>WBNO01011087.1:29748-92253 GCA_013400575.1 Peucedramus taeniatus
GATTAGATTTTAAAACACTTAAAGAGAAAGCTTATTGCCTAGTGGCAATACTTCTTGTTGGCCCCATTTTTTCCCCTAAAAAACAGGTTCTAAACATGTGCCTGCACTTCACTCAATATGGGCAAAAATGTAGTACTGAGATATAAGTGGTAGGTCTGCCCAACCTGTGTGTACTCAGGGCTGGGCTTCTTCACTTGCTTTTATTTTATATCATTTCTCCTCTGTTCCACTCTATTCCACTCTGTTCCTCATGTGCAGCCAACACTGAGGTGGCTCAATTCCCTGCCTCCACATTTTCCAGCTCTTGATTGCCCCAGTTTCTTCTTCCAGCAGACTGGAACGAGAGACAAGCCTGAACAGCAGCTAAATAAATCATTTGGGGCCTGTCTTTAAATTGTTCCCAAAGGAAAGAAACAAAAGTGGAATGAATGTCACAAATGACAGACCTACCTCGGTAACCCTGTTGCAATGCAGAAAAGGTCCATAATATCTTTGGAATTGCAGTATTTACTGAAGATCACCTTCCAAAGGAAACAGCAGCAGAGGGGAAAAAAAAAAGAAGAAAAAGAGAAAGGATGGTTAGTTCCCACAGAGATATGACTCCTGTTCAGGCATGCACTGGGCTAATTTTAAGGCACAGTCTGTGATTTCAGTTATCTGATTTGATTTGTGAGATGGAATATTTCTCTACTCCTGTGTAATACCTGTGTCTTTGTCGATAAAGCAAGCAAGCTCTGGAGCAATAACGTGTGTGACTGAGAGCAGGGGGTTCCTCAAACTGCAGTGCTGCTGTGGGATGATAACAACTGTAAATTCAAGAGTGTAAGAGCCTGGATTTAGGAAGAAAACTGCCCAGATTTGGGTAGGTCATGGGATGGTATAAAAGGGCACTGCTTTTTGGACCACACCAGCTTATACTAGGTTTAAAGTGAGCAGAGCTTGTGCCGAAATTCCTACTGACTGTCAGATGTCCTGTTGTTAGGTCAGAAGCCAGACCTGGAATTACAAAATTTTTCACTGTTACCTTCATCCCCCCACCCTTCCACACACACCAGCAACCCCAGTGCAGTGAAGACTGAGCAGCACATCCCCCAGTCCCATTTTTCTATTCCTGCTGTTCCTGTGCCTTCAGTGACACAATCCCATGCCACAATTTTCCCCAAGACTCCTGTGTCCATCAGGACTTGTAGGTCATGGTCCTCCCAGCTTCTTCTGCAGTTAAAAAACACTTTAATAATACCATTATAGTACTTCCCATCAGTCTCACTACGCCCCTGTGCAATATTTAAACTCTGAAATCTGAAGCTTGTTTATGTTAAATTACTTGCCCTGTATCTTATCATGGGTGAGTGGCAGGCCAGAAATGGAACCCAGGAGTCCAAATTTGATGTCTTGTTGGATTCAGAGACAGCACACTGCCTCTGAAAGAAAAACACTCAAGAATTCAACAGCAGCACTCGGCGTGAGGAGTGTCCCATTTCAATAAATGCATATTTATAGGATGTCTGTCCTTGTGACTGAGGTCCCTGAGGTTGCTTCCAATTCAAACCCACATCTCCTCTGTTGGGTGCATGTTGCACTATCAAATCTTCCAGTGCTCTAAATGAAAATCTTCTTCCCAGTGGATTTATTGGGGAAAACATAGCCATTGCAAAGTATCTCCACTGCCAGTGAAAAAAGCAAGTGTGGATGGAATAAAAAGAAAGTGCAGACGTGAGAATGAAGGATGGGGTTTGAATGCTTCTGCCAGTGTTGTGCCCCTTTCCTCAGGGCAACTCTGAGTTCCTTTGAGTGACTATAGTGGAGGCTTTGAACCTGCCATAGAAATTAACTGCCTCACTGCAGCCAGACTCTCCTTAAAGCCAGGAGCAGCAACAAGCAGTGGGGATGGTTTGGTTTGTCCAGTGGGGTTGGTTTGTCCAGTGGGGATGGTTGGGGAGCAGCTTCCCTGCCCTCTCCTCTCAGGCTGCTGGTGTTGATGGGATGGTGCAGGGGCTGGCAGGGGGGGAGCAGCTTCCCTGCCCTCTCCTCTCACATCCCACAGGAAAGAGCCACAGAGCCTCTGGGCTCAGGATGCAGCAGCTCAAAGGCACTTGTGGGGATTGACCTAATGGCAAAACTCAGGAGAAACAAGAAAGTTTCATTTTGCAGATGAACAAGGCCATCAAGGTCAAAGTTCTCCTCTCCTTGCGAGTGTCGGAAATGCGATTTTCCACTCCCCACAACCACCCCACATTCTCAGGCACAGATTCTGCTGCCACCCACCACAGGCATGAGGGGTGTGCATGTCCACAGATCAGCCTGGAGGCTGGTGACCCAAGAAATAAGGAATGTGTCACCTGGGATGACAGCTGGGAGGAGACAGGGGGGCTGCAGCCGCCCTCCCCACATGGAGCAGGCCCTGTGTGTGCAGTGAGGTGAGGACCACGCTGGAGAAATAACAAGTCATCATCTAATTAAGGGCTCCTCTGACAGGTGTAGGTGCCAGGAGGTAATTAAGCCTGCAGCTTCACTTTGTCAGCCTTGACTTTCAAGTGCTTTAATTCCTAAATTGTCACAGCACTGGTGTGACATGGTTCCCCTGCTCCTCCAAGGTGCCCTTCAGACTGCAGGGGAAGTCCCTCACCTGGAGATGTCCCATGGTGTCAACCAGAGCTCTGCCACTGGAAATGGAGAAGCCATGGGAGACCCCAGGGTGTGCTCTGCTGCTGTTGCCTGCTCATAGCTCAGGGCATGCCAGCCTGAAGCACCAGGACAGTCTGGACAGCACAGCAAGGCCTGGCTTGCCCTGGTGGTGCATGGACACTTCAGCAAAGCTCCAGCCTTCCGTTTTCACTGGTGGTGTGACACTCAGGTTTCTCTTCTTACTCCTGAGCAAAGCATCAGGGGTTTTGTGGCAGAGAGGAGGATGATGGTGGTCACTTCAAGAGGTGGGTGTGACCCACACCTACACCCACACCCACCTTCCCTGTGTTCTGCCCAGATGAAATTACTCCAGGCAATATCTTCACAAAACCTACAGGCACTTGATTGCTGAGACAGGGAGTAACTGCTGCTGGGGAAATGGGTGTGTTTTGAAAGTCAAGACTGACCCTTGGTTATTAAAGCACAGAAGCAATCAAAGCAATAAAACAGCCAATGGAGCTCAGAAAGGGCTGAGATCCTGCTCCTAGCAGAACCCAGCATCCTGACAGACTGATAGCTGCTGAAATTGGCTGGCAGAATATTGGAGTACAACTGGTACAGGCAGTAACTGGGCAGATGATGTTAATTGTGGCTGAACAGAGGCCAAAGGCTTGTGATGTGCCAGGAGTGCTGTTTCAGGTATTGAGGTTTCTTATTATGGAAATCAATTATTATTGACCAGCACAGACAAGAGAGGAAAAGATAAAGAAATTATTAGGGAACATTAAAGGTAAGGAAGTTGGCCTGACTCATAGAAAGAAGTAGGAGCTTTCAGTGCACTGATGATGAATTTTAATGTTTCCTTTTACTCCATGCAATAGTGAAAGAGTGGGAAGCCAAACAAAGGCTGTGATACTAGATCATGAGCTATCTCCATACATGCTTTTCAATTTTCCATACTTGGCATTTTTATTTAGGTTTGCTAAAACTGGGTTTGTGAATCACCCACTGCAGTTCAGTACTCATCTCAGGATGCTTGTCCTCAGCTGGTTGGGTTTTTTTTTTAATCACAAAGCACATGCTATTAAAATTCCCTTCTTTTGCAGCCTGCTGAGCTTTTCTGACCATCTCCCTTCTGCTCTAAAGCACAGCAGCCAGCCTCAGATGTTCTGTAGCCACGTGCAATTGTTCCTGTAATTGTCCACAGCTTCGTGCTCCCAGCAAAGTCGATGCCAGTTGTGCTGCTGGAACACAATTGGGATGTGCTTTAGAGGATGGGAGGACAGCACTGGGTACTATTGATGGCTCCAGCACAGAACAGGAATCCTGTGTGCCTGGAGCCCATTACCCCTGGGGGGACATCAGCAGCAGGAAGGCAATGTGGGGACACTTGGCTGGTGGCCACACTTTGGCCGTGTGGGGGCACGTGGGCTGTCCTGTGACCTGCAGAGGGTGACCTGCAGCTTTGAGGACAGGCAGCCCTGGCACTGGGGGACAGAACAACTCACCCAGCCCTGTGGAGATGTCCCTGCTTGGGCAGGTGTCCCAAAACCTCTGCTGCTCAGCCTGAGTCTCCATGATCATTTCTGACACTGTCTGGGGGTGTGATCCACAAATTTTGTCTCCCTTCAGACCTGTCTCAGCTGTCTCTGACCCACAGTCATCTTGCTTAGGTCCCTGTGGGTGACAAGCCACTGCTGAGATGTGTCTCACAGGACCTCATTCCCTGCATTAATGCCTGGTGCTGGAAGATATCCTTGCTTAGGAGAAGATTGAGACTTGCTTAACAGAGGCCAAAGCCAGGAGACAGCAGTTCCTCCAGCTCTGGGCTAAGATCATGCATGTCTAGGGTTCCCTGTAATGAAATTCCAGGTTTCCTCATAGCACTCGTTTTAAAAGTGCACAGTCATGCAAATCAGCCCAAAAAATCCAGGGATGAACCTCCAGGGATGAATAAAAAGAGGATACAGGGACTCTGGTATTGCCTGGGGGCACAAAAGTCTCCTGCAAGACCAGTCAACACAAGACACTCAGCTTCTGAAGGCAAAGGCAGAACCAAAATCACGTCTGAGCAGAGTCACAGCAGTGACAAACCACGTGGGAAAGGGAAACAGAGGCCTCTGCTTCAGCTTGCAGATTGATGACTAATTGCCAAGAAGAAAATCAGCCACATATAAACCCTGTTACTGCATTTCCCTTGGATTTGTACCAGGAGGAAAAGGCTGTATTCCTGGAAAGTCATGCAGCATCTGCAAACAGGCTTTTTTTCCCCCCTGAGAGTTAACATGATTTGATATTTCTGTCCTTGCTGCTGTTATCAAAACCTCTGGGATGGTGGATGGCCCATCCCTGGGAACATTCAAGGCCATGCTGGATGGGTCTCTGAGGAACCTGATCCATTTGAAAATAGAACTTAGTTCAATTTGAACTAGACCCTTAAGGGTTCCTTCCAACCCAATTCTATCATTCTACCACGTGTAGAAAAATAAATGACAGGAAAAGCAGCCTTCTCTGAATATTTGTTTGTGCCAAGGAGTTTCCATCAGGATCAAGGAGCAGCCATTCCATTTAAGTGGGCAACATTCTGCGTGCCTTGGAAAGCAACGTGACACAACTGGGGGAAAAGCAGAATGAATAATAACTGAGGCTTTTTGGAGTGGAAATAACATTTTGATGAGGCATGCAGGGACTGCAAAGTAGGGCAGCGTGGTTCAATGGGGATGCCTGGTTCCTGGCTTGGGACTGTGGGACTGGTTTCTTTCCTGGAAACAGTTCTGCTTTTTATTTTAAAAAAAAAATCTTCTGAAATAAGGAGCCCTTGTCTCTTAATCCACAGTATCCACCTCTGGTCTAGAACAAGGATTTAAAAACCCCTCTTGTGAAGAGCAGGGATTAAGAGCCCTGGTGCTCTGGGCTGGCTTTCCCACTTGGAGAGGAGTTCAGATTAAGGACTGTGATGGAGATTTTACTAAAGGACCATTGTGCACAGACTCTGCAGCCTACCAGTTTACAACTAATCACATTATATTTTGCTTTCCGAGAGGATAGGTAAAAACACAGCTTACAAATCCAATTTCCATTCTATATTTGATCCTCAGAACAGCTAATCCTCTCTGTAAACAGCAAACTCTGTCCAGAACATTATCATGTTCTGATCTGCTGTCTGTAATTGTGTATTCTTCCAAGAATTTAACTTCTGTTTGATTATTTTTATTTTATCCTAGTAAAATTACTAAATAAATAATGTAAAAATATTTTTAAGCCAGTGTACCCTCAGTTTCCAGTTCTACTTCTTTTCTTCTGGTTTCAACCTGCTGTCTTCAATACTTTAGCACTTGGTCATGTCTTTCACTCAGCTCAGTGAGCAATGTTCAGAGTCAGGGCTGAAATTGCAGGCTTTAAACAATCTAAATTACAGTCTTCCACTAATGAGAATGGGGCATGCCATGTCAGAAAAGATTCTAGTAAAACTCAGACATGTATTTTGCATGGACTGTGAAAATTGCTGCTGCTTCTCTAAGAGCAGCTTTCATGGAGGATTTCTGAACTATTAAGGCACAAGGTTCATGTGAAATTTTTCATTGTGACTTTTCCTGTCTTTCCAGAGGTGTTTGTTGTCCATTACAAAATGAAGAATGATCCAGAAATTTTAAGTATCCCTCTGTAGGAATCACTGGAAGGAATTAATATCTCTTGAACCATAAGCAAATAGGTCTTCCTCAAAAAATATCCATAAATGTCCTCTCTGTCATAGTCCCCAATATCCAAAAGAAGCTTTACCTAAAATCCCATATTTAAAAACATTCCAGCTTTCTCATTCTTTAAACTCAGCTACAAACATAGCATCAGCCCAACTATACCCAAACTCTCTGTCTCCTTTTTTATTTCTGGCACTAATTAACAGCTGATATTCACAAAACCACTCATTTATCTGAGCTTCGAATGTTAGGCAGCATTAAAAATAGTCTGCCAGATTTGCCATCTGCTTGATGCAGTGGGAGCTTCTCTAAGGGAAGAACAGAAAACCAGAGCATGTGTGCATGTCCATGTGTGGGGGAGAAAACATGAGAGCCCTCAGCTGAGGCTCTGGGCAAAAAAATGAAAACTCCCCCAAGCTCTTCAAACACTGACTCTGATAGAGGATGAAAAGTGTGGCAGATATTTTATCCCAAAAGCCACAGCTCTGTAATCCTGTTGATTCACACAGTTTTGGGCAGGGACGTGGCTTGAGAATGTTCATTTCAACACGAAATGTACATGTGGGGTTTGTCTGATGTAATTTTAACCATCCACAGGCTCAGCATCTCTCGAGTGCCTCTCTGCCAGGTGCCCTCTGCTGCCAGCAGAAAGGGAGGACAATCTCCAAATCAGCCCACATGTCTCCAAAACCCCCTTTGGGATGGGATGAATCATCCCCTGGAGATGCCACCCGCCTCCCCAGTGACTACAGGGGAACCTGCATGACTCTCCTGGAGCAGCCCTCCCTCACTTTGGGATGCCTCTGGTTAACTGGGGTGAATCCCATCCCTTTCCCTATACATTGCCCTAAATTAAGATACAGGAGCTGCCAGACAGAGCTGATGTACCAGGATCCCGAGGCATGTGGTGAGTGGTAAGTCACAATTCCACCCCTCTAACATCCCTGAAAAGAGAGCTGTGGGAAAAGAGATTTTCCCTCTTTTTAAGAAAGAAAAATGTCAACGATGCACTCATAAGTGTGGGAGCCCAGGACAGTCTTGCAGATTGTCACTGAGAGGGGCAGCATGGCAGAGGTTGGCTCTTCCACTATGAGCAAAGAAGGATCTCAGCAATTTTTAGAGTCATTAGGGTTCATAGAAAAAGGGAGATTACACTCAAGAGAGACTTGTGCAACCTACTGGCTATAGTAAGGGACATATTGCAAATATTCCATCTGTCAGTACGAATTATTAATGGCACAACACAACCAGGAACCAGCAAGGCTGATTGTGAGGGGTCAGGCTGAAAGTTTCCTATCTTCTGCAGCAGAAATAAAAACCTTTCCTAAAAGTATTTCAACCTTTAACAAACAACACGAATGTCTATATTCTGGCTTTTCTTAACACAAAAAGGGCACACATTTGCCGCTAATGGAGTACTAAGTGCAATTAACCCTGCATCACACGAATGCATGAGGCTTGAAATGTTTTGTAAACTGGATAATAGGGATGCTTTAGCACCAAATGTTCTCAGTAGCTGTGAGTGAAGCTGCTTTTTCCAAGCTGCTCACACAATTAAAGTCTGACATTGGAACTGGCTTGGTAATAGAGGACTGTTAGAAGGAAAATATTAATTAATGGAGTGAGGAAAAGCAGGTTTGAGGAGAGAGCAGCAAAAGGTTGGCTTGAATCTCTATAAGCAAGTTCATGAGGAAGGCTCTGATGCTTAGAGAGGCTACCTGGAACAGAGGCAGGGCAATGTTAAAGGAATAAAGCAGGGATTTGTTAAAATGCCTTCAAAGGATTCACCTTGGGCAGTACAAGAGCCCAGCCAGGGCTACCCCCAAGATGGCCATGAGTTTTCACACTTTTATAAGTTTTGATCCATTTCCATATTGGGGTTAATTGTCCAATTACAGCTTCAGGTTGTGCAGTTCCATCCTCCCAGATTGCTCTCCTCAATTTGCTATTATTTGCACTTTTTGGGCCTCAAGCTGCCAGTAGTGCCCTTGGTTCTCAGGCTGGAAAAGGATTGTTTTGTCTGACTAAACTGTGAGGAGAACTTACTGACACTTAATATGAAGTTCAGAGTTCTACACTAATGCAATATAGAATCTGGAAAATATGAAAGCTAAAACTTAAGGCATCAATTCCAGAAACAGAGTGATTTTGTCTTGTTTGTGAGGAGCCAGAAGAGTTGTATATGAGGAGAATAAACTATATTTGGCTGGTCTGAACCCGTAGGTAACACCAGAGTTACCTATGAGAAAAGTGTTAGACTGAGAGTGTTAAACTTACACTTTGTCTGGACTAGTGTGAACATAAACTGTAATAAATACAATATACCAAGTGTGAGCTCAAAAAGATAAACAGCAGTAAACAAGCCTTGCTGGGTGATGGCTGTGGAAGAATCTTGGAGCTGTGCTGGAATTACAGAGCTGTGCTGGGATTTTGGTTTGGTCCCCTAAATGCTCTGAGGAGCCCCCACTGGGGAGAAAGGAGAAGGGGGAGTAGAGGAGAGAGAAGCCCATGTGTGACATTGTATTTCATGTTTTTAAAAGCATGAGTTGAAGCCATTATTACTCCTTAAAATGTTTATGTGCTGCAATGTGACAGAGTTCAAGGAACATGCTGCTCATTTCGTGCTGCTTTACAAGAAGAACAAGCAGCCACCTCAAGTTCACCAGGGCCAGCTACAGTGAGCAACCAAGGTTAGCCAAGACCTGGCCAGACTCAGGCTGTTCCACCTTTTCCCTCCCACACCCACAGAACTCTGCCAGCATTAGGAAAATGGCCTTGATCCCATAAAAACATTCCTATGCCTCACTGTGCTAAAGCAGGATGTGGCACAGAGCAGCCCCCAGAGGTGCCCATGTCCTGAGTGCCATGAACACCCATCCTGTGCACCCCTTTGGTGTTTGGCAGCTGGAAGGGTGTTCCCCTAAATCCTCAGTGCAAACAGACAGAGCATGTGGTCCATGGGCTTGCCTTGCTGTGTTGAAAGAATCATGGGGATGCAAAAATTCTTCATCGCCTCAAAGGGATCATCACGCCATTATTTTTTCTGCTGTGTTTTGTTTTTCATCTGAATCCAGTTTTGTAGGTTAAAAATAGCCTGGTGGGCCTTGGAAAAAATCTGTTGGCTTTGCTAGAATCTGGGCATTTATACCACAGATGCTGCTGCTGTAGTTGAAAAGAAAATCTCACGTGACAGAAGTGATTCCTGAGCGCTGATGTTTCAGTGCAACATCCACGGCACCAAAGCTCAGTCTGAGCCTTGTCCTGTGCTTTGGGGACCTGGGGCCAAGAGGAACAATGGCTGTGGATGGCTCAGTGTCCTGCAACACAAGTCAGGTCAGTAGACACCCAGAAAGCTTGAACTCAATGCATTTCTTTGAGGAAAAAAAAAAAAAAAAAAGGCAAATTTTCTGCTTAACATCCAGAATGACTCTATAAACCAGCAAAATGACTCCAAAATTCTTTACTTGCTTTCAGAGGAAAATACCGCTGAGTGATTTCATAGAATCCTTGACAAAGGCAACAGTCCTCTTCTTTTTTCCAGTTATTTCAGGCTCTGTAACCCTCTGATTTTCCATATTTGTTACAAATATGATGTTGATTAAGACACTGGAAACAGAAATCCTCTTGAAACAAGCATTTTTCTCAGATGAACTCCTTGAAACTCTGCAAGCAAAGCCACTACCCTGTGACATTTGAAAAGGAGAGCCATGAAGCCATCCTGCTGGGAATAAGGCCACTGGCTGGTTCTTCTCTGCTACCATTTAAATCTCAAAGGTCAAAAGAAAAGGTTCCCAGTAGTTTCTCCACGGAAAAAAAGATTGGGCATGATCTGGGGAACTTTTTTTTTCCTGGTGGATTTTTTAATTAAAAACAGACTCAATAGGAATTTTTCTTCAAAATGCAGCCAAAGGGTTAATAACAGTATGAAGGAAAATAAGACTCCAGATCTGGCTTAAATTTGGCACTTCTCCACTGATGTTGGGGGTTTGGCTGCTTGACCCCATCTAGTGGCACTCCAGGAACTAGGAGAAATCCCAGTCCATGGTGGTTTGTCAAGATCCCCTTATCCTACATGGAACACAGCCATGGCTTCCCCTTGCCCTGCTGTCCTCTCCTGTGCCTGGCAGCAGAGCAAGCTGTGGCAGGGCTGGCACACGGAGATGATTCCCTGTGTGCTCAGCCCCAGGTGCTCCTGAGAAGTGCAGAGAGAGATGTGTGTCCAAGCAAGTGGGTGATGGACTGCTGGCTGAGAAGATCCTTTAGAAATAAATAAAACCAGCAGCACTTGTTTCCCCCAGGTGTGCATCCCTTGTTTCCCTCAAGTGTGCATCCCTTGACGTGGGTGCTGGATAGGAAGAGGGTTACACTGGAATTTCATTTTTCACCCAGCTCCAAGAACAAGTGACTTTTTTGAAGCTGCTTTGTGCAGAGCCCTGGATCTGGAGTGTGGCTGTAATCCCACAGCCTTTGATCTTCCCCCTCCAACAGCCCCTGCATGACCACACCTCTGCCAGCTTGGGGTCCCACGGGAGGAGTCTGCTGGGCTGGGCCACCTCAGGTCCCTCCTAAAGCTGCCCCAGCTTGGAGAGGTGTTCAGCCAACTCTGCCCAACGTTGTGATCAGCTTTGGTGAAGACAATTTTGTGCCTTGCTGTGCCTCTGGGAGGTCAGTTTACCTCAGTCCCCTCTTCTTCAGTCTGAATAGACCAAGTGACCTCAGCTGCTCCTCATACAGCTTCCCCTCAAGGCCTTTCACCACCCTCATGGCCCTCCTTGGGACACTCTCTAACAGTTTAATGACTTTTTTACATTGTGGTGCCCAAAACTGTCCCCAGCACTTGAGGTGAGGCTGCCCCAGCCCAGAGCAGAGTGGGACAATCCCCTCCCTTGCCTGGCTGGAGATGCTGGGCCTGATGTCCCTCAGGACAAGAATGTCCCTCCTGGCTGCCAGGGCACTGCTGGCTCATACTCAAATTTCTCTCAACCAGGACTCCCAGGTCCTTTTCCTTGGTGCTGGCCTTCAGCATCTCACTCTCCAGCCGATGCACACAGCCAGGGTTACCCCTTCATTTTCCCTCGTTGAACTTGTTACAGCTGGTGATTGCCCAGCCCTCAGATTTGTCAAGGTCTCTCTGCAGGGCCTCCCTGGCCTTTAGGGAGCCAACAGCTCCTCCCAGTTCAGTGTGATCAGCAAACTTATTTAGTATTCATTAGAGTCCTGTGTCCAGGTTGTTGATGAGGGTGCTGAAAAGCACAGGAGCCCTCCAGAACCCCACCAGTGACTGGACACCAGCCTGATGTCACTCCATTCACTACAATCCTTTGTGCCTGAGCTGTGAGCCAGTTGCTCATCCACCACTCCACACAGTTATCCAGCTGTGGGCTGGATATTTTTTCCAGAAGGATATTGTGAGAGACAGATTTGGACTTCAGCCCTTCCTCTGGGACGTGCTGGCACTGGCATGGTCCCGCTTTCAACTGGGCTGATGGTGCCTCCTCTATTTTAATAACTCCTGGGAAGGATTTCAAAGCCAGCCAACTCTTCTTTCGTAACCACCAGGTCCCTCTGGCTTCCCTGCTGTGCCCCTCTGGACCTGCCAACACACAAACCTACTTAGTTTAATTCCCCTCTCCTGCTGCAGAGCACTTTGCAGCGCTCATCTGCAGGGCGCAGGGTCCCGGCGGAGGCAGCGTGCGGCTCCCTGGGCCGGGCTTGTCCCTTCCTTTACCCCAGCGCCGAGGTGGAACCACTTCTCCCAAAGTCAACAGCACACCCTGCGGCTGCACCGGTGGAAATTCAGGATGAGGCCATGGAAACACAAGAATTGCCTCTGAACAGTCGCAGCCACAAGCGGTGCTGGGGTAAGATGCTCACGATGCCCCGCAGGGCCAGCTGGCGTTGGAGCTGAGCCCTTTCAAACTCAACAAGTGCTGTTATAATGAAGCTCGTTCCTCTTTATTGGCTGACAAGAAGCTTAGCATTGATTTAATGAGTTCCCTTTAGAAGCCTCCACTGCTGCATTCCTTGGAAGATTAAGGGCTGCTGCTTTTTTTTCCCCCCCTCCCTTCTGCTTCTTTCTAATGATGATTTCTTTCTACTGAGAAGGCAGGAGAATCTGAGCTATGCCCTGCTTACCGCTGGGTGAACCCCATTTACACGGCATTTTTACTTCAGGAATCCTTCCAAACATTACACGGGCGGGATTTTACATCTGACAAAAGAAACAGTTAACATTTACCGAGATTAAGCCCCCTTAATGCTGCCTGAGTTTGCATTTGCTTGCTCATGTGACTGTACCTCTCCTGTGCCTTTACTGTTAAAAGTGCTCTCCAGAGGCTGGTTGGAGAAATGCTGTATTGTTTTTTAAATCCAGCATAGATGACAAACACTGTGCATTACCGACATCTATGGAAACACTCACCACCCTTTCAAAATGCCAAAACATTTTTTTGTACTGAAGTGTACAGGTACCAGGAGGCTCCATTCAATCCATGCTTCGCGGGGCCAGCAGGCAAACAATTTATTAAACCCTGGAAAAAGAGAATCAGAGCCCTCAGCTCAGCAGAGCAGGCAGGGACAATCTCACGGCAGCACAGGGACCACCATCACCACTAAACTACATCTAAGAAGGATCAAGAGGAGCAGCTTTCTCTGGGGAATCCGGCACAGATCTGGATTCTCCAAGGTCTTGTTCCTGAGGACGCGACTTTGAGCGCTCGCCGTGGGTCTCCAGGGCAGTGGTGGAAGGGGCTGGGGGCGTGTGTGGTGGGATGGGACTGTGAGTACCAGCTCTCCATTCACTCACACAGCACAGGGGAGGGAAGGGACAGGGCATCGTTGCTGTTTCTTTACAAGGAAGAAACAAAAGGCGAGGCTGGGTGAACCGAAAATTTAGAGCAGGAAGACGAGAGTGATCTGAATTTTGCAAATCAGAGTTTACTTGCTCTGGAGCCTCGCAGCAGCTCTCTGAAACAGAGAAGGCATTTGGTTTGCGGCCAAAGTACTGCTGACAAAGAGAAGGGGAAAGAAAAAAAGGCTTGTAGAAAGGCGTCGGCATTGTTTCTGTTTAAAAGCATTGGGCTGTCAGCTCGACAGCGTGCGAGCTCTCCCTTTTAGCCAGGACACATTTCTCCCGCAGTCCTCCCTGCGCTGTGAACCGTGCCTAACCAAACAAGGCAGGCGAACGGCAGCGAAAGTTTTAATTATCGGCGTTTACCAGCAACTTTGGCAGAGGCGGCGGGGTCCCCGCAGCCCCCGGCGATGCGGCGGCATCGCACAAAGAGCCGGGCACCTGCCTGACCTTCAGCTCGGCCGGGGGGAGATGCCCACGGCCAGAACCCTCGGGCAGGCAGTCTCCAAGGAGCTCGGCACGCTGCATTCCCCGCTCCCACTGCCTTGGGGGGGGGAAACCTCGCCCCGGGCTAAACTTTGTAAACACGGCGCGACGCCGCTCCGGGAGCGGAAGCCAACGCGGCTGCGAAACCGAGGATCCCCACGCCGGCAGGGAGAGCTGGCAGCGACTGAGTGTTGGCAGCGCCCAGCCCTCCCCTCTGCCAGCCTCCCCTTCCCCTTTAAATAAACATCCGTGTACCAAGCAGAAGGCAGGCAGGATCCCCCCCCTTCCCCTCGAAAAGGGATGCGGAGCCCGCTGGGTGCGCGGCTGGGATCGGCCGCGCAGCAAACACCGCCCGCAGCCGCCGCCGCGGCCGGAGACGCCACTTGGTGAAAAACGGCAAAAGTACCTTTTGAATTCTTCCATCAATGTCCAAATAAATACATTTGGGCCGGTAAGTGGAGGAGGCAGATCCCATCTTGCTACAGCTGGGCTCTCACCGGACTTGTTTCCAGTGTCAACCAGAGCAGAAAATCAGGTCTATCCTACCCAGCCGAGCCACCGCTGCCTGACAGTTTGGTGTCCCCGCTCTTCTGTATCCCACTGTACTCTCATTCTGGGAAGGTCCCTCCTCTAACATGCATGCATTTTGCTGTGCCTCTGTCTCTCTCTGCCACCTCCTTTTAGTTTTGCTTCCCTCCGAATCCAGCTGCCTCGGACAGGGAAAGACACAGGCTCCAGATGCTGCCTGCAAGCCCCCTCTCCATTCCCATGGCAACAACCCCTCGTGGCTTTAAGGCTGAGAGTTGCTGGGCATCCGCATTCGGGCTCTGACCCTGGGACTGACTGACCAGCTCCTGTTATGCAAAAGATCAAGCGGCATTTATCCCTCGGGGGGCTGCGCAGGAGGAAAAACCCCTTCATCGGGGTGGTGAGAGATATAATTTGATTTTACGCTGAAACAGGACCGTAATTATTAGTTAGTGCTAATTAGCTCCTGATAAGCTGCTTGCACAGTGACAGGCTCCCGTCTGGAAGTGCCCTATGCTGGAAGTGTCCTTTCAGACACCCACTGCCAGCCAGGGCTTGGACCGTCTCAATCCAAACTCAGCAGCTCCATTTCCACATCCCTCCCGTTATCATTACAAGGACAGAAGGAAAAAGCAGAAGCTTTTCCCCCCNCTTGCACAGTGACAGGCTCCCGTCTGGAAGTGCCCTATGCTGGAAGTGTCCTTTCAGACACCCACTGCCAGCCAGGGCTTGGACCGTCTCAATCCAAACTCAGCAGCTCCATTTCCACATCCCTCCCGTTATCATTACAAGGACAGAAGGAAAAAGCAGAAGAAAGCACAAAGCCCATGCTCTCGCCCACCGCCATCCGTGCCACCCCCGGAGTGAAGGAATTTGTTATTTAGGGGAAGTGAAGTCTCCTGGCAAAGGCGTCTCTCATGGGGAAGGCAGGAGGGAGCGCAGCCCCGGCGGTGTTCCCGGAGCAGATGCCGAATGCCGAATGCCATCTGCCGTGCCCGGGCTGTGCCGCCCGCCCTGCCCGGCCCGGGAGCCGGAGCGGCCGCGGGCACGGCGGGGACGGAGCTCGGAGGCAGCAGAGGCTGCACAGCCAGCACAGCCCGTCCTGCCAGCGCGAACTCTCTGGGCTTTCTGGGGATTTTGATGCAAAAGCATTTCCTGGCCTCTTTTGTGCTACGCGGGCTGGGAGAGCAGCGCTTGGGGCAGCGCGGTCCGTGCTGCTCACCCTGCCCAGCCCAAGCCCTCTCTGCAGCCAGAGACACAAAACTGACCCCAGCAGAGGCCAGAGGGCTTGGCTGTGGCTTGTCCTTGGCTGTGGCTTGTCCTTGGCTGGGTTTGCTGCCCCTGGGAATGCAGATAGGGCTCTGTTGCTCTGCAGAGGGGATTTGTAGGGGCCGCAGGGCTGAGTGGATCCCAGAGCTGCCCGGGAGTCAGAGCTGGGCTTACCCTGCAGGCTGAAGCCAGTGGTGCTTCTAAAGCCCCCAGAGCCAGCAGCAAAGCAGTTCTTTTGGGAAGTGCAAGCCTTTGCTTCAAATCCTTCCTCTGCCAGCGGAGCAGGCACTGGAAGTCTCTCAGGAGAGAGCCCTTGGCACTGCTGGAGTGTCCTGGGGGTTGTCCTGTGGGCTGTCCCCTCAGCTGTGCCACAGCCTGTCCCACACCCCACTACCCCCTGGACTATCCTCTGGGCTGTATTGCAGTCTATCCCACAGACTATCCTGTAAACTGTCCCAGAGGCTAATCCCTCAGATCACTCCACAGGTGATCCCCATGGCTATTCTGAGCTACAGCTTCTCCCACTTCAGCAGCCCTTCCACACCAACCCCACTGCTCCTGCACACCAGTCAGGACCTGAGTGCCCCATCATTCCATGCCCTGCTCTGCTAAGCACTGCCTTACCCTGTTTTGCTGAGTGACTTGATTGACCCAGCAGGTTCCTGAGGAAGATGGCCACGACAACAAAAATGCAGCCATTTGCAAAGAGAGAACAAAAGAACATTCATTCTGGGGGATGCACATGGGACATTTGGGATTGTAGAGGAGGATACTGTGCTCTGCCACTGTGATCACCCACTCCACGAGTCAGACAAACATCACTGGTGCATTTCAGGATTTGATCACACCTCATTGAGATATCTAATGATCAGAGTCTCACACTGGTGAGAATCTACTTTTTGATATTTTTTTTTAATGTGACCAGATTCTCCAGCCAACAAAAAGACAAGCACTGAAATCCAGGTGATATCCCAGTCCTGCCTCTCCACTGTCCTTGTCCTATCTACTCTCCCTGTGTATTTAAATTTGTGTTTCTTAATCTCCAGCACACATCCTCCTCTCCCTAATTACATTAACACTTGTTGGAAAAACTTCTTTGCTGTAAAACTGCTGACTGTTGCTCTTTTCAAGAACTTCATGTAGAAGTGAATCTTCAAAAGCTGAGCACTCAGGAATTATGACAAAAGCCTGATGTAATCAAAGGCTCAGTTCAAGCCCATGCCTGAAAGGAGACAAAAGATAACATTCATCAAAGAGAGTGTGCAGCTCCAGCAGATCACTGCCTTGAGCTGGTTTAACCTTCCAGAGTCCCCTTATTTCAGTATACACTGGGCAATGTGGGGCAAAAATTATTGGGAAGCATTATCCCATCATCAAATCCTTCAAATCCAAGACCAAACCCAAGCAGTACAGTGCCAGACAATGATTTTCCATCATTTGCCTTAGAGGAATGTTTTGCCCAGCTCAGGGCAGTGCCAGGCTCTTGTGCCCCTGACACATCAAGTGTTTCACAGCTCTGCTTTGCCTCCCCTGCGTTGTTTATTGAGGCCAACACTCTTTCCTCTGTACACTCCAACCTGGAATGTGCCTTTTGGAGAGCCGCAGGATCAAACCTTGAGCCCAGGGATGTGGCAGTGCCCCAGCCAGATGTTCCTTACCCTGGGGGTGCTCCCAAGGAGTGAAAAAAGGCACTTCTGTCTCCCAGCCCTGGTGTCAGCTCTGTGTGGGTGGCTCAGAGGCAGCTTTTTTAGGGTTTCCAAGGAGCAACCAGAGGATGTTTAGATCCCACATTGCCCTGGGACTCGCTGCTGTCAAGGCACAGCTCAGCCAGGCTGGCTTTGCACGGGCTGAGATCTCCCCCTGCTGCAAAGCCTGCTCAGAGGGCGAGGGAGAAGCTTTAAGGATGAAAAGGGCTGCTCAAGTCACTCTCCATGCAGGCCTGGGGTGGGCTGGCACCATTCCTGTCCCCTCCCTTCTCTGTCTTTCTCTAGTCCTGAGGTCACACAACCCTCAGCCTCTCTCAAACCTGCTTTTCTTGTTGCAGCCAAGAAATTCAGTGACCCTTGCAACCTTCTGTGTGCACATCCAGCCCTGGGGACTGCACAGCAGGGATCTTCAGAGGGATTGAGATGGGGGAAAAGAGCTAGAAAATGTAAAACCTCCAGTGAAAGATTTTGTACTTTGAAAAAAGTTTGCCTAGACTTAAAACCAGAGAATAGTATTTCTATGAAATCAACTTTTTTTCCTTACCAGTTCCATATCTAAGCCTTCAAGTGCTTTCTTTGCCCATTAATCCCTTCTCCTGCAGGTCCCTTGTGTGTGTCTGTCTCCATGTCCCCACAGGGCCCTGACCTGCTGCTTTCCCTCTCCATGCTCCAACCTGCCAAAATTCCAGATTGCCCCTGAAGTTGGGAAGGTTTCCCTTTCCCTCCCACAGCTCTTCTTCTCCCTGCTTCACTCACAGTCTTCTCTCCCTCTTTTCACCCTCTTTGGTGTTTTGCCATTTTTTGCTTCTAGGTGTTTTTTTCCCCACAGACCTGAAGTCATGCAGACTTTCTGCAGGAATTAACTTTCTGATTTATGCTGTTAACAGCCAAGTGAGGGCTGTGGCAGTGGGAGCTCCTCCATGCAGAGCACCACTGACCTTTCCAGCCCAGCTCTCACTCCTCTCCACAAACCCACAGACAGAACACGCCGTGCCGCACATGGACATTTTACCTCACTTTGCACATTTCTTTTACATGCTGCCAGATTTCCACAGGCCCAGTCCTGGAAGTGATCATATTGAATGTTAATTAGAGAATGACTGATTATTAATATTAGGACCTGTCCTAGTTTAGGGCAAATTTGGGAGAAAACCCCCAAAGGGGCCCTTTCAGAAAAGCCAACCCACACGGCCCCTCGCCCCAGCTGGGGTTTGGGAAAAGATTCCTCAGAGAGAGAAGTGGAAAGAACCTGTTTATTTAACAGGCAAAGCACCCCCCAACACACAAAATGAACAATTCTGGATGACAGAACTCTTTCACCATTCTGAAGAGATCTCAAATTCAGACAGTCTCTCCTGGGAGTGGTGGCTCTGTTACCGGCCTCTCCGAATGGCTCCCGCAGGCCGCAAATGCAGAGTCGGTGTTTGCCAGGGCCCAGTCCAGAGCAGGCTCCTATGGTTCCAAGGAAAGGAAAAAAAACAGTCCAGGAAAAATTCAGACTGCCTAGCTAAACTAGCTAACAAGCAAAAGCAAGAGAGAAGGGCAGGAGCAAGAGCAAAGCAAGGGCAAAAAGCGAAAGAGCAAAAAAAAAAAAAAAACCAAAAGCAGCTCTATGTACAGTCTGTGTCTCGCCGTCTGTGTGGGAGTGAGCAGGCTGATAACAAAACAAACTTCATTTTCCAGAGTCAGTCTTGAAGGTACAGAGCATAATATCCAGCATAACAGAACAGATGATTGGGAATACAAGCATCTAACATCACCCTAGGACAGGACCTTTATAGGATTTGTCCACACAAATGTGGACAACGGTGTCCTGAAGACCCTAAAAGTGGTGTTTGGCCCCTCCCCACTCAGCAGCACAGCTCTCCACCTCACTCCTGGCTCCAGCCCCGATTTTGGGTCCTGCTGCTCACCCCAGCCCCATCCCCAGTGCACGCAGTGCAGCCACGCTCGCTGTCATGCTGGTTTCCATGGCAAACCCCCAGGAACGTGGGCTGGAAGGGAGCTGTGACATCTGACGTGGCTGGTCTGGGGCACTGGGGTGCAGCAGCAGAGCTCTGTGGGTGGGAGATGTGGGATTACTCACCCAGGAACCAGCTTTGCTCTTCACTCCAGCAGCGTTGGCCACCCCGGTGATAATGCTGCCTTCTTTCTCTTTACAGCTGTAGGGAAAATTCTGGTGCCTACCAGTAATTCTCAACACTCAGAGCCAGTTAATAGGCTCAGATCTTGTGGAAGTGAAAACAGCCATCCCTGGTACCTCACAAGTATCTGTGTGTGCAGTGCTGGCTTGGAGAATAGCAGACTCAAGCCATGGGCAATCCTTCCATTTCATAAAGCACTTGTCCAACACAATATCTGGCATTTATTGGCTTTTCTCTTTTGTCTACTGAGGGACAAAACCTATTTTTTCTCCTGCTTTATGATAACAGTTTTTTCGGTGATCATTTTTCTTCACCACTTGCAATACCTGGCAGGTCCCAGGCTGGTTTCCTGAAGGTCTCCCAGTGGTGCAGACCCATTGCCTTTCCCTGCTGGCTGTGGAAGGAGCTCACCTCCACAAGCATTTCCTTTCCCTATGGCAGAGGCACCAGGCCCTTGGCACAGCCCACCCTCCATCCTGATTCCACTTTCCATCACCTCCAGGAGCCACAGGACCCCAGGAATCTCCATGCCCTGTGCCATGATGTGCCTACATGGCTGCCCTCCTTTCCATTACAACCTCCCTGATTGATTTCCAGCCTCCCTTCCCTCTCTGCTTTCCATTTCCTACCTCTTTGTTTCCCACTGCCATCTCCTCAATGCAGCTGTCTGTTCCTAGGTTCATTTAAAGTAGGAGAGAGCCAAGAATCCTGTCCCAGGCACCTCTGCAGGACGTGGAGCTTGCAGGGCAAAGCACACACACACAGAGCCAGCTGGCTGCTAATGACCCTGCTGCATCCCTGGAGCAGAGCTGCTTGGAAAGCCCAGCTCTCAGAGCTGTGTTTTCATAAGGTTATGGAAGAAATTAAGAGACCCAACTGGAACTTTCAAGAGCTGATGAGGAAAAAAAAATGAAATTAAGTGTGCCTGGAGTCTCCCACTAGATCATTTAGAGGGATGATGGCCAAGAAGTGGAAAAATCAATTCCCTCCACTGGGCAAGGTTGGCTCATGCTCTTGGCAGCAAAGTGGGAGCAGGGGCTGCAGCCCATGATCCCAGACTGGAGGGAAGGGATATATGGCTCCACTTGAAGAAAGCTGCCTGGCATTTTATGTGGTGCAGAAAAGTGAGGTTACTTCAGATGCCTGTTTTGGGAGGCTGCCATGTGAGCAGCTCGGAGCTGTGCAGTGACTCACTGTAAAGCAGCTCCTCCATCTCCCTGACAAGCAGATCTCTGACATCCCCAAATCTTGGCAACCCAAAGATTAACCCAAAGGCTGAGGGCTGCTGATCCTGGTGCCAGCCTGCTGCAATCTGTCCCACAGTTCACAGAGGTGGGGACAGGGGGTGTCTGGGCCAAGACCTGGCAGAGCAGGAGGTGATCACTGCTGCGTGCCTGACTCATCCCTGGGAGCCTCCTTGTCTGCTGATCACCCCCTCCAACAGCATCAGCACAGCAGCAGGAATGTCTGCAAAGGGTTTCACTGCTTGGGGCTGCTTTTCCATGGTGAGATTGTCCCTCAGCTGCATCCCTTCAGAGCCAGACATGTGGAATTCCTGGGGGGTCGAGCAGACTTTGTACAGTTCCTTGCAGTACATTAAAAATTAGACTTTCCATCTTAGCATTTTCAAAATACCCGTCTTCATAAATAGCTAGATAATCTCTCAGATACATGAGATTTTTCCTGTGATGTAGGTATTTTCTCAGTTTTGTTCTGTTTGTGCAGGGCTGTTTCCATTAACGGGCAGAAGAACATTTTCTCAGTAGAAGAGATGAAAGAGTCTCTCAGCTTTTAGGGAGGGAGGCCAAAAAACCATCACAGAATCCATGTGAAAAAGATGACAAAAGCCTCCAGTAGCACTGAAACTGTCTGATCTGCTCTGCCAGAACCCTTGAAGCCAACATCAAATGGGGACATTTTAACTAATTCCCAAAATTATGAGAACTTGAGCGTCACTTTTCCTGGGAGTCACACAACTCTCCAGAGCATTCCTACCATTTCCAAAATTCACAGGTCACGACCAAAGTAACTCAAAAGACTGGATGACAAATCATTGCTGTCTGCCTTCAAATAACACATTTGTGGCACTTTTTGGTTGTCTCCTCTTTACTGAACCTGACTGTTCATCCATGTCAGGTACATAAGATTCCCTCTAGAACTTTGAGAGCCAGAAAGTCTCACTGAGGAAAATTGAACTGAGATTTTCATGCAATAAGACAATCCAATTTCCTGAGGAAACAGTAAACATCATGGATTAATGGTATGGTCAGGAGAGAGGGCAGCGCTGAAGTAATGCTGAAAATGAAAGAGAAGCAGCTTATGGGGGGAGGGAGTGCCTCATACAGAACTTGAATTTTATTTCATTTTTGGATTACTTTTCACTATGCTTTCTCCAGCCTCCATTTGACTGGACACAGCCCAGGTTTTCACCCCAGTGCTGGGTTTCAGCCCATGGCTCCCCTTCCCTCCTGCATCCTCCTTTTCTTAGAGGTGGCCCCAGGCAAACCTTTTAGTGAGAAGCTTCTTCCAGAGGGGCTTTGTTAGAGGCTGGACCCTCTCCAGTCACAACACAGCTGAAGCCATGACTCCTTCCTGGTCCTTCATCTTCCTCCTTCTCCTTTTCCTTCATCTTTGAATGGATTTCACTGGATTCACACAAATTAATTTTTTTTTCACCCTAAATCCCATCCTCTCACCTTCAGCTGCTTCCCCACAGTCTGGACACTGGATGTGAAGGCTTTCCTCTGCTTGGACCTTAGCCCCTGCCTAAAAGATTCCAGTAGGCAGGAAGGAGGTTTTCAGACAAGAAACTGAGATCAAGGACGTTCAGAAATAAACACACAGAAATAAAGTGAAAACCCAGGAGCCCTCCACTAAACAGGGCACAACGTTGTGCCCAGCTCTTTTCTCCAACCCCACACCTTTTCCCTGCCCTTTTACTCATTTGTTTTCCCCTGCTGCTGTTTCATCCTCACCATTATCTCCTCTGGCCAGTGCTCTGCTCCCCACTCTCTGCCTGGCTGTCTTCACCTGCCAGGGAGGAAGGGGCTCCACACTCTTCCCCCTGCCCCACTTCATCTGAGGGGTGGAATCTCCCTTCAATCTGCCATCCAGCCCTTCTGCCAGCAGAACCATCAGCTCTCTGCCTCCTCCTGCTCAAGGAATTGTGCCCAGGGGCAGCAGCAAAGCCCCAGAGCCAGAATCAATCACTCAGCAGCCAAGCAGGATTCCTGCAGAGGAACCCAAGCCCTGCTTCCTTTGGAGAGTCAGCACCTGGTGCTGGTGCTAGGGAGAAAGCCAAAGGCAACACAGCACTTTGTTTCTCTTAGTAAAATGGTGCTTTTGGTCTGTTTTATTTCTCCACACTGCTCTCCCCTCCTCCCACCTGAGCACATCACATTGCCAGGGTGAGTAACTGAGGCTGGGGTTGTGTTTGGAGAAGAGGAGCTGCTGTTCAGTGGAGATCCTGGGTTGTGTGCAGGTCTGTGAGCACACCCATGTCTGGGAGAGTCTCTGCAAAGCCTGAAGGCATAACCTGCCCCATGAACAGGCTTCCTTCCCCCTCAAACACACACACACCCCACTGAGACTGGTGGCAGCTCCCTGAATTAAACATTGCCAGAGTGCTACAGCATCCTGTGCAACAAACATCACCATTAGCACTGCTGGATGTTAATTTTAGGAATTCCCACTGAGTCCTCTGCAAGGATACACAAACCTCCAACAAGATTAAGATATCCCAGCACTACCCAAGAGGAGCCCCACACTCTCCTCGTGTCTTTGGGATCCAGTTTCTCCCCAGTGCTGCCTCTGCTGCTCCCTGGGTGCATCCACTCCATGATCCCTTGGGAGCCTGCTGGCTCCAGAAACCAGCTCTGCCTCTCACTCCAAAGGTGAGGAGCTTTAAACTCGATTAAATCCTCCTGAGACACAGAACCCATCACTCAGGATCACTCTGTGAAAGCATCCTGCCCTTGGCATCCCAGCCCAGCCTCCAGCACAAGCAGGAGCTGCTGCAAGGCAGCTCAGATATCTGCACAGGCAGAGCCCAGCAAAGGCTGCTCCAAAACAACCCAGGATTTGACTCTGGCTGAATCAAACTGTAATTCACAAAGTAATTGCTTGGGCAAACTTGCTTGAAAAAAGACTCATGCCACAGAATACTAAACTTGCATGGAAGGCACACAGCACTAAATCCTTTTTTTTAAAAATTTTTTTTCCTCAGAAATAAGACCAGCAGGGCAGTTTATCATGGGGGTGTTTTTTGCTGTTGTTCCAAGCAGAACCCATTTAAGTGGACAATTCCAACTGGGCTTGAAAAACAGAGACAGCAAAAACAATGCAGAAGGCAGCTCCTGATGTTTACAGAGATGCATAAGGTGAATGCACCAGAGCTGCTAATCATACCTTTTGACTGCTTTTATGGGTCTGGGAAGCCTGGAAAAAAACCCTGTGTATGGGAACCAGTCTGCATTTTGGAATAACATTTCCCTTTTGACAACACAGAGGGATGACATTTAGATGCTGCTTTGACAGATGCATTATTTCATTAGAGGATTTCAAGCAGGCAAACAGGGGAGCTTTGTTTTCCCTGTTACTGTAAGGCTTACATCATCTGCAACCTTTCTACCAGGAGGTCTCATTTCAAATGACAGTGACTATTGCTCTGAGAAATGAATGTGTTAGTTCTGCTTCAGATGTTCATGGGATTTCATCCACTCCAGCTCCATTTCTAGGTGCTTTGCTGGTGATGGATTTCTCCATCCTGAAAAGATTATTTGCTGACACCTGGGGTAAGTTTAGAGCTTCATGATATGCCTGACAGGGATTTGTAGAGGAATACAATCTATCTAATTTAGCTCTAACACAGATATCTGTCCTAAACCAAACATCCTTGGGCTTCTCTGCCTGCACCCCAGATTTGTCAGTCACCCTGGTTCTGCCAAAACAGAGGACATCTATTTTGAGGACTGCCACTGTGAAAATCAGAGCAAGGAAACCCAAAGGTTTCTATTTTTCTCTGCTTTCAGCAACTGCACAGATTTACAGGCAGGCACACAAACCAGCTGTGGTAGTGAATCTCCCTTGGTCCCAAGCAAGTGAGCAAAATTTGGAAGAAAGAGTATGCTTCTGAAACAATTTTTGACCTTTTTTGTTCTCTTTTACCATATTTTCTTCCTTTCATGTAACTGAAAAGCTGCAGCCAGAGGGAGAGCGGGGGAAAGATCTATAAAGACTTTTAACAGCAATGGCTAAATTGAATCCCATTGTTACCTCTCAGTACAAAACTAAACCTGCAGATTCTGCCACAGAAGGACACAACATTCAGCTGCTTCCAACCAGATGATCTGAGCAATTTAAGAGTAAAATTCAGAACCTGCTGTACTTACTAAGCTGCAGCCTCATGTGGCCTGTGGTGAAATTGGGTGATTCAGACTGGAATATAATTCTCTGTCCTTGCAGCAGAAATAACAGCAGTGTGTTTGGTGGAAGGTTCAGAGGGAACTCACCCCTTCCAAAGGTTTTGCCTGTGTCATTCAGCTGTGAGGGGCTGCCCACACCAAGCACCCTTCACATCACAGGCAGGAGAAGGGGAGAACTCAGACATTATTGATCACTTTGTTTCAACATACAAACTCAGGCTTCTGCTTCCAGTTCTGGCCCCAAGGCTGGAAGCAGCTGCTGGTTTCTGAATAGCCCATGAAATTCAGAGCACCTGTTGAGGGTTTAGGTCCCAGATAAACTGAGAATAACTCCAGCCTTGTAACAGCATTCCAAAGTTCATTCTTACATGGCAGCACATGTGAAGTTGGTTTAGTGTCCTCCTTTGCTGAAACAAACTGGACCAAAGGGAATATTGTGGAAATGTGGGTATTTGTCAGCAGCTTTGTAAGAGAAGGAGGGAGAGAAACCCTACCCCAGTATCATCATGAGGTGAAGGAAACATCCTTAAAATGCTCAATGTTAAGTACAGCATCAAGAGACTTGGCACACAGTTTTGTAGCTGATCTGTTGCAGGAGTTGAGCAGGATCCTGAAATATGCTGAAGAAAGTTTGGCTCTTGTATTCCCAGTTTACAGAGCAGTCAATGTTTCACTGCAATCAAAGGGCAACTGGTAGAAAGAGGAATTATAAAGGGAAAAAAAAAAAACCAAAACCACCCCAAGCATCAACTAATTATCTCCTTATTCCAAACTAGAAAATAACCAGGGAGACAAAGAAGGAAACAACTAACACTTTACAACAACCCAGTTTATTAAACTCTTGGGCAGTGAGACACAACCCAGCACTTAAGGTCACTGGGCATGAGGCTGAATTCTACCAGCAGTTAAACCCTCCCCTTCCCTCTCCCCAGCCATAAGGATGACAGTCACATTTTTAACTCAGCATGGCAGCAAATGTAGTTCAAGGTCCCCAGAGCAGCAGACACAACCCCCAGGAGTGTCTGCAGTCCCTGCAGGCTGTGACAGGAGGGCAGGATTGTGTCCCCACCATCCCCTGCAGGCTGTGACAGCAGGGCAGGACATGTCCCCACCATCCCCTGCAGGCTGTGGCAGCAGGGCAGGATGTGTCCTCACCACCCCCCAGCTGGCTCAGCAGAGAGCAAAACAAAACCCAACCAGACTTGCTCCAAGGTGAAAAGGGTATAGGTCAGNCAGGGCAGGATTGTGTCCCCACCATCCCCTGCAGGCTGTGACAGCAGGGCAGGACATGTCCCCACCATCCCCTGCAGGCTGTGGCAGCAGGGCAGGATGTGTCCTCACCACCCCCCAGCTGGCTCAGCAGAGAGCAAAACAAAACCCAACCAGACTTGCTCCAAGGTGAAAAGGGTATAGGTCAGCAATCAGAACATTCTATCAAGAGTTTGGGACAAACTATGAAATAATCTAATCTAACATTTACATAATACACAGGCCATAAATTTAGTTCAGACCAGAGAACGCCACCATTACTGATCCTGGACCTTGTCATTTGATGGAATTCTGATCAATCTTCCCCAAATTAATTCCATATGAAAACCACCAGCCTCCAACAGCTCTAAACACCCTCTGGTTTAATTTACACCATTTTACACCTGGCTAATCCTGAGCAGCACAAACCACCCCAAGCATCAGTCACGGCAGAAACCTTCCAGCAGCAACCAAAGAACCTGAGCCTAAACAGGAGCTCAGCCAGAGTCTGAGGCAGCACAGCATTGGCACAGCACATGTGGAGGATTCCCACTGTTATTCCAAGGATGTTATGCCAGAAGCACATGCAATAATCTCCTTAAAGGAATGGCAGAATTCCTCCTGGAGTTTCCCTTACTAGCAAAACACACAGGATTAAGTCTTGATGCACGGAGTAGCTTTGTAGAACTTACAGGCAAAAGGAGTCTCAAATTAAATTATGAACACAACAATATTGTCCCTGCTACTTATTTACCTTCTTCCCACCCTATAAACCCTTCCTACACACCGAGACAAACCCCCCCTGCAGTGTGTCCAGCAACAGCCAGGGCTCTCATGGAGATTTTCACAAGGGAGGCTCCTGCTCCCCATCAGGCAGAGCAGAAACTGAGATTTGTCTCCCTTCTTTTCTAAGGCACCCCAGCTATTATTTGCCTATTCCTAGGAGGCACCTCAGGCACATTTTGATCAGAATTTTTGTAACCAGAAGTTGTTTTCCTTTCCAGTTTTTCCCCAGCACATCTGTGGTTTGGACATTGTATGTCAGGCAGAGGCACAAAACCCCCCTCAAAACATTTTAACAGAATCAAGACAATAAATGTTGGAAATGGTCAGTGCTAGAGAGAAAGAATGAAGCTTTTCCATGTCAATTCCATCTATAAGGAAGAACAAACAAAGTAGACAACAAGAAAACAAACCATAGGAGCCACACTCAGCCCCTGACTCAGGCAAATGTCTGTTCTTCTGACCAATAAATGGAACATTTCTTCACAGAGATGGTAAAAGATAAAGTACTCAACACATGACTGTTTAGAACAGAATCTATTTTTATTCAATACAGGATGGTGAATGGATAAAATTCACAATAATCAGCATTAAAAATAACCCAACAAAACCAACCCTGCAGTTGCATTTAAATTTGGCTGTACCTACTGGTCACTCACATTTTTACATACAAAATTTTGTCAGTCTTGCCCATTTCCAGATAAACAGATACAGACACCTGATACTAACAAAACACACAGTTTATTCACTATTTGGGGGACCTTTAGGGTTTTTCAAAATAGAAAAACAAATTTTTATTTTTTTGTCCAACGAATTGGTATCTTGGAGGAACTGAAATGTAATCTGTCATTACCCCATACCCGAGTCACTGCAGTGCAAAAGCTATTCAAATAAATAAATAAATAACAGCAGCAGCCCCAACAAGTAAAACCCAAAACACACTTAAGTATCTTCAGAAATACAACCAAAAGCTTTTTAACATCAGACTTCAGCCCACAGGGGACAGCTTCTCAAAATCTGAGCACAGCAGAGCTTGAACTGTTTCAGTAAACTAGGATAAAGCTCCTCACCTATTTTTGGGGAAGGGGATTGGAATTCCCCAGTGAAGTGCTCCTCCATCCATCTCTCCCTCCCCACACAGGCACTGAAGTTGTGCCAGGACAGCTCTTTTGGGTTGCAATGTTATTTTTGCCCCACCAGGGGCTGTTTCAGTAGTGCCCCAGGATCAGCCTGGTTGAGCAAGGAGCAGTTTGACATTCCAGGAGCAGTTTGACATTCCAGGAGCAGTTTGACATTCCAGGAGCAGTTTGACATTCCAGGAGGATGGAAGTCCTTTCAATTGCTGCACAATTCTGTCACATTTAACCACAACCCAAGCCCAGCACAGATTTTTGAGATCACATGTTGAGAATTCCCCCTGGTTTACTCAAAATGTGTGAGGTCAACCTTCCATCCAGGTAAGGGCAGGCACAGGACCCTCCTAGAGCTCCCTGCAAGGACTTGGCACCTTCACAAAGTCCCTGTGGGGTCACTCCTGCACCTCTGCTCAGCAAAACAGCTAAAAATGAGCCCATTCTGACACTGCTCAGGTCAAGCATGAAGCATGTGCTGGATCAAAGCAGTGAAGCAACTCAAAGACTGAGCAGGTACAAAACAGCCCTGGAAATTAAGTGTTAGCAGCAGCTGATGGGACATTCCTGGATATTTTGTAGGGCTTTTAAAGTGTTTTGATAATCAAGTGCAAAGACTCTTGCACTGTCTCACAAAACTTAAGAGCATAGAGCAAGACAAAGGCCTAGAGCTTTAATAAATACAGTTAAGGATAACACACAGTTTAAATTACTTAATCTTTGTGATCTAAGTATAAACACCCCATACAAAAAAAGATTTATTTTCACTTTGTACATCTTAAAAAAAGAAAAATAAAATCACAGAAACATTCTGTTTGCAAAGCAGACAGCTGTACAAAGAAATGATATGTTCTGAAGACATTAAACCATCTATTTTCTGGGTAGCACTAGGTACTCAAATGTTCTCTTACAAACTACCACCCACACAGGTAATTTTTTCTTCTCTGATATTTTGGCTCCAAACCTGAAACCCAGACTCACTTGAGAGAGATTTCTAGATATTAGGGCCCAGATCTGACAATGACTTCCACGTGCACACACCAGCACTGGCACCCAACAGGGACCCCTGTGCCAGTGGGCACCAAAGCAGCTCCCCCTGCTCAGCCCTGTGGTGCTGAACACAGGACAGCTCACAAAGAAACCCCCCTCATGCCAGCCCAGCCCAGAAGAGCAGCACAATCCATGATGTTTGCACAACCAGTTTATAATGCCCTGAAAAATCATTAGAGCCCCCACTGGAAATTCTGACTCATAAACTGCTTTTTGTTGCTTAGGCCTCTCTTTTTTTTTGCATAATCCAAATGGAGGACTAACATCCATCCAGAGGGTCTGTGAGAACTGCTAACTGCACTACACAGCAAGAGTAAATTCTTTTTTATAACCTACCAAAAGGCTGGCTGCTGTCCTTGGGAAGTAGAACTGTAGCTAAAAACTAATAATACAGCCAGGTGATTATTGTCTGAGCAGCTTCAAATCCTAATAGCAGCACATCTTAATAACCTGCTGATATTGTCCTCTATAAAGTGATGCTCTCAGTGTACACAGGATGACATAAGGGACACATTCCTCACTGACCCTGGGACAGACTTAAAATTCCAACTTCCTCCTGCTCTAGCTTTGCCTTGATTGTTGGCAAATACACAGTTCATAGTTTCAATTAAAAATATCCTATCAAAAGAAATAAAGAAGGCACTTGGTATTTCTCTTTGGCTCAGCTGAGGCTTGCTGCTGAAACCTTCCCCAAGTCCCCATTTCTCCTCTGATGAACAGTGGCCATCCTGAGGTACTTATTCATGTGCAAAAATCAGAGCTCCAGGGATTTACCATGTCTCACACTGCTCCCAGTAAACCTGCAAGGCTCTTCTCTACACAGAGACTCTTCAAATACAGAATAAGGTGTCCCATGGGGTTTGGTTTTCAAGGAGCAGCTCCATCCACTGGCACACTCCTCATCCCAGCTCTGGTAGCTCAGTGCTCTTTGAACCTGGGGAAGAAAAGCAACCAGGCAGGAAAAACTGAGGTGTGAGGCAGAACAGACACCAAAAGGCAGGATCCAGCCTCTGCTGCATTTCTCTATTCTCTCCATTTTACTTCTCCAAAATTCTGCAATCAAGGGGCTCAATTTAGATTTTGTGTATGGATTCAGTGGATTTTTTTTTCCTCAATTCAAAATACTGTAAATTCAGTGTCACCCTTTTCTTTAAGGAGATCTTTTGGAAAGAGTTACATTTTAAACTATTATTAAACACAGGGCAGGCAATTCCCCACCTGCACAAGGAAACCCATGGAGGATTAAATATTTGGGAAAAAAACCCTCACAAACAAGAGACTGTGACAGAGGTGTGTTTTCAGATATTTTTCAAAAGAAGATGTTCTGAAGGAAAATGTCCATGGTTTGAAAACATCAAAGTGAAGTTACTCTTTTGAAGCAGCATTAAACCAGACAGAAATGGATCTACACAAACCTTAACATGTCCAGTCTACATTTAGGTATTATGGGACAAAGGCTGGAATTGATCTTGGAGGTATTTTCCAACCTTAATGATCATTTATGGCTATATATAAAAGGCTTAGAAATGTGATTTCAAGGTGTTAATAAAGAGCAGCAGCCATGGAAAACACTTACAGGGTGTGATCTGCATGACACTGAAGTTCCTTCTGGATAAGACGGAGTAAGAGCTGCAAAAACAATCACAAAATCTCCTTTAGTATCATCCAGATAAACAAGAAGCAGAATTATTCATTGTTATTTGGAGAATTTCTCCTTTGAAACATTACCCTGTAATGCTGAACTCAGTTTAAAAAAAACGAAATATTTACAGATGCTCAGTAATGTTTGGAAGAGGAGCTTTCACAATAAGCAGGCAAGAGGGAAATAATTTGCTTTTTGAATATGAGAGATCAACTTCTTCATATAAAACCACAATGGTTTTCTGGTTACTTTCCCAGCAAATGTGTAAACAAACCAGCAGAGGGACCCCGAGGCTTCAAGAAAACGTGTCAGAAAGAAATTTTGGAGCATGGAAGGATTTTAGCTGCTACTTGCAAAAACAACTGCGTGTGTGAGAAGCTTTAATCCCACAGTTAGTCAAGGTGAGTACAGTCAGTCACATTTGCTTGTCTGTGCAGCATCAGGGATTTGGAGTGCACTTTAAAAGGATTATTGAGAGAGTAGCAGGAAAGTGATTTTACAAATACAATTTGATGGTTCTCAGGTACATTAAAGACAGAATTGGAGCTTTCAGGGTTCCTCACTATTTCAGGTTATGTCATCCTCAGAATCTCACTATTATAAGTTTGCTCACTGCTGTAAGTATGAATGTTTTAAGAAGTTAAATATTTTCAGAGGCACAGAAGTGGCCAAGAATGACAGAACTGAATACCACATAAGAGGATAAAGCCCCCTCCAGGTATCCTTGGAGAAATAACATTTGAACACAGGTATCCACATACTGCACTGCAAAAATCAGGAAAGGCAGAGCAGTTATGCAAAAGAGGATTTATTGCAACTGCAGAGTCAAATCTCTCAAAACCAGAGCTCTGTAAAGGCATTTTAATTGATTCTGCAAAGAAATGTGGCATTTTTTCATTTTAATCAACAACTGTAAGAGAAAAACAGCAAGAACTTTATCTAGGAATAATATGACAACCTCCCAAGCCTCACTCTGCAGAATGAAATACCAAATACAGAAACCAGAACAAACCAGGATTTGCTGCTGTGGATGAAGCTGCTGATTACCAGTGGCAACACACTTCAGCTATTAACTTATCCAATTTATTTATTTAATTTCCAGAGAATTACTCCTAAACATGAAAATTACTTTTAAAGTTGGGGTTTAATCTGAATTTAGAAAAAAAAGTGCCTGAGTTGTAACTCAAAGGCTTTCTGATTTTCTGGTGTCAGGAAGGGAATGGTCTGACACTCTCAGCTCCTCTGCAGGAGCCCAGAGCTCAGTGCTTTGGACCAAGCCAGCACCTGTGTGCTCTTCTTTCCCCAAACATCTGCTCCTGGTTGCTGTCAAAAGCCAGGATTGCCAGTTCATCTAATTTAATACAGCTGTTTCAGGGCCCATCTGGAAAATGTGATGTATTAACTTTCAACAGCTTCATTATCAGGGTGATTTTGGTGATACAGTAATGTAGGAAAATTTTTTTTATGGCTTTGATAAATTGGCTTTAAAGAAAACAGAAGTGATTCTTCTGTGAGTGGAATCTGAGGCAACTTCTAGGTCTAAATGTGAAGGTTTACTTGCAATTATGTCCCCTCTAAACTGCTCAGCCAGCAATTAACAGCTGGGTATCTGCTCAGGAATTGAAGTCCATCAGAACTGATCTGCACTTTTGATTAAAATTAGATGAGAATTTCAAAACAAGCAAATTTGCTGTTAGACTGAAAATCTCCTACAGCATTGGAAGTCTAATACAACACAGAATATTGAAATGGCAAAAGGACAATTTGCATTTTGGGGTAGTTTAGCACAGAGGAAATACACATCATCTAAATTTTTAGACTTACTAGCAAGGCACATGCATCTGCCACCATGAGCATGTAAAACACGTTGTTCCAACCAGAAGGGGAAATAAGGCCAGCCAGGAGAGGCCCCAAAGCTGCACCTAAAATATAATATATGCATTATATCTTGGTAATTTATATTCCATACTGTCAGAAATGTGCAATGTGAGATTCACTGTACTGAAATGTAGTTATTCTGAATTAGAGTATCCATTTTTCCACCTAGTTAACTCAGTATTACCTGATGGATTAAGAAGTCCCAGTAAGTGCAAAACATTACTGGTACAGATGGGAAGATGGAAGACTCAGATGTGTGATAAACATCTGCCTTTGGCTCAACAAAATGATTATCCTGTATTGAGCTGAATTTTACTCAGTTTTCCCTTCCACATGGAGAGCATAAAAAAATATCCCTGACCCCAGGAGAGCCCAGTGCCATCTCCTTTTGCTGTCTGTGCAAAAGTATCAGTTGATGCCTTGAGAGGCTACCTGGAACAGAGGCAGGGCAGTGTTAAAGGAATAAAGCAGGGATTTGTTAAAATGCCTTCAAAGGAGTCACCTTGGGCAGTACAAGAGCCCAGCCAGGGCTACACCCAAGATGGCCATGAGTTTTCACACTTTCATAAGTTTTGGTCTATTTCCATATTGGGGTTAATTGTCCAATTACAGCTTCAGGTTATGCAGTCCCATCCTCCCAGATTGCTCTCCTCAATTTGCTGTTGTTTGCACTTTTTGGGCCTCAAGCTGCAGTGGTGTCCTTGGTTCTCAGGCTGGAAAAGGATCCTTTTGTCTGACTAAACTGTGAGGAGAACTTGCTGACACTTTATATGAAGTTCAGAGTTCTATACTAATGCAATATAGAATCTGGAAAATATGAAAGCTAAAATTTAAGGCATCACAGAGATTCCCCCTCTTCCTCCCATCCTCAGCTGTGGGACCAGTGGAGGTGAAATTTGTGCTATTCCCCATTTCCAAAACTGTTCTGAGTCCTGGCCAAATGTGACCTGAAGAGCCCAGTTTCCCCAAAATGCTTTGTTTGAAGCTGTTGGAGCTGGGGCAGGTGGCCCTGGCTTACCCACAGACCCCGTCCCGTCGATGATGGCCGTCACTGTGGACAGGGCTCTTGAGTTCCCCTTCAGGCTTTTGTGGGTACCCTGCAGGGACAGAGATGGCTCAGACCCATCCTGAGCTGAGCTCTGAAAGAGCCCTGACAACACCACCCACCTCCCACCCCTCCACAAGGGGTCTGTGCTGGAGAGATGCCTCAAGCTCCTTGCAGTGCCAAGGCTCAGGATGAAGTGGGCATTGCCTGGTGGTCACCTTGGTCCTGCCAACACCTCCAGGACAAGGACAGAGCTCCAGAGGATGCCTGGAGATTTCTCTCCTGCTCCTTGTCCTGCATTTAAAACATTCCTGCATTTAAGACAATAAGAGGACTTTTGCCTCTTGCTTGGTGCCCTAAAGAACCAACACTTTACAAAACAGATTTCCACAGTCTCCCTGCTGAGCAATGTTGATTTTTCTCATGTCCATTGTGACTTGGCTGACCTGATCCTGCTGGAAGTGCTGGCAGCTTAAGTACCTGGACTTTTTATTTTCACATGCCTTTACTTGTGTTAAGGTCTGTGTCAGATATAACTTTCTGATGGGAATTAAATCACCAGCTCATGTCTCACACAGGTACAGTTCCTCCCATCATTTAAAAATACAAAATATAAAAGGGGGAAAGGCACCTGTACAAAGGTCTGGTTTTGCATGCAACCTTCAGATTCAATCTGGGCTGTCACCCACAGCCTTGTGAGTGGTCAAGAATCATTTAGAAGCCTCTCACAAGCATTCATACTACAACACAAAATTCTAGAACAAATCTCAGTGGCTGAGTTCAACACTGCCTTTCCAGCTCCTTACTCCTTTGCTTTGGGGTAATGCAGCCCCTTCCCTGGTGACCCTGCAGAAGCCAAAGGGCTCTCTCTGGAGGCCAAATGTCCCAGGGAAAGCCAAACTCACCAAGTCAGCAGAGACAGCAGTGGTGATCAGGGCATAAGGGCCATTCACCAGGGCACCACTGATAAGCAGCATCACTGGTCAAAGTTAAAAAAAACAAAAGGAAAATGGGAGTTGCATGAGAAACTGTTCACTATAACAACAGAAGACATCACAGCCCATGGCTCCAAATTGGTTTAATCCTTCCTTGCCTCCCCTGACCCAATACAGAATTGAGAAAGGAAGAAAACCATCCATCCCTCTCTCTTTTCAATGCTCACTCCATGATGTGAATTCTCAAACATACCAGAAGATGGGGCTGAGGCAAAAAGCACTTCCCAGGGTCTTTACTGATCCTGCCAGGTCACAGAAAGGGGAATATTTGACCAAACTGACCACGAGGACAGGGGTTGCTCACAAGATACACCCACAATTCCCTTCTCTCCTGGTACAGCAGCAGAGGACCCTAAAAATGAAGGAGGCTTCAGGCAGGTGAGACACCACTGCCAGCACTCCTGTTTCCATTTCTGGTTTGAGGTAACAGACAGAAAGCCACAGGTGAATTCTGCCTATTCAAGTAAAGTTAATGCTGCTGTCAAAAGTACTTCAGGCAATATTTAAACATCTCTGACATTTGGCACAAGGGATATAAAAAAGCCTGTGCTGACACAACAAACTCCAAAAGATTAATGATATTAATTAGATCTGTTCTCTTGCCACCCTTTATTCATTTCCTACCTTCCCACTTCAACCTGTAAAAAGCCTGCAAGACCAAATCTAAAGGATTTGATTCCATACTTCCTCCTCTAAGGAAAAGATAAAATAGAAAACAAAGGAAAAGAAATGAAAGAGCATCAAAGGTCACAAATGCAAAGTTCACAGAAAGCTAGGCAGAATAATTTAAAAATACTCACCTACAGTAGCCTCAAGGCCCATTTTACTGACTGCAGAGAACATGTAGAGCTGGTAAGAGAATAAATAAGCACTCAGAATACCAAGAAATGGACTAATCCTGGTTCCCCATTTGCCCCATGTTAACTACAAGTTATCTTGGCTGGTATTACATGAAAGTTACAGGTTTTACTAAACCCTTTCAGGGCACAGTAGAGTGACTGTTTGATTGGACACAGAAGGGAGATAAGGGGTAAGATCCCATTCCTCTATGCCCTTTCTTAAGGAAGGGCTGTGTTATGGGACCACTCAAATTTAAACTCTCCAACTGCAACTTCAAAACAGCACAGAATACAACGCATGAAAAAAATCAAATAAAAATGTCTCTCATGTCCATCTGCTGGTTTTCCAACAGTTACAGCTCAGAAATTTTAGCCTTTGAGCTGCTAAAATTCTGGCTAACAACAGAACATCAACTTTTATGAGTGAAACTTTCCATATATTCTGTAACAAAAAAACACATTAGACTTGTTTGCTGGTTTAGTAAACAAGCTTGTTAGCTTGTTTAGCCCCAATATCTATACTTGCTCAACTTTTCATGCCAGTTTTTAATCTGGCCTGGACTCTTTACACCCAGGCTGGGAGATGCTGCCTGCAGAACTGTCCAGGGAATGGTGTCCCAGCTGTGGGAGAGGGGCAGGCTCTTACTGTGGGTGCTGCAAGCAGCAACATCATTCCGCAGGTTGACGCCCTCTTCTCCAGCCTGTCTGAAATCAGACCTGCCAAGATCCCACCTGAAAGAACACACAGGTGTGAGGAAAACATTCAGGGTGTGTTTTGCACAAAAGACATCAGTTTAATTTAATGCAATTGGTTTTTGCTGCATAGTTACACAATTCCCACAGCAACATCCTCATGAACCCAACCAGTTCTGACCTGAAGACAACAGAAGCAGACACTTGTTCCTCCTCATTATTTATCCCAAATATCCAAGGCAAAAAGCCTTTTACCAGGTGCCACATGGCCCTACTGCTGGAGATCTGGTATCCACTCACTGGTCTCTTAATTCCTCACATGCAATAGAAAACTTGGTTCTCTGTCCATGTCCCACTGCAGCCAGGGAAACAAACTAAACTGTCTGCATTGGCATGAAAATTTATTCAGTGGTCACCTTGAAAATTATTAAGGAATAACCTAGTTCTTATTATGATCTCCCAATTTTATCACATACAGTTATATAAGATATCAAGAAAAAAACAAACCAAAACACCTGTGGCCATTAACCTTTGTGCCCAGGAAATCCACATCCCAAACAAACAGGGACAGTTTTCTTAAGTTAGACTGACAAAAGGAAGTATTTTGATGGGTGGTGACCAAGACTCATGGGCCAGAGCAGACTGAGATAAAAGACTCCATAATTTGTCTATTCTGATCTGCACTGGACAGTATCACTGGCTGTGAAGGTATTTTACTAGATTTTCACTCTTCAACACAACTCTCAGCTCAGTACCTTTACTGCTACTCTTTTTCAGTAGAAATAATGCATATGAACTATAAAATGTATAAGCTGTGTATATTAGAGCCTTTCCTGAACTGGTGTGATCAAGAGTGAAATAACATTAAAACTTACCAAAGATCCCACCCACATCAAACAGCGTGGAAAGGTCCCCAGCTCTTTTGGCATCAAGATGCTCTGGTGAGAGAAGCAAAACATTGGTCTCATTTCTGGACTAAAACATGGAAATCTCAACAGTCTTGTAATGCCAGGGCAAAAGCAACTTACAGCAGAATTCTTTATTCAGATAATCCACAATAAGGTGACATTGTGTAAAAGAAATAAAACCAAAAGTAGGTGTTCAGCAATACAGACTTTTGAATGCAACTGCTCTCACTGGAAAAGACATTTTACCACTTTTATTACCACAGAATTACAGAATGGTCTGGGCTGGAAGGGATCTTCAAAAGTCATCCAAGTCCAACCCCTCTGCCATGAGCAGGGACATCTTCAATGAGTCCAGGCTGCTCAGAGCTCCATCCAGCCAGAGCTTGAATATTCCCAGGGATGGGGAATCCACAGGTTCTATGGGCAGCCTGTTGTACCATTTCACCACCCTTGTCACAAAAAAAAATCTTCTTTATATCTAGTCTAAATCTACCCTCTTTTAGTCTAAAATCATTACCCCTTCTGCTATCAGACCTTGATAAAAACTTGGTCCATCTTGCCCTCTAAAAGTATAAAAAAATCAAAACATCAGTACTGAACAGATAAGGAAACTAATTTACATTATTTTGCATATGTTTTAATAGGACACTTCAACCTTGAAAAATATTGTTAGAAAGTAAAACATTTTGTTTTGTTTGCAAGAGCCAAAGACACAGAATTTATGCCTGGAATTATTGAAGATAAACCAGACACTTCTGTTTGTTTAGAAAATGCCCTCTCATAACACTGAATTTATAAACCTGCTTGGTTTCTTACAACTCCCCTGCCACTGCAGCAGAGAAAGCCTCTTTCAGAAGCAGTAATGTTTATTTTCTTATTTATTCCAAGCTCGTATTTGCAGACTCTGCAGCCATAATTCTGTATCCCTTTCCTGTAATACTCACCTACATTTGTGATGTAGAGGGGAAGCCAGAAGAGGAAAGTGTAGCTCACCAGCTTTGCAAACAGGAGACAAAGGGAGAACTCCACAACTCCCTGAGAGAATAATGAAAACAGGGAGTTGGATTCTTAGAGCTATTTGCTTTCACAGACCATTATGAAAATGGTTTCTAGGAAGCATTTAGGCTTTCCTTTTTCTCTCATGAATTCCCAAGAAGCATTCTTCCCCTGAGAGCACAAAGCTTGCACTCTGAACAGACTGTGGTATTTTACTTACATGTTTCCTTTCAATTGTACTGAACTGCCTGAAGAGAGAACACTAAAATGGTACTGAATTACCTGAGCAGAGAACACAGAAATGAATGTGAAGGATTTTATACTGTCTGGAACACCTGCATCACTTATTTCCCTTAAGTAAAGTTGTTATACTGCATTATAGCAGGTTTGGAGTGTGTTCCAGAGAAACTGGCATCATTTTGTGCTCTTTATCTCCTTCCTTCAGATGGGTTCAAGATTTTTCCCTTATTGTTCAGCTCTGTAAAAAGCCAGTAAACCAGTCTGACACAGCTCAGATCAGAATGTGGTAAGAGCACATCACAGACTGAGCAATGACCTGTTTAAAGCTTTAACTTGCTCCATCCTCTTTCCTGATGAGCACATGAAAGAGCATTTACTGCACAGAGCTGCAACTAAACTGCCAAATTAACCCATCTTCATTCCCTTCACCATATGATAGCTTCTTGTTTGAAAGCAGATTTCTTAAATCCCTGCAGTTATCCTGAGGAGCAGCACCCACACTCCCCATGCACTGTGACCCTTCCCAACAACAGGCAGGACAAATAGCACAGGGCTCCAGAGATCCCAGGTACCAGCAGCAGCAATTTTTCATCCACTGCTCCAGGAAAAAGGGTTGAGGACCAGACTGAACATGATGAGAAGATGCAGGAATACAATGGTTGGGTGCAGGATTTTTTTTTTTACTCTACATGTGGTCCAAATTAATCTGCAAATAATCCTAATTCTGCATTCAGGCTTCAGGCTGAGAGGACAATCAAAAATGACAAGTTCTGACCTTGAGGAAACTTCCTTTCCTTTACCAGCAGTCCAAATGTTTGGGCTGCCTGAAACTTCTCAGACAAGAGATTTTAAGATTAAAGCTTTTTAAAACAATGCTGAGGAATGTAAAAAGCCATAGAAGGAGGTTCTGACACACAGAAGTGCTTATGGACTCAATTTGCTATTTCCCCCTTAACCACTACACATCATTAGGTTCAGTCAACTTTCAGAACAGACTTTAGGACAGAATAAACTAATTCAGTCAGAAGGGACCTACAGCAACCACCCTGTCCAACTGCTGGACCCCTTCAGGGCTGACACAAGTTGAAGCACACTGATGGAAGTCATTATCCAAATGCCTTTTGAACATTATCAGAGAGAGATCAGCAGCTGTCTCTCCACAGGAAGCTGCAGGGAGCAGTGAGGTCCCCTCTCAGCCTCCTTTTCTCCAAATAAATCAAGCCCAAAGTCCCTGCATGTCAAGACTGTGATGCAAACTTAATACCCACAACTGCTGCATCTAGAACTGCATGGAAATGTGAATTCTGAGGCAGAACTTCATTCTGAAGAGGAGCAGCACAGGCACTCACAGGTATCCTCAGGGCCCCAAGGAAGCTGATGGCTGATGTCCCATGCCTTCCTTCCCCAGTGGCCACAGTGCTGGAGTTCAGTGACAGGCTGCAGTTCTCACTGTCAGTGAGTAAATGCTGCATCTCTGGATCCTGCAACATCCCCCAGCAACAGATACGAGAGAGAAGAGAACAAAGAAACAAAGTACACATCAAGAAATCAAACAGTTCCAAAATAGTTTTTTAAAAACAAGTACCTAATTTATCACAGAAAGCTACAGCTTTTAAAAATGTCTTGGTGTGGATATCCAGAGAACACAGAGAGAGCAGAGCAAATTTCTACAAGGATACATTTCTGTATAAAATCATGTATTTTCTTCTTTCTGTACAAATATTAAGTCAGTTTTTCAGACTCTGTAACATCATTTTACTGACTGATCTAAGTACAGGCCATCTTTCCACAAGAATTATGGACAGTGAGTGCTTTATGTTTGAAGCAATCTTTTTTTTTTTCAAATCTGTTCCAAAATTTTCAAATCTGCTAGAAATCTTGAGCATTGCAATCCCCAAAACATAAAAGCCTGGAGTTCACCAGCATTGCCCAAGTTGTGAATTCTGAGTTCTTTTCTAGTACTAGGAAGAATTTTATTCCAGGAATTCCTCTGGCTGCTAAGAATACTTGTGGAGCAAGTTACCACTGCACAAGAACAAGCCATCCCGGTGTAGCCAGGAGGGTTTATGTTATTTTTAATCCTCTACCAGACTGAAGTGAACTCTCAGAATAGAACTGCAAATTTACATCTTACAGCTGTACACAGAAAAAAAAATATCAGATATAAATAGACCTCAGTACTTCTTTTCCAACTTGGAAAAAGGATGGGATGTAGCTATCCCTCACTTTCACCTGCTTGCTGAGGGGCTTTACCAAGCTGTGCACTTCTCCTAGTTATGTATTCTACACACTGTCTTCTTTCTCCTAATTCTTCAGCATCTGAACAAAGCCTCAGTGAAGAATTAAGCCTCAAATATATATTTGACTGCAGGCTAGAAAGGATATAACAGCAGGCTGTTCCATTTCCAGTGCTTATTGCAAAGATGAAAACTTGGATTAATATTTGCTAAGCTGACGGGAGAAGGAAATAAAATAAGTGCTGGAAAAATTCAATTCTGCTATTTTACATTCAGTGATCCTAAATAAATTCCATTTTTAAATAACATCATTTAGAAAAGGGCACCAGGGAACCATCTGGACACCTGAGCCCAGACACTCAGCACAGCTTTAGAAGCTGCAATGTAGCATCCATATTTTAGACTTGATTGTTAGATGGGATGCAGGACTTACAGGAGTCCAGTGTCTGGGTTCAGGTGATAAAGCATTAACCAGAAGACAGAAAAACATCTAGGGACCTTTGATATGGCCCTGCAAACCTATGTCATGGCCCAGGAGTCACTCCATCATCATAAAAAATACTTCTCTTCTGAATAACTGGATCAACTTCAAAACTTGAGCTATTTTAACAGCACCAATTTAAACCATAAGCTATTATTTTTTTTTAAATATGTGAGAGAGAGGAGAAAAAGAGGGAAAAAAGAAGGGTTTAAGCAGTGAAGCTCCCACTGGATTCTAGATGGTGTCTGAGTATCTCCTGCACAATCAGCACAGCAAACTCAGCCAGGACTGTCTGAGGCAACACTGCTCATTTCTCAGACAAGCAGCTCTCAAATCTGTTTTAGAAAAGTGGGTAAATATTGCAGCAGAGGTGATCAAAGTCCAAATAACTTCTTTAAATTCATGCTGGAAACTTTTGTTGATGGTTTGGGGGTTTTTATGCTGCACACAGCTAAAGGATAAATAAATCCAGCAGTCTGTGCTTGGCTGAGAAGACGTTGTATAGCCTTGCCAGCTTGTCTCAGAGCATGATTAGGCACATGGCACACTCTTGATCTCTGGGGAAGGATTCATTATCCCACAATTTTGTGTCATTTTTAAGGGGCCAACCTAGCACAAGCAGCAATGAAGGCACAGAGGTATTCAGGTCACGCAGCCAAGAACACATTCTGCTTTCAAGCACTGCAGATCCTGAGTATTTGCTTCCTTTTTACAGTAATTGCAGAGGGCAATCAAAACCCAGTAAAAGCTGCCATTCCAGTGTGCTTGGAGACCAACCCATAAATGCAAAACATCTGCTGTTTGTAGAGGCTCAAAAGCTGCCTGTGAAAATCAGCTCCAAATAACTGCACCACAACCCTGTGAAAAGGGGAAGATGTTCAGCTTGGCTCTGACAGGAAAAAGATGTTCCTCTGTCACTGGCAGAAAATCAGGAAGCCCCAAAGAGTGACAAAGAAGGGGTTTTAATGATTTTATTATTTTTCAACCTTGTTGAGACTCTGTATTACAAACATACCACAGCTGGCATGGGGTATGTTTGTAATACCCTTCTCTCTCCCAGGGTGGAGACAGAAGGGAGGATATTCCCAGGATTGCCAGCAATTCCCCCAGGTTCACTGCCCATGTTGTCCCTCTGTCTGTTGTCCCTCCCAAGGGACACCAGTCAGTGGGACAGGGGTGCTTTTTCCTCACCCTTTGCTAGGCAGACCCTTCACAGGGTGGCAGTAGCACAGCTAAAAAGGAAATCTGTCCACTGATTTGCTGATTTCTGTGGTTTTTCAGCTCTGTCATCATGATTTAGAATCACAGATTGCTTGGAGCTGGAAAGGAAATGAAGATCATCCAATTCCAACCCCCTTCCACAATCCCAGGTTGATCCAAGCCCCATCCAGCCTGGCCTTGGACACTTCCAGGGATGGGACAGCCACAGCTTCTCTGGGCCACTTGTTCCAGTGCCTCACCACCCTTTCTTCCATACATTTAAAAGAATTTCTTCGGTAAATTCCATCTTGTCTAAAGACACCTGCTGATATTCTTACATCTCACCTTCCAGCTAGTTGTGAAATAACACTGACAAATGGTTTCTGGGCTGGAGACTTTTGTTGGGCAGCTCAAAACTAAAATAATAAACTCAGTACAGACAGGGTTTAAGCTGTGTTAAAGCAATTCCTTAGCAAAAATTTTTTTACCAACACTGATTATTCCACCCTGTGAATGCTCATTATTATTCTATGGGCAAAGGATAAAGAGAACAGGAAGTTTCTATTTTCCTGGAAAAGTCTGAAAGAAGTTTTAAAAAAAAAGTTATCCTCTCAGGATACAATGTGCCAAGTGTACTGAATACAAACACAAAATTTCAAATGGAAATTTTCAGTTCATGTCCATCACAAGATAAAATGGTATTTTGCCCACAAAATGGGCAAGTCCAGAATTCATTTTCCAGTGAGAAATAGCAGCCCTTATGGTTATGAGTTTTAAGCAAGATTTTTGTGAATAATTGTGTATATTTAGAACTCTCCATCTCCACATATAATCTTGTTAAGCACAGACAGCTTTTGAAAGGAAAAGGGAGAGAAGTGAGACTGCAAGGACGGGACACAATATACATAATTTAAATATTTCAAGTGGGCTGCCTTTAAAGTATTTTGCAGTGCATTATTTTTGATGGAACTGTGTTAAGATCACAAAATAAAAAAGACCCGTTGAGGAAGCAGTGCCATCTCATATAGCTCAGTTTGCATTATTTATGGCAGCTAATGCTTAGTTCCCTCCTCTAAAGTTACATTTGTGTGTGAAGATGGAAGCAGATTTCAGCATCATAAAAAGAGGAGCAATCTTTACAAACAGTAAATGTTTCATGTGAGCCATAAGAAGTCTTCTATGCTATTTTACAGCAATATTTTATATTTTACCTGAGGTTTGCCATTTTCCTTAGCATTTAAGGTCGGCATGGGGACTCTGCACCGAGAGGTGCCGTTCAGGAAGGTTTTAGAACTCTGAAAAAAGAAAAGAAACTCCATATTTTTGCTGCTTGTGGGTTTTTTTCAGGATTACTTCAGTGTCAATCATCTCTCTGGAACAAGTTTTTGTGCATTGTAACATAAACATAACCCCAACTGGAGCATCTTTAATTTGATGACTGTGTGTTTTGAGATTTTCAAGCTCTTACACAGACCTTTGGCAATGGATATAAAAAGCACTCTCAAATTGATCTGAAGGCTTATTTCACACTGGTTTTATACAGAAGGAATTGAATTCAGAGCACAGTCATGTCTCTCTCAACATCTTTAGCTGCTTTTTCCTCTACTGAACTTACTGACATTGCAAACTCAGTTTTTTCTCTTGAACAGATGATTCCAGCAGCAGCTACAGAAGTTGATTTGTTTCATGAAAACCTTAAGTCTTAAAGGGACTTTCCTAGTCCTTTTAAGAGAAAAGTTCATCCCTTTAGCTTACATTCTGTAACAATAAATTCTTTTAGCCCACAAATGCACGGAGTTCTTGTGGACAGGAGTATTGATGAGGAGTCTGAGCACCTCCAGCAAGTTCCAGAAGAAAAAATTAGACAAAAACCTACATTTTAAGCACCAGATGGACTTGCTTTTTATCCTCACTTATTAACAAGGACATTCCTGTGTCAGTTCACACCAAACTGCTTTCACTGGAAAATAACATTCTGAGATCTTTAGTCTAAAAGGATTTAGCAGGGACATTCAGATTTGTCTGCTGAATTACAGCTCTAAAGTAGGTTTGCAGTCAGGTATGGACAACCTATTGTTAAGTCCAAAAGAAGCACTGTGTGCTCCTCAGGGATGAGATGTTGAAATGTCTAATCACACACTGGATGCCACATTGAAAAAAAAAAACCAAAACAACCCAAAATAAAACAATAGAGGACCCTACAACCTCTGCCCCAAATAACCCCTTCCTCAAGCTCACCACTACAAGTAAAAAAAGAATGCAAATCTTCACTGAACAATCCAGCTCAAAATCAATCACTGGGGAATTCTTCCCCCTGCCAAAAAAAATCAAGAGTATGTATTTCAGTATTTTTTAGACAAATTGCCCTTCATCAATCAAATCCTTCTAAGAAGAAAAAATAGTTTTGAGGATAAACTGTGGTATTTCTGCAGCTCAGTTCAGAGCTGAGGCACAAGCAGTTTTGGACATGCATTCCTCAAAATAAACCAACAACACTTGAGCCCCCAGGGTCTGATAAAACAGATTTTTAAGTTTTATCTTACAGAAAATCTGGCTCTTGTCAAAAATGTGATTTACAAGAATCCATGAGGAAGAAAATCCATCACCTACAGACAAGTCATCTACATTTTTAATCAGCAGCTCAGCAGAGGAAAAATGAATGACTTTTTATTTTGACTGTCAAAAAATAAGATTTACTATGGTAAGGAGAAAATGTCTAGGGAAAGGGACTAGACTGAGAGGCTGCACATTTAATACTTAGGCTTCTTCCTCCTTTTCAGGAGATAAAAATTGCAGCCTGGTAATTTTTAAATGCACAAGCACTTTGCAACAGGAGTTAAAGGGAGGGAGGTTTTCTGGGAATGCAAAATCAAGATAAAGGAAGTTCCTAGAGTACAAAGGCAGGTTTTTATGAACATGATGTAACTATGGGGGAAAAAAAAAGCACAGGGAGAAAAGATGGGAAGCAATAAAACCAGTTCTAAATCACATTTCCCAAAGGGGAAAAAAAAAGGTTAAATCTCCTCTTTAACTTTCATAAAGGAAGTGCAGCAATTCTGAATAACACCCACTGACTTCTCACTTGCATTTGTCATAGGTACAGCCCTTCAGAAAGACAAGATTAAGCCTCCAATGCCAGCATTTAGAAGCACTTTATTGTCCTCAAGTATTTATTTGGAAACAAATTTCAGATGGGTAAATCAGAGCCAAGATGAATTCAGGCAAATGCAGCACAGCCCAGGAAACCAGAGAATAAAGAGGAAGAACCACATGCTCAAGGCTCTGTGCCTGACTCTCCATCTGTGGTTTTGGACAGCTCAATGAAATCAGATTACTCACCACTACAAACTCTGTGGAAATATTGGGCTCACGACCATGCTGCAAATAAACATTAGACCAAATTCATCCAAGACTGACATCACACAGAGGGGACTGTGATCTCTCAATCTTAATATAAACCCTAAGTCCTTCCCTCGTGCTGAGCATTTATTTTAGTGCTGCTTAAATTTAACTGGCCTCATTCTTCCACAAGGAGATTTAGTTTTTAGCACCAGCCAGCAGAGCTGCCTGCACCTATCCAGGACATCTGGCCAAAATTAACTGCCACAGCCTTATGAGAAAAGCAAGTGTGTACATTTAATGCCTCAAAAAAAGGATTTCTATTTGCAAAAGCACATAAGGTTGTTCAGGTTGAACAGAATGACTGAACAAAAAAAAAGGACAGGAATTTTACAGCTGCCTAATTCTATCCCTTGTACAACATAGATGAAATATTTTTCCCTATTTTACTACATCAACCTCACTTCAATTAGCACTCCCTTTTCTTTGCAGTCAGAAACTGTCATCACCACATCTACACCTGGACATCTTGAACTCCTACTTAATTGATTTCCTTAATTTCTAAGGCCACTTTTTTGTGGTGAACAGAAGCTGTGAGCCCCTTCCACAAGGGTTTAGAATCCTTGCAGACCACCCTGGACTGAAGTATTTGAGCAGTTCCAATGACATAAAGCTCCCCAGGACAAGGCAAATCTCAATCTGAGAAGGGTCCAAGACATGTGGGGAAGCCCTGTTATAAACTGCTCCCAGATTTCCAGATGTGAAATGGGAATAGGGAAGGAAGAAGTGATGCCTTTTGCTCTGCAGAGAGAGGTTTCCAGGGAAACAGGAGGTCAAATGCATCCCACACAGGGAGAGTGAGCCTGGGGCAGTGACCCTGCTGCTGCTGCTCTAGTGAAGACTGAGTCAAGTGCTCCTCCTTTTCTGCAACTGAGAAAAATTGCTCCTAAAATACTTAACTTTTGTTAAAAGTATAATGGTAAATAGATATTCCATGTCAGAATTTTCCACACTAGCTCATTGAGACATAGAAGCAACATACTGTGCAGAGCTCTTTAGTTATGCTTTGCAGTTAAAGTCTATTTGAAACAAATAAATATTTATTTCCATAAGGCTTAACTGGATATTCTGTAAAAATGATGCTCTGAACTACAAAAAAATTAGGAAAATGGGACTCTTAACAGCAGGCAATGAGAGTCACTTAAAATGCTCACGCTTGACAGAAGTTACTTCAAAGAAATGAAAGAGAAAAATATGAAAAATACAGAGCCTAGCGTGAGCCCTCCTTGTCTCACAGGAATAAAATAAGAATAGGAGTTCCACAGACCATCAAAAGCATTCAGAAGCTTTAGAGAAGTGCTTCACATGAAGATAAAAAAAAAAAAAAAAACATTAACTGGAAAAGAAGAGAGAACACAGACTAGAAAAGTTGCCTTCAGTCCCTATTCAAGAGCATTTAAAATGTAAAACTCCATTGATCTGAAAACATTAGGTGGTAAAAAAAGAGCAATCAAGCCTGTACAATCTACCTGTGAGACTGGCAAAGAAAATGCATTGTTCACATTAATCCAATATATTTCCAGACAATTTCCATGTGGGATTCCCCTGGGACTTTCACAAACAGCCCTGATTTGCCCTCAGACATGGGAAACCTCATGGCCTGCTCTGCCAATCCCCTCTACTATTAGAAAAAAAACAACTTGGAAATGTGGCAGACATGATTGCCCAAGGATTCCTGGGAGCCTGGAGCAAGAACTGCTCCAGATTCTGGGTGCAGTAGAGACAAACAGAGCAGAGTCACAGGGAACATGAAACAAGATCAACCTGTGAGCACAATCCTGAGCAAAACTGGGCCAGGAATGACATTTCTGTCATGAGAAATCACACACAGCTGCTCTTCCTAATGCTCTCTTTGTTGCCTTTCCTTGGTTTTTACTTTTCTCCAATTCCATTTGGATTGCCTTCCTCCTCTTGGGTTCACAGCTTTACGAGGCAGAAAAGGAATCATCTCACACAGTAACTCGGGATTCCGAGGGAAATCTTTCCACCACTGACACAACTTTCTAAAATACTTAATTCTGAGCACACAAACACCCTATGAGGATGCTCAGGAAGACTGAAGAAAAGTAAGAAAACTTAAGAAAAAGCAAAAAAAAAGGGATGAAAAGTTTTTACTTGGTTTTCTGTAAGAACAACTGTTCCAAAACAAATTAATTCACCTCTTGACTCATTTACTTTAAGAGAAAATAAGCTCCTGGCTTACCAGTGAAGCACAGAAGACCAATCACTGCCTCAAGCACAGCATCAGTTACAAGAGCCTGGCACAAAGAGCTACACAGACAATCTGATTCACAGAACCATCTTAATAAATGTGTCTATTAGGAGGCAAAAATCAAGAAAGAAAACACATTTACTTACACTGGATGGTGTGCAGGAGCAACTGACATCTTTAGGATCTGAAATAAAATACCACACATAGCTCATAGTGAAAACAAGCCTAAGAAATCTCTTAAAACACTTTCAAATAGTGTAAGTTACTGACAGTAGATATAAAAAGTGCTACTCTGGCAGTCCAGCTAGTTACAGAATTCTAGTTATAGCTGCCAAAATTTACCTCCTGAGACAGGACAGGTACCATAAAACAAGCACTCACATCTCTGAGTCTGCATAGGGACTGGATGGGGCATTCCTCTTTAATTCCTAAATTAAAGTGTCAAAAGCTGCTCCCTCAGCTCTCTCCTGTAATTCTTGGCACAGAGGATGATGATGGTGTGGGTTGAAGGGCAGCACAGAACATGCACTGCAGCCAGGTGGGAGCTTCTGCTAAGGGACACTGAAAGCATTTATCAACACAGGGGGCTAAGGACAGGACAGGGGGCTGAACTCTGAACTGTCACTCTGTCAGGGGAGCTGGGGAGGGGTCTGGGGCACAGACCAGATGTGGAACAGCTGAGGGGGTTCAGCCTGGAGAAAAGAGGGCTCAGGGGTGTTTTATTTCCCTCTGTAATTCCCTGCCAGGAGGGGACAGCCAGGGGGGTCAGGTTCTGCTCCCAGGGAACAGGGACAGGAGGAGAGGGAACAGCCTCAGGCTGGGCCAGGGCAGGCTCAGCTTGGACATCTGGAAGAATTTCTTCACTGAAAGGGTTGTTAAACACTGGAAGAGGCTGCCCAGGGAGGTTTGGAGCCCCCATGGTGGTGTCCAAGGAAGGCCTGGAGGTGGCACTCAGTGCTCTGGGCTGGGGACAAGGCGGGAGGATCAGTCAAAGTTGGACTTGATGACCTTGGAGGGCTTTTCCAACCTCAGTGATTCTGTGACTCTGACTGGATAAGCTCTTTGAAGGCACACAGGCTCTTCTCCAGCAAGTGTTCTGGGAAGAAGCTCTCTAGGCAGGGGCCCAGCTTGAGGAGGATGAGCCCTCCTTGGCTGTGTCCACTGAAGCACTCACGTTCAATGAGGAACAGGAAACAAACAACCCCCATGAGAGCCACGATGACCCCAGGCACCACAAAGGAGAGACCCCAGCACGTGGACACCCAGTAAGCAGCAATCAAGGATCCCAAGATATTCCCCACTGAAGTGTGTGAATTCCAGACTCCCATGATCAAACCTCTCCTGCATTAAAAAACAAAACACACAAACCCACAAACATTCATTATAAGCATTAATCTCTTGAGAAAAGTGCATCAAAATAGCTGTGCAGCTGTGGTGTCAGTGAAATATATCTTATGGTTCTTTAACTGATCATTTATTTATGCTACAATCTCCACCTGGCAATTTCAAGGCACCTAAATATTAATAAAACTGTTGTAAATACTCTGTGCATGACAGAATTTATCCTGCACTTAAAAACATTTAAAAACACCGCTAGGGCTTGCATTTTTCTGGACAGTTTCTTTGATTAAAAAATCTTTTTCTTTGATAAAAACAAATATGCTGATGTTGTGTAGTATGTGGACACCAAGTCTGATGCTCTGGGGAATAAAAATCCTCCTGCAAACACATTGCACTGATAATTTGATGCTTGCAGGATATGTCAGACTTGTCATGCAGAAGAAAACAAACTGTAGAGGATATGTGGAGCAAATGCAGTATTTTCTGATCCCATTCTGGACTTGCTGGGTTTTGCTAGAAGATGACACCTGCACAAGCTTGGATAAAATACACAGCAGGTTCCTGTCTGCCTGGAAATCCCAGATTAGAGCTGCTGCACATCAGCTCCATCTGAGCTAAGGTAAAGCACAAAAATCCCACTGAAGTCATGACAGCAGGGATTTTTTTTTTCCCTTTTAAACCATGGGAAAACTGCCTTACCCTCAGCAGGATTTTACCTGGAGCAGGCTAACTTGAACAAACCCAAATCTTTTCCAGGGCCTGAAGACAAGATCTAAGAGATCTGCTCATGCTTCATGGAATTAGAGCAGAATGAAAACAGGGACCAGGTCACTGACATTTAAACCAGAGCCCTACTCACCAGCCCCATGTGTGGCATCCTAAAAGTAAAGGATGCTGCTTTTGCACAAAACAAACCTTCAATAAATGTATTTATTTTGCAGAGACTCCCCAGTCCTGTTCAATATTATATGACAGTTACCATTCTCTGCATTTCCTAATGGAAAATTAATTTGAGGCTACATCTTTTTAACTATTCTGTGGTTTACATAAAAAACAAACACTGAATTTCAGTACATCCTTCACTGGAACTGATTAAAAATAATGCTCTACAGGTACCACAGTAACATTATGATATACTACATGCATCAACCATTACCAGAGCCAGTGGGTTTGGCATGCAGCTCTTGCAAAATTTATGGAAAATTACTGTATGGTGTGACAAAACAAACATTATGAGTGATCTCTGTGCAGGATTAAGATAAAAAAACCCCAAACAGATGATTTAAAGAAGGTGACAAAAGAAAGGTTAAATCAGTTGCCATATGTATTTTGTCTTCTAAATTAAATTTTCAAGTGTATGCAAGTGTGTTAGAAAAAAGGACATTACACAAAGGTATTTTTTACTGTTATGCCCTGACAACTGTTTTGCAACACAAATGGAAACACAGGAAATTTCACATTAAAATGGCATAATAACAGCCTTTACTAAGAGTAGTTTTAGACTGTTTATATTTAAGAATTATTCTAATACAATTCTGAAATAATTCATCTGAAAAAGAGCTACCACAGAACACTGTTTTGACGTGAAGGAGACAGTTCCAAACCCATATACAAATTAAGTAGCATAACAAAGGAAGCTCCTCTCAAAATTCTAACTGCTTTGTTTCACCTCAAAAAAAAAAAAAAAAAAAGACAACAACCCAACACAGAAGCCTAAGAAAAATATTTAAATAGATTATAATGTCACAGCCCAGAATGTATTATCTGTACTTCCAAACCTTTGGATTCTGTATCATTTACCTTCCTTTTCCAAACCAGTTGCCAATACATGTAACGACACTTGGCCAGCCAGTGGTTTGCACCAACCCATTGGCTATCTGAAAGTACATAAATAATACATTAACATTTCCTGTCATAAACCAGGTTCCTACACAATTCCTGCCGAGTGCTGCACTTGGAAAAGGAAGTCTACATAAATGCACTGAATTTAGAAATTTAGGGGAGGGTTTTGAAAGCATTTCTTTCCCCCCTCCAAAGGATAAACAAGTTACAAAGTTTTGCAGAGATTCTTCCCACTACCCACACCTCTATAATTAGTTTATGATTTAAATCACAGAATACTGTAATTCAGTCACATATTTACCAAAAATTACACTGCTCTGAGCTGAACAGAGAAGTGAACTCCCCACAGTCAAGCAGCAGCATAACACTTATCTCAACTAGAGCATATGGCAAAGCATGTTTGCAATCAAATAAAGCAGAAAAAAAAGACAACTTCAGGGGAGACTGGATAACTTTAAAATGCTTAACAGACATCTGTAAATAAACTGAGAGGAGGAATTTAATTTAACATATTCAGGGTGAAGTAAGAACTATTTCAGTCTCCACATTGCACAGAACATTAACTCATCTCAACTCCTAAAAAGCTCCCTCTCTACAATTGCACCACAACACAAATATCACAATACAAAACCTCACATGTACAATGAGCATTTGAACATGCAACAAAAACCAGCCTCCCTCTACCCAATACAAACCAATGGGGCTGGTGGTGTGAGACCCCCACCTTGGAGTTATAGGGCTCACTGACCACATCCCACAGGGCACAGACAGTCAGCTCAACCCTAAAGGAGGCATTTCCTGTCCTGGAAAACCTCTGGTCCCAGAGGGCTGGGGCAGTGACAGATTAATTGGTGACAAGGTTACAGAAGTGCCCAGGTTAGTATCTCTGCATGCCACCTTGCTCACTGCCATGCAGATGTGCCAGAGGTGAGAGTGTGACTGCAACAACACAGAAAGCAGCAGTGCAAGGTGCAGACCTGTCCAAAATGGCCCCAGTGCCAACCCTACCCTGGTCCTGACCTAAATGCCATTTTGGCCAATGGTAAAAATTCTTGTGACACCTGATCAGAGCTCTGAAAAATCTCCCACAGTGAACCTGGTTACATAAGCTGCCTGTTCCCAGCCACACCAGTGTGGGAGAGTGCTCATCATTAGCAGTGTAAATGGAATTTTCCTGCAGAGAAAGCCAGGATGTGTCACTCAGGTCTTGGCAGACTGACAGAAGTAAACACTCTTGTTTCAAAACTCACCCACATTTAAGCTTGCAAAGATCTGATTGCTGGTTTGACACAGAGTGAAACACATTAATTTGCTTTCAACTAAAAAAAAATACCCCCCATCATTAAAAAAAAAAAAGCCTGGGGGTACCCACTCTATCACTTCTGCCTGTCATCAACAAAATATTCCAGCATTCACATCCTCCCACCCAAGAACTCATCACTGTGTGCAAGTGAAAAAACCCCAGTATTACCCTAAACAGCACCATGGGAGGAACTCTGAGTGTCTAAATAACACTGTGCCTACCTGGGCCATGATGTAAAACCACAGATTATGCACATTATAGAAATAACCCAATCCAAACATTGCAGTGAAGAGTCCACTGGCCAGCATCCCCCCTGTCAGATAGTAGCGGATGGGCAGCCGCTCTCCGATGAGTCCACTTGGAATAAGGGAGGAAATAAAGAGAAAAGCCATCATTAAAAATGAGATCACACCCCACAAGCCTTCACAAATGAAGAATATTTAGTGTTGTTTAATTCTGGTTGGGGAGAAACTCTACAGGTAACTGCTGCTTGCCTTTGCAGCAGCAAAAGAGAAATTTTTAGCACTTGACAGGGGAAAAAAAACCCCAACAAAACACTTGAAGTTCATTAATTGCTAAGTTCTGACAGCTGCACAAGCATCTTTCAGGGAGATACTCATCTGAAGCACATTCAAAGTCATTTACTTACAGAGTCATTTCCAAATTATGTGTCTCCAGCCACTGCAAGTGAGACTTGTCTCCCTTGCTAATGATTCAAGTCATGAAGGTTCTGGCTTTAGTCAATAAAAAGAAGCATCTCCAAACAGCAGCTAAGATTGTAAGATGGGTTTGGTATTATTTTTAGGAGGTGTCTGCTCCCATTCTTTGACTAAAGAAAGCCAGGATAATCATTTTAACCCAAGCAGTGCAATTTGGAGACTGGAGATTGATTTACATTCTAGATGAAAAAAAAGACAGGCTAGACTTCAACCTGGAAAATATCCCTGCACAAGGCAGTCAAGACTGGTGCAGCTAAAAAGCTTTTTATGTATAGAGATTGATACCACTGGGGCTCAGAATCATGCTGGTTTTTTCCCCTCAGCAATTTCTCACTCCATCAGAACCTCTGCAGTAGGGAAGCACAATATCACAGAAGTCACACAACCTCATAAATAAACAGCAAAGAGAGTGGGGTTTTACCTTAAATACATCCCAACTGCATATGCACACAAAAATGAGTAATCCAATGCTCCCAGTAGCTGTTTGTAGTTGCTCTTATCTAAGAATAATTTTCAAAACAAATTGTCACTTAAAATGCACTAATTACTTCCCAACCATTTTTACATATAACAAGAAAAATGTCAGTGAATGTGCACTGACATTCAATTTCCAATAGGCATATTTAGACTTCAGCAGACATTTTGCCAATGTTTTATTTAACAAAAAAATACCCTTCTGCCTCTAACATATTAGGAAAATATTGGCAGGCCCATCCTAAACTCTACCTTATTTAAAACAGCATTTTAGAAGAGAAGAAGCATCAGTTATCAGCAAGGTGCCCTTTTCTTAAAAGGCCTTAGGCAAAAGAAAATCCAAAATCCAATTTAACAGACTTGATTAAAAGTGATAAGATGAGCTGCAAAAGCATGAGGTCCTAACAGTCAAAATGGCTAAAAAAAAAGATCCATCATCATAGAGTCAGCTTACTATTTTTTAAATATGAAGTTATTTAAATATTTAAAATATTAAGTTATTTTTTTAAAAATGGGTAAAGCCTTTTGCATTTCATTTTCCAACTTTTTACAAAGCACAGAGAAGTTCTGCTTAAAAAAACCCCACAGTTCTGCCCTGCAGAGCAAACAACCATAATCACACCTAAATGGGAACTGCAGACAGGATGGAGGGAGCAAAGGGGCCCCACCCTGATGGAAACACCAAGGCAGCTCTCAAGGGGCCTGAGCTCATACCCAGACAGTTTGTGCATTTATTTGCAATAAATTGCCACAATTGCTATTGGCTTTGAGCATGAAGTCAAAGATATTAAAGCAAATTCCTTCCTCCAGTGTTTTTCTGGCAAAACTCCCAGCTTTGCCAGAAAAGCACCTGAAAGAACAAGTCTAAGAGTGCCATTCCAAAGGGGCAGCTTGGCAATAATATCCATGGAAAAAGGAGGACATTTGGACTGAGAAGTGTCCATTTTAAAAAGTCATTATTTTGAAGTGAGTGAGTCATTATTTCAGACAAACAAACTCAAACCTGGTCAAGGGACAAGAAACACTCCCCAGCTTTAAGTGCATCCCACCTAAGGGGTTGAATTTTTTCAGCAGAACCTGCAGCAGGAGGTAATACACTGGATTTTATCCACAGAAACCCCAGAGCTCAGATCTTTAATTATCACTGAAGAGAGCAGGACTTTTTTTTTAATTGCTAATTAAAGACTAATTAGAATGTATGGCTACACAGACTGGGGTAGACTGGCACATTGACAGAAAGGACTAATCTGTTTCACTGATGTTTCTGGTGGCAATAAAAATGTTAAGGAATTATTCAAAGTGTCATTTAAAGTAAAATATGATTGAATTAAAATTTAATTCTCCAGTAGGCAAATATTTTTTTTCTATTCAAGTGAAAGGCCAGGTTCATAAACTATCCAGTAAGTTGTCAAGTCTCTCCTGCAATGAAGTCTCCTCTTTTTCTTCATTAAAATGGAGAGAAATATATTCCTTCAGGCAGATAAGGACTCTGCAAAGTTCCAATTTAGATAAGCACCAAGTAATTTCACTTAAAAGATTGCTTGAATTAAACAAGCAGAAAATTATAATGATTGATTTTATTCTTCACCCTTTTTTCCTAAGTAGACATGTTAAAGACAAAATCCATTTTCTGACTGAAAACTGATCTACTGAAACCATCTCTTAGATATAACAAGTAAAATAATATCACTTGTTTAAGTGACTTTAAGCAGCAAAAAATCACAAGTCACAACTTCACTTTCTGTGGAGAAATCAGTGAGTACATGGAAAACAAAACACTCCTTCTATGCACATCCCTCACATGTGAAGAAATATCTAATTATGAACATATAATAATTAATAACCTAATTATGAATATCAGCTCATTATTAGGAAAGAAAGATACAAAACCAAAAAAAATAACCAAGCCTTACCAAATGGCTCCCATCCACACTGAGAGGCATTAAATGGCTTTTTGACAGGCTGGATCTGGGCAGCATATTCTTTGTAGGAGCCAAGTTCAACTTGACTTGCACAATGCTTATGCAGCTCTCCCTGAAACAGAAAGGACATTAAAAAATGGAAAATTCACTTGCAAACTGGGGGCTCATTACTCTCCTACAGCAAGAAATTTAACAATTCTAGATTTATATGCACTGTGTCAAACCTACCAAAATCATTAAAACTGTTGGCCCTTATTAATTGTTTGGTATTTTGCTGGGTGAAGCCACCATTACATGGTTAGAAAAAAACATTCTACAGTAAACTGGTGCTTCTGACAGTGAAAATCTTTGAAATCCTGCAGTAACATCAAGTACTTTGCTCACTGTTACTCCTCAGTTTTATGCAATGCAGCACTGGGGGATTTGGTCTGTTTTAGCAAGTTACAAACACTGAGGATTAAAGTACCAAACCCAGAATGAGAGAATTTGTGTCATCAGCTTCACTGGGAACAGCCACAAGGGTACAGACAACCATGACCACCATGCTCAACAGTACTGGGAACACTCTTGTAAATGCCAGTGGAATGTTCAGCTCACCAGTTATGAGCAACTTTTCTTAACCATAAGAATGTAAACCTCTCAAATATCTCTAACTAGATTCATTCACATTAATTAAGCATAGGCACAGCTGCTTCCAGCCCAAACCCCAGACTTACATGCAATATTCTAGGTGTGGTCTCACTGAAGTTTATCAAGCAAATATCACTGTGTGCCAGCTTTATCAGTCTCTCATCTTGAAGGCATTTCAAGTTAAAGGTTAACCCTGTCTTTCACAACAGGAAATACTGAACAAGACAACAACATCCGTGTCTGACAGGAGCAGGAGGATGTTTAGACAAGGACACCACCTCTCTTACCTTCACTATACTGATAGGTTTCCTTGAGAGATGGAAGCTGGCATACAGCAGGAAAGTGAGAGAGAAAATGAAAGCTCTATACCTATGATAGAGAAGAAAAAAAAATTGAAAATTATTTTATTTAGATTTTCTTTTAGCACCAAGTTACACAAAACCATTACACAAGTCATTGATAATATTGCAATAGTGGAAGACAACTTTTTTGAGTTCTTCAGCAGCCTGAAGAACCACCCTCCCAGTTATGCTGCTTCCCATCTGCTCTGATGTGGCCTTGGGAAGAGCCTGGTGGCACATGGGGACAGGCAGGACAACGTGGCAGTGCCCTGAGCCCATAGAGCTGACCAGCCTGGTGTGCAGCCCTCTTTTGGGGGCTATTAAATATCTGCTCAAAATTATTAAACACCAGCTCAACAGACTGACAGTCAGATTCCACACCTCCCTGTCTCATTGGGTTTTGTGGTATTGCTAGGATGTAAGTGATGGCTCTCTAATTGTCAGTTTGGATAATTCCTTCTTTTTTTACTGCTTGTAGGATTTTACTTTACTTTTGCCTTCCTCTAACAATAGCAATCAGTCATTTCCAGAGATGGACAGTGGGACTGACACTGGAGCACATAAACAGAATTGAGCAGCTTTGGGATTGGGAAGGAATTCTCCTTTGTGTCTCACTGGGATCCTTCTCTACAGTTCAGCTGAATTAAAAGGGCATCTTAATTTCACTGCAAGCATTGAACAAAGATAATAATCTGATCTATTCTATTCCCTATCTGCAGTTTCAGTTGTTTAAGGAGAGAATTTTGTGGATTTGTGCTTTTAAAAGCACCCAGAGTGTGTCTCCTGGCTCCTTCTTGCCTTGATCTTAAAATTAACATCTATAAATGAAAGTATATATATACATACAAATATCTGATTATCACACTGCCTACTGCAGTGTGATTTTTAATTAAACATTTTCAATAATTTTTTGCCTTATGAACTTTTACATAACCAGGGTCTTGTTTTATAATTCTGGCATATTCACAGGAAAGAGTCATCCCACGAGCAGAGTTATTCACCCTCATGACTGAAAACCTCCTCACAAGGGATAAAACTGCAATTACTTTGTTCCTGCTGCTCAGCTAGTGAAAATGTCATAAAATGGCTCAGATGGAAAGTGCTTCATCTTTCATTTGTTATTTTTTTGTTATTCACACACAATTGACTCAGTATTCTATCCCAGGAACCACATGAACTGATGCCATAAAACTTCCAAGATTAGTTTTCCTAAAGCAAGGAGGATTTGATTTCTGTTTGGTTTTGCTGGGGGGCCTTGCTGGCTTTTGGTTTATTTTCTTTAATATTGCAGTAGCAAGAACTAAAACTGTAACTGTACAAGTCTGTATCACACATCAAATTATTGGGGAGAAAAGACACTTCTGGCTAAGAAAAGAAAGCTAATCTTGAGCACTCCTCCCACCTAGGATATTGAAAATGCAATTTATTCTTTCAAATGCATACCTTGCACAGAAAAGGACAAAAGGCTTTATTCTCTAGCACACTTGACTAGTGAGGGTTTGTCTGGGTTTCCCAGCAAAGTATCTCACTTTTTTAAATGTCAGCAACATTTATTTATCATACAACTGACTGCATGTTCTTCCTGTTTGTATTAAGCAATGAAAAAGCAAAAATTCTGAGCAAGGCAACAGACACAAACTCACACTGTCCACAGCAAGGATCACCCACCACCTCTTCCAGACTTACCACTGATCTCGTGAGAATGAAGTGATGAAACGGATCCCAGGAGGAAGCTGAGCCATCTACACTACAGCTGCTACAGATTTCAGGTGACACAATTATGGATGTGTGGCAGTGTTATTTGTTCTTCTGGAAGCGTAACACAGAACCCTCAAAGCCTTTGGATTCCACAAATGTGGAATATCTGCTGCTGGGCTGATCTCCTTGCAGCTTTTTTTTTGTTCTACCTTCAGTCACGACGTGGCAAATTCTTCACTCTGCCTTTGTTTACTGCTGATCTTCAAATAAAAGAAGCTGGTAAGTAAATAGTCTGCTTGAGTTATTGGGATATTTTCTACTCATAACATCTGAATCAGCAATTATCCATTCTGGCGGCAAGTAATTAACATCACTAAACTTCACATCAAAAATGCAGTGGAGAATTTTAAGCCTCTATAAATTGCAGCCTTCTCTGATTTTTATAATTTATTTTGAGAGCTTGGCATGGTACAAAGCAGTGGAGACACAAAGGAAAGATGCACTCAGAACTTGATCCAAAGCCAGCTTGTATCAGAACACTCAGCTTTTGTCCCAGAATGACTACGAACAGGCAACTCCCCAGCTCACAAAGATCTGTTTGAGCACATCAGAAACATTCACGAGCTTGCAATTTGTTCAGAAATGGCTGTAGTGTTTCCAGCCTGGAATGACAGACTCCTCCAGCTTGAGAGTGGGTGCTGCTAAACAATGCTGCCAGCAAGGCTTGACCAGCACTCCCTCTTCCACCCCATTTCCCTGACCCAGTATCAGCACTGCACAAAGCTCCACATCGTCAGAAAGCCTTGGAAAAGGAAAAAAGTTTTTCCACCACTTGAGCTCCCTACACCAGCACAAGGCAGGATGATGTGTGTCCTCAGAATACAGAGAACAGCGAGACTGCGGTGGTTTGGTTTAAACTTTCACAAAGTTCTTCCTCTTTGTTCCAACGTGGGCTGAAGCCCTTTGGCAATTAAAAAAACCCTACTTTATTCCAGGTGCTGCAACAGGAACTGGCTGCACTGGTACCTGGCAGCTGCAGGGTCAGGTGGCCAAAGGAGCTGTAGGCAAAAGGTGTGACAGCAACTCACCGCACTAACCCAGCCACCACAGCAGGATGCCAGGGGACACTCCAGGGTCTGCAACGACCCCACAACCCTCCTGGCAACCCTGCTTAAGGCCAGCACAAGCCACTGCCATGCTCCTGATGGGAAGCTGGTAGGATTCAGCATGAGCTCTCCTGGTAAACAAAGGGAGGTGAGCCAAAGCATTAAAGCACAATTGCCAAACCCACGGCTGGTGTTCATATGGGAATTTTAGGGGCTGGCACAGGGCAGGTGAAGGTGTGACACTCTCTCCTCTCATCTTCACTGCCCCACCTTACTACAGAAAATCAAAGCTGCTCGTCCTCAGCCAGGTAAGTGACAACAAACAGGATCTGCTGTGTCCAAGCTGGCAACATGAAAGCTTCACCACCTACCCAGGCTTTCTCCCCAGGAATAGAGGAACACCACCCCCTCTTTACATAACTGAGTATCCCACTGAAAGATCATGGCTCTGCTCCTTAATGCTAACACATTTTTGTCATACCTCTATTTTTTCTAGTGTCCTGGTTCAGCTTGCCACCTTCCTACCCTGAAAGTGAATTGACTTGCTAATCTCGTTTGGCATGTTCCACCCCCTCCCTGGCCCCGAATCAGGCTGTGCAATTAATCAAACCCCATAATCATTCCCGCCCAACACGAGTTTCCTATCTCCTCTCTGAGGCTGCTGAGGTTAGAGAAAGTGCAACCTTGCCCCCTCCTCCCCTCTCCCAACTCCAGATAAAGATCCCTGCCTCCCTTGTGTCAGACCTTGTAGCCCTACAGCCATGGCTCAGGTGCCTGATCCATCAGAAATCCTGCTCTGAAATACAATCTGATCCAACAGAGAATATTAACTCATTCTGTGATCACAAAACTGCCACGTAGAATAAACCCAAAGCAGCAGGAGCATATAGACAAGGACTAAAAACTGGCATTGCCCCTAACAGCCACAGCTGTAAGGTTAGTTAGGTCAGGTTTCAAAATTCCAATTTCAAAACAACTATTTCTCATCAGTAATCTTTGTTTGGTTGAAATGAGCTGCAGACAGCTCCAAGTGGGAGAAAAAAGGTGAGGAGAAAAAGAGGTAGGCACAAGTAGCTCACAGCTGGAGTGAATTTTTCCTCCAGCAGTAACAGATTCATTTCAAGGTGATCCCAAACCCCATTTCTCCTCTCTCACAGTCCTCTCCCGACACCAAAATTATTTCACCAACCATACCAAGTGAGCTAACAGAAATAGCTAGTAGGAAAAAAACCTGAGAAGCCAGCAAAGAAAAAACACCTGAGGTCAAACACTTCCTTAAACAGTTCTCTTAAAATATAATTGGACAGGGCAATTACCATTATAGCAAAACAATTGTTAGCAGGTTACTATTTAACAGCTCTAGTGCAAGCAGGAAAAGACTTCACACATCTTACAAAAGCTGTCATAGCTCAGTGGTCACACCAGGTTGCACATCTGTGCACCTGCTGCACAGATTGTACTCACACCACCTCCCAGCAGTGCATCCTTAGGATAAATCCCATCACAAGGATCCCAGCCATTCCCAGCAAAGATGACTGGACTATCAGCAGCACAGAGAGAACTGCAGCCTAACTCTACCTGACAGGGGTTGATTTCATTTTATGTACTGCAGGCAGAAACACCTGAGTTCTCATTTACATTTCAACAACTTGTTTCTGTCTCCACATATCTCTAAGTTCCTCTGACATTCATGTGCATTTTAATAAACATAAAAAAAAATCCTCCAGATGATGCCTTAAATTTTAGCTTTCATATTTTCCAGATTCTGTACTGCATTAGTATAGAACTCTGAACTTCATATAAAGTGTTAGCAAGTGTTTTGAGACAGAACAATCCTTTTCCAGCCCTAGAACCATTTCAGTTTCAGGTCCAAAAAGTATAAAAAAATGGCAAATTGAGGAGAGCAATTTGGGAGGATGGGACTTCATAACATGAAGCTGTAATTGGACAATTAACCCCAATATGGAAATGGACCAAAACTTATAAAAGTGTGAAAACTCATGACCCATTGTCCATCTTGGGTGTAGCCTTGACCAGGCTCTTGTACTGCCCAAGGCGTGTCCTTTGAAGGCCTTTTAAAATAAATACCTACTTTATTCCTTTAACACTGTATAGCCTCTCTTCTAGGTAGTCTCTCAAGGCATCACACATAAGCAAAGAAATTTGTGGCAACAGAACTTGTGATAGCAGGTTGTAAATTTTACCTTTAACTGTAGATTAAAGCGGATTTTAAAAACCAAGCTATACTTCAGAAATCACACTAATAGGCTATAACAGTAGTTCATCAAGACAATTTTTTATATTTCAGTTTTACTGATGAAGCCCAAGGACAACGTCCCATTCAAGCACTCAAATTTGTTTTACATTCTTTCATTTTCAGCAACTATTTCTGCCGACAGCAAAACCAACCCTCCACTTCCTCCTTGCTGTACTACAATGCACAAAGCCTTATTCTCGTATTTACTTTGAAACCATATTTACCTTTCAAACTTGCTATTATTGCTCCTTCGCTGCAGCAGCTGAAGCATACCTTCCTCCCTATTTCAGGAAAGCAGTCACTGGGGAGCGGCTTTTTCTCCCTGCAAACACGGCAAACCCGGGATCAGCTGTGCTGGGGAGGCAGAGGGAAGGAAGCTCCTGCCCGGCCACAGCGCAGCTCCCCCGGGGCTGAGATGAATTCCGTGTCTGCAGACACCGGGTAACCAAACCCTCCCCGGGGTGTCCTTAAGGGCTCAGAACGCCTTCGCACACACGCGGATCAAATGCAAATTGTGCTTAATACCCGGCAGAGCAGCTCTGCACCTGAGCCAGAACCTGCCAAATCCATCACTTCGGCGCCTTAAATAGCCGCGTTCCTTCTATTTGATACACCGGGGGAAAAGGGTTCACCGTGGCTTAGCCACAGAGGAGCAGAGCCGCTGTGAGCACACGGTGAGCTGGGACCCGCAGGACGGACCAGGGCGGCTCCGGCCATCCCAAAGGTCAAGGGCAGCGGGAGCCGAGCCGGGGGAAGGGACAGGCACCCTTCCCCCGGGACCACAGGCAGGGCAGGTGTCGGGCAGAGCCGGGCTCTGTCTGGGGTCCCACAGGCAGGGCAGGGCCGGGCTCTGTCTGGGGTCCCACAGGCAGGGCAGGGCCGGGCTCTGTCTGGGGTCCCACAGGCAATGCAGGTGTCGGGCAGAGCCGGGCTGTGTCTGGGGTCCCACAGGCAGGGCAGGTGCCTGGCAGGGCAGGGCTCTGTCTGGGGTCCCACAGGCAGGGTAGGGCCGGGCTCTGTCTGGGGTCCCACAGGCAGGGCAGGTGCCGGGCAGGGCCGGGCTCTGTCTGGGGTCCCACAGGCAGGGCAGGTGTCGGGGAGGGCAGGGCTCTGTCTGGGGTCCCACAGGCAGGGCAGGGCCGGGCTCTGTCTGGGGTCCCACAGGCA
>WBNO01011088.1:0-15285 GCA_013400575.1 Peucedramus taeniatus
TATATATATATATATATATAAAGGCTGTTTGAGGGGTTTTTATTGTTTTTATACTCCCTCTGCTGGCTGTTTCAATTACAAGTACCTGTACTTGAACATTGTTACTAAATCTGCTTTTTCATTTACTGTTTTATCAAATAAGTAGTAAAGTGTATTGATTTAAATCTGGTGGGCTTTTTTTTTTAAATATATTTGTTAAATGAAAAAACACAATTTGCAGTACTGGGAAGTCTGACACTTTTTTTATGGAAAAGTGTTTCCATTTATGTTATACCTTGTGTTGATTTTAACTCCTGTCCTAAAAACAGTTTTTTGGGTTCAAAAACAGAACTTTTGGGTGTGTTAATCCCATCTTCACCAGTAAATTTCACAGAAATAACAACTCATATATTGTTCCAAACTATTTGTTTATCTGTTTCATTTGTTGTAACAAATTTATTGTCCAGATTTGAAGAACAGCTGTGATAAAACATAGTTATATTATTTTTTGTTAAATGAAAAAAGTCATGAGTTTGACTTACTTAAACATAATTAGCTACAATGCTGCACTCAAAGTGTTTTGCAAATGTAAGGGATAATTTCTTAAGGCACTTATTTTGTTGTAGTAGTGTAGAATAGTGTTCATCCAAAATATTTATAGCACCCAAAATTGTAATTTCTAGGAACCTCAGAGATTATATACACGGGTTGCTTTATATATTGTAGAAGTGAAGCCATTGCATTTCCCATGGACGTCAGTTATGGCTAAAACAGTTCAGTATTTCTTGTTGGTATCTCTGCTGAAGTTCCAGGCTGCTCGGTAGTGTGTCCTCGCTTGTGCTGGTGCTTGGCGTCCCCGGTCGGAGTTTGAAGAGTGCCACCTACTGATTGACAGCTCCGAGAGCGCTGCTGCCTTTGCTTTCTGGAGGCTCTCGCAGCTTGGGGAAGTGACAAGTCGATGCAGTTGAACCTGGCAACTGTGTGGAATCAAGTCACAGCTTTGAGCTCTGCTGTTACATGATGCATTTTTTTCCCCTAATTTGTTTCAAGGTGAGGACACAGGATTTTCATCCTGGCAGGTGGGCTTCCCTTGCCATCTTTGTCCTCTTTTAAAAGCTTGTGAGAAAGTGTCATATTTCTGTGGTTTCTTCATGACTTCTTGCCAAGCTGTCGTAATTAGTGTGGGAGGAACCAGCCTGGCTGGTGTGTATTGAAGACTTTGGCTCCTGCTATGCCAGACAATGTAATGATGTGTTGCACACTCAAATGAAGCTGTTCAAAAGGCAGGTAACAGGCTCACCACCATGACTTTGCTAACAGATGAACATTCCACAATGCTCATAATGTGTTTGTTTTTGCAGGAGAGAAGGACAATTTGGTTAAAAAATTCTAAATTTTTACGGGAAAGTCATGCATTAATCTTGTTTAGTGCACTCTAAGAATGCTTTATTTCAACATTCAAGTATGCTAATTATGTCTTGAAAAAAACAAAATTGGCAAGAATATGAATTAGTAAAAAAATATCATAATATCATTTACATACTTAAAAAGAACTCCTTAGTTTGAAAATTCTTTTAATATACCTTTTCACAGTGATTTGTTGCCACAGGAAGCTCTCTTAATTCCAGCTCCTAAGCACCTTGTCACAGGTGGCATTAAGAACAAAAAAATACTGGTTTTACAAATTTAATATTCTTTTGGAAAACACATTGATAGCAAGTTTTAGTCTGTGTGAAATTTTTAACAATAAAATGTCATATCATTAAGAGATGTCAAATCTTGTGGCTCAAAAGGACTACAACTGTGGTCGATATATCACTTAAAGACTTTCTTCAATAGTTCTGACTCAAGAATACTAAAAGAGAAGGCTTTTGAGTATTATTCGCTGCTTTCAGAAAATCCATAGTAATGATATCTAATGAAAATAATAATAAAAACCTCAATATAGAAGCAACAATAGTAATCTCTCCTTCTTTGGTGCTGGGACCCAATGAAGAGATTGTCAGGGTCTGAGACCAGTTAATCCACCTTCCATCTGAACACTTTTAATGTTTTCATTAGCACTTACTGATCTGATTTCTTGTTTCTGCATTATCAGCCAACTCCCATGCACCAGGGCTCACATGCACCATTATTTCTCTTAACAAAGTTTATTCAGCTGATAATAATTTCAACATTCTTCCTTCCTCTCTCCTTCCACTTGCATCAAAAAGAAATCCCCTAATGTCAAGCCACAAATACTTCCTAAAGAGAAGAAAACTTTTGCATCTGAAGTTCTTATAACTTTGTACAGAAACCTTACATCTCTTAATTCTTCTGACTCATACATACCCAAAACAGCAGGTATTTGTAGCTACTGACAAGCACTGCTGTGCTTCCCTTAGTAATACTACTTGCTGTATTTCACCCTGTTGGGAAGTTTCCACAATGGCAGGAAAGAAGCCACTTTCATTGTCATGTATATTTTAGTAGCATTTCTGCAACATTGTCCTTCAGAGAACAAGATGTTTAGCCTGGATTATGGTGGCTAAACGTGCATCCTTTTTATTCTTCTGTAGTTTTCCTTACTGCTTAGTTTTTATATTTACATTGTATTTCTTCTATAGTGTCTTATTTTATTTGCTTTCAAACTGGGTAAAGCTACTTCCCTTTCTTCTAAAGGTCTTTGACATAAAAAGAAAAAAGAAAGTGTCTCAGTATTTCACTAACGGTTTTTTTTTTTTTGCCAACACATAGCAGTTGAGTTTATGGTAACTCATTCTTTTACTTACACTAGGTTTTTTGTGTTTATATTTTGGTTTTGTTTCATGCATATACAGATACCTTGGCAGCTTCTCTGGAGTGAATTCTTTTTTGAAACATAGCTCTGTCGGCTGTCCTTTCTTTGCTTGCCTATCTTTCAGTTATATTGTAGTTTCCATTTTACATTACTTTCCCCTTGTCCACCCATAAGCTTATTTTAGCTGATGTTTCCTTCTTGATTGCTGACTTGTGCTGATTTTGTTTCTTCCTGCAGTGGTCTGGTGTTTTATACTGTCCTTTTTACAATGTTTTTGTTTTCCTCAACTACTTTTGTTGAGTGAAGGCATTATGGTGCTATTATTCTTATTCTGGTATAGTTCACTTAAACAGTATTTTCTGGATTTTTTTTTGTAAGAAGAAATTTTGCATGGTAGTTTGAAAATGCTCATGATGTGTTCTGTATTTGCGGTGACTCCTTGTATTTCCTAATCTGCCACTGTCTGTGCAGCCCTAAGTGTGATGTCAGTAGAAATTTTTTCTTCTTGCTTTTTTTTGAGCACACATAGGACTGATCAAAGTTGCTGTTTGATGTAACAGGAAACAGAACTCATCTGTTCTCAAAACAAGCACTGCCTTACCTAATATGCTCAGGTTTTGTTGTGCCAGGCTTCTGTGTCTCATTCTTGAGAGCAAATTGCTTTTGTGTGGATGTGTCCCAATGTTCCTGTTTTCTTCAGACTTCAGTTTTCACCAGTGCAGACTCCTGAGACAACTGCTCTTGGAAGCTGCTTTTTTCATGTATCTTAAGTGTTAAATGTAGTTTTGTGGCCTTCAGCTCATGATTATGAATGCAAGAAGGTCTTGGGATTAGAGGTGTCATTTTGAGAAGTGCTTTGAGACATCAGAGAGAATGGGTGACCCACAGTCTTCAATATTTATTGAACAGTACAACTTCTGGCTTAGCTCTTGTGATGGTAGAGAGAGCAGGATCATTTGGCATGTTGCAGGAACTTTCATAGACTTTTTGTGGGTAGGAACGTGCTTGTAGATTGTGTGTTTTTTTCAGACCTGTTTTGGATTTTTGTTGGAGCTCTATGCAATGCTCATGCTTTTTGAACTAAGCGCAGAGGATGTGGGCTCAAGCTTTAGTCCTGTCTATTCTGCTTAATTTTTAGTGAGCTCATTGGTCCAGTTTAGACTGATCCCTAATTCCATGTGTGTTGGGAGTAAGCAAATGCAGACTGTTCCCAAAAAGCACTGGGAATTATACTTACATCTTGCCACCTTATGAAAGGAGAAGATTTTAGCTTTGCAGACACAAGCTGTGTTATGCCCCTGTACTTTGTGGTTGAAGATCAGGCTCCGGGCTGTTTTAATTACTTGTTTAGGGACATAGATCTATGGAGCAGCAGAGGAGCCAAAAAGTCTTAACTGTTTGTGGCAGTAGGCAGACCTTGTTTCTACACACTAAGTTCTCCTAGGGAATGAACCACAGGTTCTACAAAGTCCTGAATAAAAGATGCATGCAGTGAGTAAGGGACCATATTGGAGGACATGGCTTGCTGCCTGAGTCAGCACAATTATTTATATTTTCTGTCTTTGTTTCCTGGACTTGCTGCTTTGAAAGGATCTTTGGAAGTTGTGGCTAAAATGTGTATATGAATGTTCATAGGAGAACAAGAAGACACGAAGTTGGTTAGTTGACAAGGATGAATGAAGTGTGTGTGGTGATATTACATCTTAAATTAATGAAAGATGGTGGAGGCTTGTCCATCTATGACAGCAGTATTGAAGGGACAAAAATCAGGAATAGAATAGGGAGAAGACTGGAATGGTAAGAAGAATTTAACATTTTTATTGCTCAAAGGAATGCAATTACAGCAGAAGAAAATGTTCATCCTTATAGGGAAAGCTATTTATAAACTTTAAGAGATTTCTTTTGGGGTAGGTGAAAGGCTTGATATGTAAATATCTCCCAGCAAATTATCAAATCTCAAGGGAATCTCTTCAATGAAGTATAAGATTTGACTGAAGTAAAAGATTACTGTTTTTTTAGTGTGTTATTTTTCTTTTTGATGTCACAAATGCTTTTTTTCTGCTTAACTATTAACTTCTTACTCCTTAATAATAGCATAAGTGTGCACGGTGAATCTTACATACTTTATGAATGTGCTGACAGATAATAATTTAATTTATTTCTTTACTTTTTGCAGCTTAATATTATCTTCATGAATAGGCCAGCTGCTATTTGACAATCTTTTGTTTATGCCAGCTGAGAATATCGTTTACCATTGTTTTTTAAGGTCGCTCTGAAACTTTTACTGTTCTACCCCATGTGGTTTTTATTTCCTTTTTTCATTTTTCTTTTTTTTTTTTTTAGTGCTCTAATTGTAGTTTAATAACGCATCCATCTTGTTCCTGCTTTGTCGCAACGGAGGGAGGCCCAGGTGCTCAATATGAGTCATCAACAAGGTTCCAATTAATTGATAGAATGCAAGCTCCTAATATACTATGCCTTAATGAGTTACTACATATTCTGTAATACAATATTATGATTGGTACATGTCTTACAATATCAATCCCTCCCATAGCTCAGCACCTGTGGTAAGCTAATCCCCTTTTCTCATGCCACAGGCATCTTGTTGCTTCTTCCCTTATCTACCAAGGACATGGGGCCCCTGTGGTTTCAGCATAGAGCTCCATCTAACTCAACTCCTACACGAGATAAGTGCGGTGTTAGCAGGACCTTATTCCGTTAGCTGTAAAGGTACTGCATGTCCTTTGTCATGTAACCAATTCTCCACACTGCTTTTTTTTTTTTTTTTCCAGCAGTTTATTAAAGTGTAGTTCTGGCTACACATAGAGCACATGCCCTTCTCTGTCTCTTAACATGCATGGCCTTGGGTGGCTCTAGCCGTGGATATGTTGTGAGTATAGCCACAATCACTGTGGCTGGCTGCTTTCATGATGGTGACCTCGTATTTGTCCATGACAAGCCTTGGTTCTTGTTTACAAGATGATGTTGCAGGAGTTACCTTCTGATTTGACTTCAAGGCTAATTTTTGTTTATTTTTCTTCATTCAGCTGTCTGTACTTCTTCAAAAAATATGTAGAACTACTCTCTTAGCACTTTGCAACATCTTATTTTAATAACTTGTATTTGAATCAAAGCAACTAGCCATTCTGCTGTGCCAAGAAACACTTCTTCCCAAGCACTTCTAAAAATGAGGGTTTTGTTTCTCTTGTTTCACAATTCTTTTGCTGTTTATGGAGCTGAAGGGAGGAATGGGAAGGAAGTTGAAATTTGCTATATATATAAAAATTGAAAAGAGAACATGAAAACAATTGCACGGTTATATTGAGCAATATTGGAATTTTTGAATTCTTTTGCCAGAACAGAAATTGTTTAAGCTTTGTTTAAATACAGTTCTTTTCTGAAATTCACTTTGGAAATTAAACTTGAGTTGACAAACTGATTTTAAATCCTCTATAAAGACTTTAATATTGGGTTAAACCCATACGATTTTTGGTATGTTTTAGATGTCAGAGATGAGCTTTGACAGGTCTACTAGTGGCAACTGAGATACTTAACCTGTGCTTCTTTGCTTGAAGTCACTACCAGCTCAGCAGAGATAGTAGGAAAAAGGCTCAAGCACATTGTTTGGCTTCCTAACCTGTGACACAGGCAGAGGTAAAGGTCTGCTGACTTACTGAGGTGTAGGCTGCTGTGGTGGATGAAGATCTGCAAAGGTGACCTTGGGTCCTCCTCGTGTGAGGGCATTGACTGTTACACTGTCTAGCTTCATTACCCTTTCTGTTTGTTAACTCTGGAACATCTCTGATCCCAAAGCAGCCTGCTTCAGAGGGCTGAAATATGTTAGGTGCTTGTTGACTCTCTCTGGTGTAGAGTAAGTTTTCTAATAGTTCACTTCTTGAATAAGTTCAGGAAGTTGAATTTGTGGAGTCAAAGGGTCACTGGTGCTGATGGGAAGCCTGGTGACACGTCAGTCTGTTGCTGGGAGCTGATGACAGAATAACCCCTTTCATCAGCAGCTCATCTTAGATCAACTTGGCTGTGCTTGGTACACTTATGCCATAGTTTCATGGTCACTTGAAGTTCACATAAACTAACCCTTCTATTTAAAAAAATGGCCTAATTCTTCCTCCTTAAGGCTGCTCTTTCTATACATGAGTATATTCTCCCCTTGTGCAGGCGCATTTACGACTTGTAAGTGTATGTTTAAAATATGTTATTTAACATGGAAGATGAGGCTATAGCATGAGCTATTTAATGTAAACTTTGCCATCTTGGAAGTCAGCTTTATAAAGGTTTCTGCTTATAAACTCTGGCGGCTTTTTTTAGGTTTGTTGTTCGTTTTTATTTTTTCCCTCACAGGACTTTTGTTCCTTTGACTCAGTACTTTTCCCAGCACAGAACGGGCATGATGTTGATAGGAAGTGTTACTTGGTATCTTTTTTCTTAATTTTTTTGGTAGCAATCCCCAAATCCTTCTAATTCTATGGTGAAGACATTTTTTTTACAGAGATGGAATTGTTAGTTTTCTTATAGGCATTTCTACTGGTGGTGGCTGCATGGAGGTTTTGTGGGCATTAAATATTTTTTTTCATAGACTCATAGAATATCCTGAGTTCCAAAGGACCTGCAAGACCATTGAGTCTGACTCCTGACCCTGTACAGAACAACTCCAAGAATCCCATAACAAGCCTGAGAGCACTATGTGTCTGAGAACATTGTTCAAACACTTCTTGAGCTCTGTCAGGTGGTGCTGAGACCATTTCCCTGGGGAGCTGTTCCAGTGCCCAGACACCCTCTGGGTGAAGAACCTTTTCCTAATATCCAGCCTAAACCTCCCCCGACACAGCTTCGGGCCGTTTCCTCAGGTCCTGTCACTGGTCACCACAGAGCAGAGATCAGTGCCTGTCCCTCCTCTTCCCCTCATGAGGAAGCTGTAACTGCAGTGAGGTCTCCCTTCAGTCTCCTCCGGGCTGAACAGACCAAGTGACCTCAGCTGCTCCTCATGCGGCTGCTTCTCAAAGCCTTTCACCATCTTTATTATCCTCCTTTGGAAGCTCTCTAATAGCTTTATATCCTTTTTTCTGCTATGAGGCAGTAATAAACTCTTGTCATTTGCATATTACTGAAGAATGGAAAAGGAAAGGGATTAGGTAGAAGTACAAAAATATTCATTAGTTTTCTTAGTCAGTAAATGGTTGGAGATAACCTGAAATAATTATATCCACCACCTTAGCCAGCCCCCTGCCCCAAGCACTGAGTGAACATAGACTAGTTCTTACAACAAACCTGTAAGTTTGGAAAATCAGGAAGTTGCAATGAGCAACACCCTCATCTTTCCAAGCAGCTGGGGAAACCTTACCAAAATAGATGAGTAACTACAAAGTAGAAAAATGGCAGAGCCACAATGGCTTCTAATCTGGGGATCCCTCTGTCAGAACACATTGTTTTAATGACCCAAGCAGAATGTTGCTATAGCTTCCTGTGACATAATTTGTGTTTGTGTCTGTCTTTTTCTGTAAACAGCTCCCAGATGCTGGGGATCTGGGAGCTTTGGGTGAAAACCATAATTCTCTTCAAGGGCAACAGTGAAATCACTTTAAATGTTCTTGCGTTGAAAGCATGAAGTGTGAGGTAATTATTAGTTTTGATTAGATCTATTTCTGCTACTGCCACTTTTCTAAGTTACATTTAATTGAGGAAAGAATTAGTGTTTTAGCAGATAGCATTATATGTAATATATAGTGAGAAATGGTAAAAATAATAAAGATGATAAAATTACCTCACCATCACCAAAAAGACTGGGGGAGGAAAAAATGAAAGGGAAGACAAAATATGTTAAAGAGAAAACAAACTAGAAGATATTATTTAGATGCTTCTCTGCTGTATTTTCAATTCATAGTTTGCTGGGCACTTACCATTTTTTGCCTCATTTATTGATCTCGAGCGTTAGAACTTGAGGCAGTTTTACTTCAGCTTTTGTGATAAATTTGCTCGGAGTTTCAGAACATAGTTTCTTCCTGCTGTATATTTACTGATATGGTCTGGCCACAACTGAGTGTGCTACAGTCAGTGCTGTTGCTTAAAAAGTGAAAAATTAAGCCTACTGAGAGAGAACTTCAGTCAGTAATGTAATGTTTTCTGTAGATGTTTTCATAACTCAAACCTCCATCCTTGCATCAGTAGGGAAATCTTTCTGAAGCTATATCAGAGCTCTTGAACTTCAGGATAATTATTGGGTTTTGTGAGGAGTATCAGTAAAGGGTGTAAATAAAGAGAAATGGTTAAGTACCTTTAAAATTGTACAGTGACTGTAAAGTAATATATCAGTCTAAAGGATGGTTATTGATACTTTTCTATGCTGCTATTCAGTGTCTGCTTTGTCATTTACATGCAGAAGCAGTCACTTCCTTTCCTGTACTGCTGGAGGTTAAATGTTTCCTTACTGGTGTCTTTTATATCATTTGGCTGTCAAAATCTGCCTGTGTAGGTTTAGTCCTTCAGTTTCATCAACTGATCACCTCATGTGCAGTTCAGTGAAACTTCTGAAGTAAGACTTGGGGTTTATTTAGTTTTTTACAGTCTATCTCAGACTTTTTTGGTAACAATCTTGTTCTGAAAAAGAAGTATTTAAGAATTATTTTGGTAAAATGCTGCAATACAAATATTGTCATCTTATTGACATAATGTGTTCTTTTTTTAGAACATTGTATAACTTGGGTACTACTCAAATTGCTGCTCTCCTATTTTGTATGTCTTCATATTTTAGCAACTTTGCTTGCTTGGTTTTTTTGCTGAAACACCATGGATCTGCTCAACTCTGCACCTGTTCAATTAAAATTTCAGTAAGATAAAGACCAATAACTCCTAAACCCCAATCAGTTCAGTAGTCATTAGGTCTGAAGTCTGGATATTCCTAATGCTTTTTCTTTTCTCCTTCTCTCTCTGCCACTTTCTTGCTGCCTGGAATGTCTGCTATCTCATAAGATGGGCAGAGTTTCTGCGGACACTTGTTCATGTCGCTGTGGTCTTCCCAGCTGCTGTTTTTCATGAACTCATCTGACACATGTATGGTATGGTCAAATTTGACTACAGCTAATCACAAGATCAAAATCTATTTGTATGGGCAAAATTTGTAGCTGACAAGCCAGTAAGGCAATTGCATGTTTTGTTTACTTTTGACTTTTTAAGGATCTGTTGGGTTTCTCTTGCTGTTGCATCTTCTCTGGATAGCATTGAGGTTCTGTTAATGATGGCTCTAATTTCTTTGTATTCCTAAGATTTTTAAGTTCTTTATGCACAAGGCAGAGATACATAACTTCTGTGGGAGTGGTCAGTGATGTTTTCAGTAGCTTTTTCCTTCTGAAGTGTCATTTACCAAGGGACTCTGCAATCGAGCCATCGTGATGGGAAGTGCATCTCAGCTGATGTAATGCGTTTGTGTTTTCCTGGAAACAGAACAAAAATCGCAGCTCTCCTTCGTTTAATGCGAGATTTGTCATTGATTTCTGTTGCCATGGTTTTAAGCCCAGCTGGAGATTAAACACTACTATTTATTTATCATATTTACTCCTATAATTTGATCTTTTTGCTGTAATGGATTGTTTGTGCTTTATGAATCTGATTTCCTGACATTGGTCCCTCCAAGAAGTATTGAAAGTTTTTATTCATGAAGAGTATTTTTACAAAATATTTTGAAATATGACGTAACTAAATCAGATTTCAACAAAACTTCTGGTCTTTTTCTCTGCAGACTATGCTAAAAAAGGAGATCAACATAGTTGATATGGCAGGAGGGGCTAGATGCATAAAGCTGGATGGACTTGATAAATTCTTCAAATAGACCAAATATTTATCTAATGCATTTTACTCCTGTCAAGATCTATGTAGTGTGTATTTCTCCTGTAAGGAATGTGTTTTCTGATGAAGATGCATTCTTTCTTCTGAGTCTGTCTTGGAAACTAAAAATGCATTAAGTTGAAACAGTATCACTTTGTTCCTGTTGGCTGCAGCTGTATATGTTTAAGCCAAATCACTTTTCTCTCTGATATGTTGTTTTTTCTGTTTTGCCTAAAATCTCATTTAATCTGAAATGGAAACACATTACATTTTGTCACTAGAGAGTATTCAGAGTCTACTACTGAATGCTGCGTTTTGACCCATGGAACACAGTGACTTGTCTTGCTATTTTTTTGACATGGCTTCCTCTGCTTGACTTCAGAAAAAGTTATGGCAATATATGGAAGAACATGAGCTCCATGACTTACAAGTGGTTGGTTGGAATGCTTGGGAAGCCCAAATGTTTTTATCTGATCACAGTTAGAAAACAGCATACAGAGGTTTACCTTAGTGGTAACTTGTAGAGTGTATCTCTACAAGTGTATTGTAGACTAACTATGTGTATCAAATTTGTAACCAGAAAAATCTTCAAAAATGCTCCAAAGGAAAAGGCATTCCCTTATTTATTCCTATATAGCCTTAGTTTTGGTGAGGAGAGGTTTGATATTTAATAACTTTAGCTGTTTTTTGCTGTATCTGAGGCAATGGTGGTATAGGAGCTCAGAAAGCATACAGCCAATTAAAAAAAAAAAAAAAAATNATATATATAAGCAAAAAAGTCCCTTCTGTGTACAGACATCACCAAGATTTTTTTTTTAGACTTCAGCCAGACTGCTAAATGTTGTGATGTCATGAAAAGTTCTGTAGAACTTTTTAGGCACTCTTCAGGCATGGTTGTTGCTTATGCATGCAGATGTGGAAGCAAAAATGACTACTTGCAAAAGTTCCTTTCTGTCTTGGTCGTAATGGTACTCTGATGGCTCTGTATTATTAAAAATAATAGTAATTGTGTTATGGAATTGTGTTATGGGTAATTCCCAATTCTAGCCCGGTTCAATTTCCAATTCAGTGATCTCAAGGAAGCTTGAAAGGCATGGGCTGAACCTCATGTTTGCTTTGACAGGAAGGCAATGGCAGCTAGACAGACAGTTGTTCTTTCTGTATACTGTAGCATAGAAGACTCAGTGGGGTTTTTTTTATTTGCTTAACTCTGCATAAATCTCGCTGAAGAAATCCTGTGCAAATGGTTTAAAAACAGTAGGATAAAATTATTTTGTAAAGTAAAGCAAAGTATGTTTTTGTAACAGCTGGAAGATACTTATTCTGCTTATGGTTGCTTTGTGGCTGTTCCTTTTGCCAGGCCAAAGATGAATTTGCAACTCAAATAGCAATAAAACTCTAAACAAGAGCTGGATCCACAGTTGAAAACTGCACTTAGATTTTTAATTTTTTTTTTCCAAATAGCCCTTTATTATTTTAAGTGGAGTGATATGTCTGGTTTAGCTTCAGATTTCAGGAAAATTAACTTGGAAGTACACCCTCAGGTGATTTGAACTAACGAGTAAGGTATGTTTAACTGGTAGAGTTTTCCTTTTTAAAATGTTGGTGCACTCAGTTCCTACTAAAGAGCAAACTCATCTGAAACAGCTATTATCCTCTTATTTTGTTTCATCATTTACTTCATATTGAACCACTCAGTTATTCACATGGCCTTTCTGTAAAATCATGCATTGGCAAAAGCTCAAGGGCATGACCTGCATTTTGTGTATAAAAAAATAGAAATCAAGGGAAAGGAGGGAACTGCAAGCCATGATGTACTTCTGTGCAGCTTTGCTGCTGATTTCTCCTTATTTGTATGTCCGACAGAAAATGAAAAGCAGCTTTCTGACACTAACTCCCCCATGATAAAAAATAGGGGTTTTTCTCTGCTGAAAGGTCTGAAGATGGGAGTGGAGATGGCAGCTTGTGTTTTACTTATGAAAGGATTGTGATGTTTGTTGGAGCTTTTAAAGAAAACAGAACATTAAATAGCTATTGAACTAAGGGACACCAGCTGTGAAATACACTAGAGGTGTATTTCTTAATTGTAACTTGCATTTTGGACTTGAAACAGACTTTTCATTCCCACAGTGTTAGTGACAAGTATTAAAAGTGAATTGGTAAGGATAATGTTAGGCCTGTAGCAACTGGAATTTTAGAGCCAGGAGATGGTTTTCCTGATCAGATGCTGCAGACAGGCAACTCCCTGCTTTGTCCTCCAACCAGTTGTGCAATGTTCAGGGCTGAAAATCTGTCAACATATTTTTTTTTTTCCCTGGGACACTTGTGGAAGCAGACCATCAAAGCTCCATAACAAACACACTTAAAAGCTGCTGGAAAAATGATTTGGATAAGAATAGTTAATTCAATTAACTTATTTCCAGGTTTTGAAGAGTACAGTGGAATGGCCTGAAAAAGAATATTTGACATCCAATTACATTTTAGTTTGTTATATTTAACAAAGTTTTTCTCTATTGAAAGTGGAGAGCAAGAAGATTCTGTTTCAGGAGATTATTATCTGGTTTACAGCATATTTAAAGTCCCTTTACCCTTTTAGCTGAGCTCACAGCAATACTTCATACACTTGCTACCTTTGGCTTGAATTCAACTTAATTTTCTGGACTTTTTTTTTTAAGTTTTAGACACATCCCTTTCTTTGACTCAACAGCTGGGCTTGTGACATATTTGAAAAGCAGGAGGCTTTATGAAAATAAATGGTAGTTGCTGTTTCTGACGCTGTGGTGAGGAAACAGTGCTGTTGGTAATGGGGGAGAGGCTGGAGTCCAAATTATATATGTAAACTAGTTTTCCATTCTACAGCTTTTCTTTTGGTATTCACATAATTACATGTAGACAGCAGTTGTTTTTCAGTGGTGTAGCATTTTGAAGTGAACTGCTGTGCTAGAGGGATGAAATAACCCTTCATCTCATTTAGTGGACAAAAGGAGGAAGGGAAATAATGTTTTAGATGCTGTCGTTAAATGGCAAACTCCTAGAATTGTTGCAGTTTCACTTAGTCACCTGCTCCTTTCCCTTGATGATTTTAAGTTATGCATGGTTTAAATTTACATTTATGGTGAATATATTTTTCTTGACAAAGGTACAATACATTAGTAAAATTTCCATGTATTATACGTGTAGAAGGTGGGCAGCTAGTGGAAGCTAGGGAAGGAAATAGAGTACTACCAAGTGCTGGTAGCAGTATTTTTAACAACATAAACTAATCTGTTCATATCTTTCTAAAATACAGAGATGGCATTCCTCTGTTATGAGTTGGTGCCTCCTCTATTAGGGATACCTGCTGAAAGGGCAAGAGTGCTTTCAGTGGTCTTTCCTCCTTCCAAAACTTTTCATTGTTAATTGCTTCCTACCACCACCTTTTAGTAGATGCAGTATCATCAGGAAGGGTTTTTTTGGGGGTTATTTATTTTCCCATCACAGCTTCATTTCAGAAAATATTTTCCCCAGAAAGATCAAACACCTGCCCCCATAGTGACAGCATTACCAAGGGAGAACAGCTGTCAAATGAGTGAGACTGGTAGTTTTATAGATACACATAATCTTTTTGAGAAATACTAGGAATGGATACCCAGCAGTTACTGGGTAATTTACAGTTGCAGTAATTCTGTGTCTGCTTTAAGTGGCCATCTTTTAGCTATTTGTTGCCTTGACTAATGGTGGCAGCATAAAGAGCTGCACGGTTCCATTGTGAAACGTACTTCGAAAGATTGACGTGCGCAGGATGTCTTCATAGGAGGAAAACAGAAGAGAACAAGAAAGCATATTAAAAAAAACCAAGATAGAATTTTGTAGTTTCCTTGCCAATCAGAAAATAAACATAGCTGAAAAGACAGTTGGGACACCAAGAAGTGGAAGGGGCAATAAGGAATTTTCTGGCAGAAGATTTAAAAAATACCAACAAAACATAAATAGATTATGACACATCAGTTCATATTTTTCCATTGAGAAAATAGTCCCACCTACTCAGGTTTCTGAAAGAAATATGCCAGCTTCTGAGGAGCTGAAATACCAGCTTTTGGTCATATTTCTTTTGATACATTCTTTATATCTTAATAGGACACAGGGACTGTGGTGATTTGTTATCATTTAAATAAGGCACGTTCTTAATTTCAAATAGCAGCTAGTTTTCTGGTAGATGCCTTTTATGGTGCACTTAGGTTTTAATGTTTCCTCAATCATTTCCTTTGTTGCAGCTTAAAAAGGCAAAGACTGGCTTGACTCTAAAGTTCCTAGGTAGCTGACCTGACTCTGTGAGAGGGGTTTCTTTGCAGGGTTTCCAGTGTGAAAGGATTAAATTTCTTGGCCATTTAGAAAATCTTTTAATCTTTGGACTTTGAACTTATTTTTCAGATTTGTTTAGACTATAGATTCCTCACATGTATGGGGCTTTTTTCCTTACTAGTGACTTCAACTGCAAGTTGTGCATGGAAAGGTAAATTAATTTTACAGGCCCCTGAGTATCAGAGAGTAAAGTATTTCATATCCATAGTGTTCTTCAGGCTGTAGGTTTATGTAGAACTGCATTTAAACATAAAAAATGGCAAGAAAATAGCTGAGACTTTACTGAAGACACAGGGATTTTGCTTTTTTTTTTTTTTTCCCTATTCCACTTTTTCAGTGTTGCAGAATTT
>WBNO01011091.1:4133-19215 GCA_013400575.1 Peucedramus taeniatus
TTTATGAGGAAACAGCTTCATTTCCCAGGTAGAAATTGTCAGTAGATGCTCACACAACCAATTCAACTGTGGCCAACAGAATCCATAAAAAATAATTTAGAAATTCATGTAGCATTATAGGAAACATCATATCATGACATACACCAAATAGAAACAATAAAATACTCCACTGGAAATTAACAGCCGATTATTTTGTGAAATTTCTTTCATTTGTTCTTTAACTGCATCACTAATCTAAGTATCGTTTTTAAAATAAAATTTGATATATAAATAATATACAGAGAAAGGCATTTTAAGCAAGGCACACATGAAACAACTTCATTGTTCCACTTTTTTAAAATTTTTTAAACTTTTTTTAAGTTTTTAATATTCATATTAAGACACATTCTTTCTTTGCAGCTCTATGGTTTCACACACTTTCCAATCTCTTCAACGATTAAGTTGTATCTCACATCACTTCCAGCACCACTCAAATGGTTATTCTGACATTACCCAAAAAGACTTACCTGTGATGTAATAAAAGACTTGTCTGTTGGTTTCTTCTGTATCAGCATCTGTTGTACTCAGGATGGCAATTACCCCACCAGGAGGGTCATCCTCACTGACTGTTCCTTTATATATCTCTGCAGTAAACCGTGGAGGATTGTCATTCACGTCTGTGACAGTAACTTCAACCACAGCCATAGAAGACAGTTGAATCTTTTCACCCCGGTCAGATGCAAACACTGTGATTTTGTATTTGTCTCGTTTCTCATGATCGAGTTCTTTCAGAGTGGTAATCCAGCCAGTTTCCATGTTTATGGTAAAAGACTCTATAATGTCTACCTCTTGAGAAGGATCCAAGCTGTAAGTAACCTGCCCATTGAGTCCTGAATCTAAGTCAGTTCCTTTAACCTGAATGACTCTTGTTCCAGCTGGTGTGTTTTCTACGATGAATGCTTCATATGGGTTGGACTCCAAAATGGGTTTGTTATCATTAGCATCTTTTACTTGAATGCTTACCTCTACTGAGGAAACAACATTATAATCTTCATTTGCATACTGTGCTTGAACTGAGAACTGGTACCACTTAGTTGTTTCGTGATCAAGATTTTTCTCAAGTTTCAACTCTCCAGTCTGTCGGTCAATCACAAAAAAGTCATCTCTGTTGCTTTCAGGAGTGTTCCCTTTAATCAGACTATATACTAAAGTCTGATTATGCTCTGCTTTGATAACATCTATCACAGTTCCAATTGGAATGTCCTCAGAAACAGTATAAGAATAAAATGGTTCTGAAAATTTTGGAGTGGGCACTTCTGGTGGGAGTATTCTGGCATAGACGGGAACAACTGACTCTTTCTGGGGGGATCCACCATCAATTGCTCTAACAAGGAAAGTAAGAAATTCATTTTCCAAACCAATTAAGCTTTCTTTTGTAGTAATTATACCAGACAATGAATCAATTTCTAAATTCTCTTCTACATTTTCAGACTCTGCTTCAATAGAATATGTGATGTCTGCATTTGTACCTTCATCAGCATCAGATGCCCAGATTTTAATGACCGAAGTACCCCGTGGAACATCAGACCCAATATTTACTTCATACTCTGTTGCTCGGAATTGAGGAGCATTATCATTGTCATCTGTAAGTATTACATTAACAGTACAGAAAGCAACTTTCCCTCCTGAATCTTTGGCCATTAAACTAATGGCAATTACTTTTTCTGCTTGTGTTTCACGGTCAAGCTTTTCAGAGGTAAATATCTGCCCTCTCTCATTTGTATAAAATCTGTCTTTGGCAAAGTCATTTACAATGTGGTAAGTGATATGGCCATGTGTACCAGAGTCTTCATCTGTTGCTTTAACTTCAGTAACCAAAGTATGCAAAGGAGCATTTTCAGCTAGTTCAACCTCATACTCATTCTGGCTGAAAACAGGACTGTGCATGTTGGCACTGATTACAGTTATATGGACTTGGGCTGAGGTTCTGAAGACGCCATCCGAAACTGACACATTAAGATTGTAATGTGACTTCAGTGTCTGTCTGCGTAGGTTTGAGATGGTGATAATGCCAGTTTTACTATCAATCACAAAATTCTTCTGATCATTGCCTGTCAGAATGGAGTACTCCAGCTTGTCAACATCTGAACTATCTGCATCTGAGGCTTGCACACATGTCACAAAATGTCCTCGAGGAGCCAGTTCACTAATTTTGGCTTCATAAAGCAATTGGCTAAAAAGAGGCGGGTTATCATTGAGATCAGTTACATCCACAGTTACAATAGTATCACTGCTCAAGGGCAGCATGCCACCATCTATGGCCCTTATTAGTAACTTGTGTTGCTTAATTTGTTCATAGTCCAAAGTTCTTGCTGTAAGAATGAGCCCAGTGCTGCTATCTATGTGGAAGTAGTCATTACTTTCACTATTATCCTCGACCAACTGATAGGAAATTCCCCTGTTGGTTCCAGAATCGGCATCTGTAGCACTCACTTGTGCAACAGATGTTCCAACAACAGAGGCTTCAGAAAGTGTTGCAAGGTAAGACTGCTCTGTAAACACAGGAGGATTATCATTGATGTCTTCCACTATTATGTCTACAAACACGTCAGCATGCGCCCCATTTAAGGAGTCAGTTGCTCGGACACTCAGTTTATAGGCTGGATGAGACTCAAAGTCAAGAGGGGCAACAACATTTATAACCCCAGTGTTGAAGTTGATAGTGAACTGATTGAAAGGATCTCCACCTGTGATGCTGTAGAACACCTTGAGTCCTTCAGGGCTGTTTGCTTGTACATGTACCACAGGACTGTGGAGCTGAATGTTTTCTGCTATCTCTGCACTGTAGAAAGGCTTTTCGAACACTGGCATAGCTTTACTCATAACTGTAATTGGGACTGTAACTTCAGCTGAAAATGCAGGGTCTCCTCCATCTTTTGCCACTACTGTGACCAGATACTCCTTGTTTAGTGTGTCTGGCTCAAACTTCTTCTTCAGGGAGATTTCACCAGTGGGATCAATTTGGAAATGTTCATGATGTTCTTTGAGATAGTAACGCACCTCTCCATTTTTTCCTTTATCTTTATCTACTGCTGTCACATGTTGAATAACATGGCCTGCTTCAGAGTCTGCTTTAAGAGCAGCATAATATGGAAGATTGACAAAAAATGGAACATTATCATTTACATCTTCTACTGTGACTTTAACTACAATGTGTGCAACAACTGATGGTTTATTTTCCTCTGTCACTTCCACAACCACATCAAAAGATTCTTGCTGTTCACGATCAAATGGTATTCCTGTTGTTGAAAGGACTCCTGAAGTTTGGCTTATTTTAAATCTGCTGTCTGGATTTAGAATACGGTAAAACAAAGGCTTATTTATTTGATTCCCTATAGCAGTAACAACAGCTATTGTTTTTGCCTCTGTAGAATTCTCCTGCACTGTTGCAGAGTAAGAACTCTGTGTGAACTTCAGCTGGCTTGCTTTGCTTTCTTTCACATTAATTTTTACAGATGCAGTGCTTGCAAATCTGCCATCAGATGCTCTCACTGTCAATTCATATCTGCTTCTTAACTGAGTTGTGTTCTGTACTGTTATATCTCCAGTCTTAGGGTTTATTGAAAATTTTTCTCCAATGTTGCCTTCAATAATGGAATAAATTAATTGGGAAAAAATGCCAGAATCTGCATCAGTGGCATTTACGCTGATGACTTTCACGCCTTTGTAAGTTGGAACCAGAAGAGATGTCTCATATAGCTCTCTTGAAAACACAGGAGGGCAATCATTGATGTCAATCACATAAATAGTAACATTAGCTGCATATTCCGCATATAGACGTGGTATCCCTGTATCATGTACTTGCACTGAAAAGCGGAAAATATTTGTCTCCTCATAGTCCAGACTCATTACTGTCCGAATGGCACCAGTGCTAGAATCAATGGCAAAATACTGGCGGACAGATGGTTCAACAATTTGATAAACAAGCAAAGCATTAGATTCTTTATCAGCATCTGTAGCTCGAATTACTAATGGGATATTCTTGTCCGTCAGTACCACACTGTTAATTGAAGCTGATTCACTGATGAGTCCTGTATATTCAGCCTGCATAAAAACTGGTGGATTGTCATTCTCATCCCGAAGATGTACCAAAACTGTTGCATTACTGGACAAGCCAGCCATGTTTGTTCCTTGCACAGTTAAAACATAAAAAGGCAAAGTCTCAAAATCAAGTATCTTCTGAGTAATGATGACACCTGAGTTGGGGTTGATAGCAAAGGCATCATCTGTATTACCATCTTTTATTTCATAAACGACAGAAGACTGACTGTATGCTGTAACCATTCCAACAAAACTGCCCATGTTAGCACTTTCACTGATTTCTGTAGAATATTCTTTGGCTGTGAATTTTGGTGAGGCATTATCAGAAACTGTAACAAATATGTTCACAGAGGTCACTTCACTCATTGGAGGATGTCCTTTATCTGTAGCTTTTACCATCAGGTTGTATTCTTCCTGGTTACTACGATCTAATTCCTTTGCAATTTGAATCATACCCAAAATGGGATCAATAAGGAAGGAATTTCCAATATTCCCTGTGAAGAAAGAAAAAGCAATTAAGAAAGAGGTATACAGAATCCAAGTGATGACTGCTTATTTAGCTCTATACTTAAAAAGATATAGACAGAACACAGAAACTATGAAAGTTTCTTAGTTTTACTTGATAAACATTTGTTAGCCTGTCTGGAAAGTTTTCTGTAATCAAGAGTTGGCAGTAATTCTTACCTTACTTGTGGAAATACTGCATAAAATATAAAATACAGTTAGCAAAGCCATCCAAGCCTTGAAAATAAATGCAAAAATTTTCTTTTAGCAAACTTAAATAACAACTATAGCTGAAAGGAACTTATATTCAGAAGTTAACATTAGTGGACGAAAAGTTACATTTTATAATCTAAAACAACTGGAATGTTTTGGATGAGAAAAAAAGAAGGGTTGTAACAAACTCTTGTGAATATTAATTGTTTATACAAGTATTGTTTAAATGTTTCAAAAACAAACTTTATATTAGACAAATAGTTACCTCTCTCTTAACTTTCTATTGATACACAGACAAGTTATTCCCTATGATTGTATAAGAAGAAAAATAATGCCTGCTGAGAAGAACCAGCTGCCATTTAATATAAACACTTGTTTGCTTCAAATTTTGAAATATACACATGAACTACACTGCATACAAGACTCTGCTCATGTATTAAATATGCCAAGATTTAACATTTTACCTATCTAAAAAATTACATTACTAAAGCCAGGATTTCATCATGAAAAAAAAATGTTTAAAAACTTCTGAGTTCTGCACACAAGTAGGCAAGAAGGAGGTTTTGTGTTTTGTTTGGGTTTTTTTACTGTTGGGTTTTTTTTGGTTGGGTATTTTTGGTTTTTTTAGAGGAGACTCTAAACACAGTGGCATTCTTAGAATATCCCATTACAAATCTAAGCAGCCATTACAAGCATTTAAGGAATGTTCCTTCCATTTGCTCAGAATATCAATTATAATGCTTTAACGTCCCAGTAGATCACAGTCCTGTAAAATAAACTTTACAGGTCTTACATTTACTCCTACAAAAAGCTAGAAGAAAGGAACAGAACAGCATGTTACTTCATTCTAGACTGCAGGCACACACAGTTTTTTCTTGTTCATTGTTTGGAATTTATAAAAAAAACACTAACAAAATGGGAAAGGCAAGAGAAAAAAAAATTCATGGACGTTGGTGTCCTGCTTAGTAAATGTCATATTTCTAGAAATGACAGAAAAATCTCCTGTAGTTTAAGTAAGTTATGGGACACTCAAAAACATTCATTCTTATCAGAGTATCATAATCACAGCTTTGTTTTAATACAGTGTTAAAGTATGCTTTCATATGAAAACAGCAGGTTTTTTTTTCTAGTCATGGTGCCTACAAAGCTCAGGACCTTGATAATGGCGAACTTGTATTAATTCAGATTTAATGGACTGAACCAAAACCCACTTCTGTTTGGTAAGTGAACTCAATCAATGTCATCCTGAGCTCTGATATTAAAAATTGCCATCATTTCAATCACATTATTGTAGGCAAGTGCAGAAAGATGCTCTGAGGTTAAAAATAAGGAGCAGTTCTTTCCTGGCCTGCAATCTGGATAGAGTCTTAATGCCAAATTGACCACCTCTTAAGGAATTTCTCTAATATTTTAATTAGCTAGAATAGCAGTCCCACTACTAAAATCAGCCAGAGGTAAGTATGGAAAGAAACTCCTTCTTTGCTGCATCTATCAGAAAGTTTACCTTAGAAGTATGGATTATTTAGGAGTTTGGTAAATGCATATTTAAGTTATTTTTGAGGTCCTAACTTCTGCATTATATTAAACACAAAAGCACTTGTGTCAGGCTATTACTCTATTAATCAAATCCTTGCTTTGCCTATGCCACAAAAATAAGACTTACAATATCAAAATAGAATGCATTTTTAGACCTGAATGGAACGATTCTGTAATTTCTAAAGAAGTTACTTTCTAAAGTAATTTCTAAAGAAATTACTCCTTTTGAGCATTTCAAGATGGCTTTTTCTTCCCCTACTACTAAAATATACCAAATGCATCTAGAGAATAACATAAATAGCTTAAGGATATAGATGAATATTTGTAGTTTTCTTTTAAATATTCTGAGGCTTGATCTTCAATACATCTTTAAGAATATGGCACATAAACCTGCACTGCCCCCCTTTTTTTACAAATATGTGTTTACACATCTACAGTTGAAAAAGTATGAGCGAGTTCAACGGACTGAAAGTGTAATAAAGTGAATATACCTGATTCAATAGAGTACACAATTTCTGCATTCTTTCCTTTGTCCTTATCTAATGCTGTAACCTGGAGTACTGCTGATCCAACAGCTGCTGATTCATACACTCGTCCTTCATAGGAAGGGCTGGTGAACCACGGAGCATGATCGTTTGTGTCGCTGACATTAACGACGACTCTGGCGTAGTTGCGCTTCACAGGAACATCTTGATCTCGAACCTGCAACAGTCAGCACAGCACTAAGAATTAGCCCTACCTAATAGAATTAGGTATTTCAGCAGTTCACCCTGTATTAGTAATAATTCAAGGTGCCAAAGAGTCAAAGACTGCATAAAAATTAAACATACAAATAGATGTTTGAATTATGGGGACAAATTAAAATGACATTAAAAAGTATCTGCGTGTAATTCACAACAGCAGAAATCTCACGTGTACTGACCATTATTGTGAGAATATGCTGGTTCATGGTCTCGTGATCCAGTTTTTCTGAGGTATAAAGGGAGCCAGTTGCAGGGTCCAGACGAAATTTTCTAAGACTGATGGGATCAGTGCTGCCCTGCATAGTATAAATCAGTTTATTCTTCTCATCTCTGTCCGTGGCACTGACTTGCAGGATTTCTGTCTCTGGTAAGGTATCCTCAGGTATAACAACTTCATATTTTGAAGCAGAAAACTGAGGCCTGTGGTTATTTGTGTCTATAACTTTGATGTACACCTGAAATGATACAATGGGAAGGGGAAAACATCAATGATATTTGGTAAAAAAAAATGAGAGGAGGATATTTCATTAAAAATCAGACCATAATACTGAAGTAACACCACCTCAAGACAATTTTATTTTGCTGGGAGGAGTGATCCTAGATGTGTAGGGAAGAAGAATATGACTAAAGCCAAATCTGCCTCACCTTTCCCAAAGTCAAACCAGAAATCTGTACAACCAGAAACATCTTAGGTAAGATATCTTAAAGGGATTTGCACAATGGATTTTTGTCCAAAGCAAGACAAAAAAACGAAAGCAAACTTGTTAATTTTGGAATTAAAAATTACAAATATACAATATGAATCCTAGAGTGGGTAAAAATCCTGTTTTGGGGTGCAAATTTACAATTTTAAGCAATGTTTGTTCAAGGTCGTGCATACATAATATTCCTCCTTGCCCTCACATAAAAACGATCTTCTTTCAGCCCCTCACATCTGCAAGCCTAGGCAAGAATAGAAAAGAGGTGGAATCGCCACAAAACTACATTATTTTGAAGAACTGCAGGTGGTATTGTTTACTATTCTCCAGCAATGTAGCACAATTTCAGCATAGCTCACTGGTCACCAACACGATTTCTCTGAAGTTATAGTTAAATCTGATGCTTCAAATTGCATCTTTGTATAATATTGCTCACTGGAACCACGCAAGATCCCTGCACCCCCAATTGCTTGACAGAGCACCAAAGTTTTGTATAAAAAGGGTAAGACAGACAGCCACCATCCTGTTCGTTCAACAGCGATAACATCAGACAAGTAACGGTAATGCAAAGGAGTTGGCAAATAGACAGCAAAGCTCCAGCAACACTCAGCTAAATTCAGGTTCTCTATGTGCTGCACGTACAGCCAAGCTTTTATCCATCCAAAGGTTAGTGCTTTGTATAAATTTGTTAAGGGCTATATATAAACAGGTTTTTAAAATAGGTACTTATAATATTGTAAGCGGGTTAAATTGCTCTTTGAAGACACTGCTTTCCATTGGTAACTGGTGGAAACTACAGCTGTTATTTAAGGTACCAAAACTGAATGCAGTAGAAACTAAATTAAATTAATCTTGATGGTGGCAAATAATTAGGAAATGCCATACCTATTGCTACAGGAAGAAGAAATGTCAACCTTGCAAAACTAGCATTTTACTCTAAAACTGAATCGTTTGGCACACTGATAAAATCCCTTGTAAGATGTTGCTATGGAGACTAAGGAGTTTGGTTTTGTCACGGATTAGAAACACATTAAAGAAAAGAAACAAAGAGGCTAAATATTGACTTTCAGTGGGGAGAAATATTAATGGTACGTGACCCAGGATACGTATTAGGACAAGTTTTTAAATACATTAACTAACAAATTAAATTGGAAAATGAAAAGCAAGAGTAAGTATTATGTTAAAATGTGATTTTTTTTTTTTACATTGTCATGATTAGACAGGATGTAATAAAGCAACACAAGCATAGTTGTTAGTTTCTTTTTAAGTTTTGTATAAATGAAATACATTTTAATGCCTCTTGGAAGAAGTAAGACAGAAGGGTCTAATACACTCACAAAGTATTTGAGTAAAAACAGCGGCTCACTGAACAACTGTGCTCAGGAAAATCAAAAATTATACCAAATGAAGATGAGCAAACAATAAAAAAAATATAAAACCCCAACACTCAATACAAATCAAGCTATAAAAAAATTTTGCACAAATGAGAGTCTTAAAGGCCATATACAATTATAACATTTCATTAATGGATACTATGCTTTCAAAATGAACTCATCACCAATTTTTTTTATTCAATTTCCACCCCCAAGAAATTATTAAGGTCAGACTCAGAAAAAAAAACATAGTGAAAAAATAAGGTGTCAAATGCAATGAATTTAAATTAAAATTGCTATTTAAGTTCATGTCTATTTCCACTCCCAAATGAGGAAACATGGAAACTTAGGTTAAAATTGGAAGTGAGAAGGTATGTTACTACAGAGCAATTTTGTTAAGCAAATCTTTGGAGCAGAAGATATGGCCACCTGTGCTGTTGGTAGCACACAAAACAAAGGAAAATAAACATTTCTAAATGCCAGGAATGGTTTTATAGTAGTGACTGTAAAACCGACATCAGTACCTGCAGGACTAACCATATATCCCATGAACCAGTTTAACTGAAAAGTGAGTCATTGATCACAGCATCAGGATTTAGCATCAACTCTGGTATTAGCTAGCAAAGCAATTAAAATGACACATAAAGAGACATCCTCCAAAAAGTACTGTTGGGCTAAACAGATAAGGAGTTAGCTCCTCAAAATGTACAGCATTATTAAATATGAATTATTAAAAAAAATATTGCTAAGAAATAAAAATAGTGACTGAGTCACTACAAATAGTTAGCTCAGGTATTCCATTACTTGTCACATTAGTTGCTCAGGCTGCAGTTTTTCTCCACACTGGTAAACACAACTACAAATACACAACTTCATATAATAGTGCAATCATTTTAAATGTATGCAAAATCCAAAGTTTATCTTAAACTCAAGTGAGAAGTGTTTTATCTACATACTCTAGGATTCATTTTTCTCTCAGTGATGTTATTACTTTATGCCCCTGCATAAATTCTGGTGGACAAGCATAATGTGACCTGATGGGTTCCCTTTTGGTAACTTGTCTTACTCTGCATACTGAGCTGCTTTAATAAGGGCAGGGGGAAGGAATTACCCCTTCTGTTTGACACTCACTGGTGGGAAGGTAGAGTTTTAAGCTACAGTTTTAAGCCCTGCAATACAGGAGAGACACCTTGATAAAATGAAACAAATCTAATGACAGGTCATTAAAATCAGTGGGGATTGAAAAGCAAGCTGTCCACAGGAGGGATGCAGGAAAGAGAGACAGACTCTTCTCAGAGATGCACACTGAAAAGACAGGAAGTGACACTCACAAGCTCCAGTAAGAGAAAATACAACTAGACATAAGAAAACTATTTTTTTCTAGGAGCGTTGTTAAACACCAGTATAACAGCAAGTCCAAGGGAGAGGTGCCTAGTCATCCCAGGCAGTTAGAACCTGATGAGTCGCTGAAGAACTTGGTCAACTTTGCAGTTTTCTCTGCTTTGACCAGGAGTTTTTACTAGAACTCCAGGGGTTCTTTCCAATGTGAATTATTAAATAAATTTACTAAGGAAACCCTATTTTCAATTCAGGAATTCTTACTGAGGCCAAGTGACAGGTGCTAGATGTGCAATTACCTTTTAATCATAGGATGACCAAATTTTCATGTAAACTTTTAAGACCTTGAAGTTAAATGGAAAGCACTTGCAGAAATAAGTGAGTGCAATTTTAAAGATCCATACAGAAAAATATGGTTTAGTGTCTCCAAGAACAAAACACATGAAGAACTTGAGTTATTCTGACATAACATGTAATATAAAATAAAACTCGCTTTTGAACATTTCTCAATGAAATGATATGATTAAATTCAAATGAAATATGCTAATATTATCTCTTAAGAAAGAGCTGCACATTAAAGAGGCACAATATAGAAAAGCTTGACATCAACAGACCAAAACATAATCTATGAAACAAAATGCCCTGGAACTAAAGAAACTTCACTCATTTTGCAAAAATATGCAAGGGCTGTTTTGCACAGCTGCCTTCTGCCCACAGATCCCACTGAGAGCAATACACACTGGTTATAAAGAGAACAAAGCAGCCCAGGATTACTTTGAGGAAGGACTTAAAATCTATTAATAATCTGACAGGTGAAACCTAAATTTGCATAGGGATGTACTGATTGCTACTAAGAGGAGATACGTGCCATTGACAAAACATACTCAATGTGCAATATTTAAACATAATGGTCCTTTAGATTGCTTTAATATAATTTTTCATTTACTGATTCTATGTGGAGTTTAAAATCTATTCCTATCCCACAACTGCATTATAGTTACATTGACATGTTTATAATAATTTTAATAAATAAAAAGCTGTGTTATCCAGAGATGATATAACTTCCTTCCAGCTCTAAATGTCTCAGTAGAGTAGTGTAACTGCAAGCAAAAATGCATGCAAAAGTGTAATAAATGAAGATTATTCTATAGTTCAGTCCCAAAGTATCATATCCATATAGATTTTGCTTAAAGGAAGATTAAATATTCTGCAATAGCAAAACAATAGGTAAAATGCTACAAGGATCTGTAAATAATCTGAAGCATTACTTTCAATGAAAAGAACTGATATACATAGTAATGACTGCAAGTAGCTATAGCTAGACACAGGACCCTTTCTGTTTTCCCCCAAAAATCAATTCAATACTTCATTTATCACTACTTAGAGCCTGTGAATAACCTTTTCTGTTTCAGTACATAGGTACACTGACGTGTGGAATTTAGTTATTTAGTTTCTTTATTTTTATTTTATTTTTAATCATAATCCTTCCAAGCATGACACTAGTAATTTCTAACATCATGTCAAACCCCACTACTGTAGGCCTGGAATTTGTTTGTCCTTGCTTTGCCTCATGCATTTGGCATTTAGATGTATGCAAAATTCTAATAGCCTCCACGCCTACTAGTGCTTTATTTTTCAAAAAAGCTATTTAACTGAAGTCCTGAAAGAGTCAAATGCTCTACAGATGTTAATGGCCCAAGGCCAGCAAATGCCTTCCAGTTTGAAGTCAGATTCAATACACTGCTTTTACACAATAAGATTTTCATTTCTTGTGCCTCTCCCCAATTTCTTGCAAATGCCATTTCCTTTTTCAAATTAAATGTAAAATTACTTACTCTGCAGTTAATCAAGGTCTGTTAAATTGTTTATATCCAGTGTTTATAGCAATTACCTTGTAAGCTAAAAGCTCTGTACAGTATATTGTTGTTCCTCATGTATGTACTCAGGATTCAGAATTTCTTTTGCCTGTCACTCCGTTTTAGCTGTTTATCAGCTCTTAGAAGAATCCAATGCCACATCAGCATTTAAAGTTAAATCATCAGTATTTCAGCAATTAGTATTGGAGTTTACATACTGGCAGCCAAAAATCACACTTCCAATTTTGATTTTGTATCAACATTTTTAACCCCCTAATTTAAGCCTGATCTGAAATACATCTTTTGAGGCATAGTCCTGAGGGTTATTTTAACAAATTAATGCATTTGGGTGGGCCAGGAGTTATAGGGGAGATAAGAGAATGAATTAAAATCAGGATCATGCACCAACAGTTGCAGAATTTGAACTAATCTCCTCAATCTAATACACCACAGTGAGACTCCAACATTAACAGCATAAGTTGTGCTTATCCTACAAGCAGGGCAAAAGGAAGGCAACCCAAAGGAAGTCTTTGTGCTTGTTTGTAGCAGAAACCACAATCTCTGATTCTGCCAAGCCTAACTGAAAGAGGAAGAAAAAAAATGAAAATCACAGAAAAAGCAATCAGAGAAATTACAAACTTGAGACTGGTACTCCAATTCTTCTGGAGAAGAGTGCTGTGGGGTAAATGTTTATAATGATCACTTAGCTTTACAAAATGTTACAATAACAAATTCATTTAAGGAACAAAAAGTACATTGTACATTCCCAAGAAGAGCTAAATGAATCACATAACTCAGAGGAAGAGAAGGGGTGAGGGTTAAAGTAATTTTTTGACCTTCCCATTCTTGGTTGTTCTAAAAGACAAAGCAGATTATGGTTCAGCTGTGACAGCTCAGGACATCTGCATAAATTCAACTATGCAAGCAGCAGCACTGGATAGGCTATCTGCATTCACCAAGGCCCTATACTGAGCCTTTCCTAGTCCCCAGACTACCTCAACACACTGCATGATGGCATTTTTGAATGCATTTTTGGGAGGGGGGGAAAACATGTATAGAAAAGCCTCTTGCTGTCTTTTTGACTGAAGAGCTGAATTTGTGTTTCTTCTATTTTTTGTCTTAAGTAATTCCTGCCTTCTATCCAGCATTCTGTAATTGCTAGAGGTGAATCTCCTCAATAGATTTACTACAAGGAGGCAAATTTAATAAATTTACAGCAGGATTCTACAGATCTTTTATGCGGGTTATCAGCACCAGAGGCAATGGCACCACAGCTACGACTGCAGCAAGTTCCTACTGAGAAACATGTTGCTGTCTTTGAAGATTTGGGGTCTAGAAAAATCACTCACAATTGTCACCTCTAAAGGAAAAGGTTTCTCAAAGGAAACTGCTAAACTTGGTCACCTTCTACTATAAAATTTACTCTATTTGACCTTTCAAGCCTCCAGACATGCAGTCAGCTCAATAAAGATTCTGTTTAAAATCCTGAACATTGACAAGAAACATCTTTTCTTCTGGCCTAAAGAAGAATACAACATGTAAGACATTAGAAAAGATAACAGAAAAACATATGCACTGCACAAAAGCTGAACAGAAGAAATTGCATTTGTAGCACAGATCTCTATGTACAGAAAAGACAGCAGCAATCCACTTATTGCTCTTTGAGTGCCTGAAGGGTAGGTCAATGATAGGGGGAAGGTAATACAGACACATCACTGTCCAAGTCCAACAGTCTTTACTCAGTAAATAAAGCCTTTCCTTTCCATCTGGAAGAACAGAGAAGCTCCTCTATAATCATGGCTCTATTCACACCAACCTCAACTAAACTGTACTTTCAAATATATTCAGGTTCTGGGCTGGGGAAAGAAACTAGATGGGAAAAACAGGCAGGAAATACATCATAAACTGCTTTACTGTTAATCAGACAATACTGACACAAAAGGCTTCTGCACCCTTAACTGGACTTATTAGTCCAAATGCAAAGAATTGCCATCATTACAGAGTCTTAGTAAAAAGGTAATTTTAAAACATTTGGTTTGTCTGAGGTTGCTGCTTTTTAGAGATTGCTAAACAATCTCTACTTTCACCAAAATTAAAATAAAGCATTTGGGACAACACAAAAAGATGTTATAATCTAAACCTTGTTTCTATATGTACACTATGCAGAAAACAGCTTGGACATTGTTCAACTGGTCAACCACAGATCTTCCAGGGGGAGGGGAACCACAAAATTTTAAAATGGTTGTCTTTAAATTTCAAGTACAATAATCACTTTATGTAGTGATTTTAGAGGAGCTTGTAAAGAAAAGTAATTGAGATGAACAGTATTAATCCTTTTCTTGTAAGACAGTCATGTGTGCAGGGGCTTAGCTTCTGTTTTCATTTATTTAGCTGTAGGAACATGTTATAACTTAAAAGCTGTTGGTTCAGACTACAGTATAGTAACACGCTACCTTTACACCTAAGCCATCAAACAACACAGCTCTGTGAATATCAGAATTCACTTCCATTTTAGACAAAGTCCCTAATTGAAATAAACTATGTTCATTGTCTAGGATGAAAAAACATGCTAAGAAGAAAACCCATCACGTTCCCCACCCTCCAGCTACATACTCTTTTTATAAGTGCTTCATCAGAAAGTTCATTACCTGAGTGCTGATAGATCTGGTTCCATCTGTTGCTTCTACTGTCAAGTTGTAATTTGATTTCTGTTCTGCATCAAGAGGTCTTGCGACAATGAT
>WBNO01011103.1:0-34124 GCA_013400575.1 Peucedramus taeniatus
GATTAAATCACAGTTATTCAGAATTTAGGCAAAGTTTATGCTACTTACTTGGGTCTTTCATCAAGACCACTTTGGCGTTTTTAGCAAAAACTTAAACAGCAACAGTCAGAGGTTTACCTTTCACTGCAGTTTGCCTTGCATTAATATACTTTCAGAGCCTTCAGCTAAATTAAATGTCTCTGAAGTGAATCGCACTGATTTTACTTTGAAAGCCTAAAAGTTATCTAGACTAGATTGGTAAGTTTGGAGAATGAAGTCAAAGGGAAGCTCCTTTTCTGCTCAGAAAAAAAAAAAAAAAAATCAGGACATGAAATTAGCCTCTCTATTACTAGCTGTACTAATGGCTTCTGCAGTATTTATGTTTACATCAAAATACGCATTTTGGAAAGTGAAAATTGATTTAGACAAAAGTAAGTCCATAAAAGAATTTCCATTTAACAAAATTGGTATATTTCGATACTAATTTCATGCCCTTTTTGCCCTTTCCAAGGAAAAGCAAAAAACAAGAACTTACGCAAAGGTAATGACAGTGAAATCAAGCCAGTTCCATGGATCTCGAAGAAAAGTAAAATCTTCTAAGCAAAAGCCCCTTGCAATGATTTTTATTAGAGACTCAAATGTGTAAATGCCAGTGAAAGTATACCTGAAAAATATAGGAAAATTTAATAAGTAGCAATATTTTACATTGGTATTCTGACAGAAATGTGATGATCAAATGAAAGGGTTTTTTATTTCACAGCTGGAAAAAAAATACAGTAAATAAGCAATTTATTCTAAAATGCATTATATTAACCAGAGATACTTGTGTATTTACATGCATTAGTCGTGTTGTTGAAGTACAGCAGTCCTGATCTTGTACATAAATAAAAATAAATAAACTCCTCAACTAAATAATGCATTAAAATTTATAGGTGACATTCAGTTTAAAAGTATGCAGTACTAGATCCTTTACTTTTAAGTGAGAAAACTGTGGGCATAAGTTACTGGATACTGTCTGAGTCACCAACATGTAAAACACCTGGTATTGGCTCTAAAGAGGGAAGGATGCAAGTACTGAATTCTCATTCTCACTTCACAAATACTTTTGCTTGTATGCTGCTTTTAACTGACATGAACATTGAAGTGCCCATGGTTCTGCTACTAATGCATTGGTGTAAGGAAGGGTAATAACAATGGGTAGGTGCTAAACTATGGAGAAAACTTGTGGAATCTCAGTAGAATACTATCTGTAAACTGTTTTCATGGTTCTTCTACCCAATTGTTCTACTAGAATGAGATTCAAATAATTATTCAACATTTCTGCATAGTTCAGAGAGGAAATAGTCATAATGCCTCATGATAACTCCTGCTAGCACATCTTGCAGTACAGTTCAGTAACTGGCATGGTAACTCCTAGAGGAACAGACAAAGAGATATTGAAATAATGTGCAACTTACTCTACATTCTTTGTCCAGTCTGGAGGGTTACTCATGGTCATAAATACGCAGTTGGTCAAAATAGTGCACATGATAAGCATGCTGAATAATGTAGGTACAGTTAAGGAAAACACAGTAGCTATTCACACAATATCACATCAGTCATGGCTTAAGTACAGTAAAATACTGCCACTTACACAAAACTTTTAGACTTTGGTAAACACTGACATACACTTTGCTTAACCTCGTATTTTTCACTGCAGTACATTAGACTTTAATATTGGTCTCGATTTGTTGACACTCTGATGTTGCTTTGCTGGTGTCCGGATGTTTTGTTTTCAGCTGGTCCTGAAAGGAGATGGCTTTCACACCCTGGGAGGTAACATGAGTTGAGCAACAGCCAAAACCAAAATAACTTGCAGGAGTACACAGTTTGTCTTAAGTACCTGGCATGACTGAATAAGTGTTAGGCTTTCACTTCTACAGGCTTGGCACTAAAAGCAAGAGCTGGCATATGCAAGGGAAAAAAAAGTTTCTGCTATTTACCCAGAGTCAGAGCTGAGCTGAGTCAGTGCCACTGCAGTACCCAGCACAGCCAGTCTGTTGGAAACACAAAATAAAACATAGAATTATGTTTTTAATTGCTGAAGTGAGTGCATTCCATGTTTCTCTAACACCAGCTTAATGCTTCAATCTCTGAAACAAAAATCCATAGCCAGGTGACAGATTAATGTGAATAGTTTTCCAGTATTACTTTTGGTCTCTCTCAAAACCCAGCAAAATCAGTGAATCTGTTTCTACTAACGTTATAATCTGAAATCTCTTCGATATTTGTGTTAATTTCTTGAAAAGCACGGAAAACTGGTGAAGATTAGAATGAAATTAATTTTTATTTGATGTTCCTGCAAGGAACATTTAGGTACTCTGGGACAATGAAACCCAAAGTAACAGCTCAGAGGGGCTGGTTCTGGGGAGATGGGACAATCCACTATAGCTTCATGACATTCAATGCAATGTTCTTTGGCCACCAGATCACTGCCTCTTCAGACAGCGCAGTTCTTCCCTTTTTGGGACAATAACCTCAATTCAAACATTTGGAAATACTGAAGTAACCAAACTAGAGAAAAACCTGACTCAAAATGGCCACATGATGGCAGCAAAAAATAAGTGCTGCTATGCATTCATACCAAATGGTTAACTTATTTTTCCTCTAGTCATCTCTCTAAATTATGTATTTCTTAAAAGTCCTTGCATCACTGCAACTGGCAAAGAAAATAGTTTAAATTAAAAAAGCTGTTTACAGCTAAACTTGTACCTGAGAGCCCAGGATTTAATTTTTTTTTTAATCAAGTAGATAGCATTTGGTTATTTTGTGTATCTTTTTACACATGGACAAAACCAAAATGAAACAAAACCCAAACCAAACCAATCAACCACCACGACAAAACCCAAACCAAGAACCCAACCCTTCACTCTAGGTGAAAGAGGAGCAAGAGAAGTAGCACCATGATCTAAACTTCTCAGAAAATTGCTGCAATCATTAAGATCTTTGCTTAGAGCAGCTGAAAAATTCAAAATTTAGCATAACTTTTCAATAAACACTCAAACCACAGGGAAGGAATTAGCTGCCTGATTCCCACAGACAGGTGAGTGCCCTTTGCCTAAATGGCTGATCCAGCAGTGGATGCTTTGGTATATTTCAGTTAAGTGACTTAACTGGTTTTGAAGATCATGTTGCCATACAAACTCTGTAGAGTAAAAATCATTCAGTGCCTTAGAATAAATTATTAGGATGCCTTACAGTGTTTGTTATCACAGTCCACAGACAGCTCTAAAGAGCCTGTTTTAATTTAATTAGGAAATTCCTTTAAATATAGAGAATCCATTTTGGATTCCAAGTTGGAGATGCATGGCTGCAGTTTCAGTCGTCTCATGGAAGAGTTAGAGAAGTGCAATGTGCTCCTAGGAGAGCTGAGGTTTTACCCCTGTGCAGTGTGTTGTGTGCTTCCAGCTCAGTGTCATGGTACCATTCACAACAAGGGCCACAGATAAGTCTTTGCACATTGCTCACTCTTTACAAAACTTGGCACATCTGGGAGCCAAAAGCCACCAAAGTGCTGCTCACTGTCAAAGGGAGCAGATGCTCAAGGGCTAAAATACTTAGAAATATAGACTGACCATTTCTCTTATAGGAATCCCAAACATAACTGACACATTCAATGTCTGTGCATCTCTTGTGTCCTCTCCCACATTTTAAGTGATTGATTTACAAGCTCAATATTCCCTGAATTTACTATTTTATGTTCTGTAACAATTCAGCTATACACATAGACAAAAAAATCTGATCTGTGATGACTTTTTCACAGAAATGTACTGCCTTTTTCATGCTCTTCCCATACAGGCATGCAGAGGCACCACACAGCCTCAAGCTAATCAATTACAGGAGCAGCTGAAGTCTCATCGCCTCTGAGGATTGGTGGAAGATGAAACAATTGGGAAAAAACCAAACACTGCCACTGGTTTCATGGAACCTTCTGGCAGTCAGGCCACACTGAGGAATACAGCAATTTAAGCTTCCAGAGCCTTGCACAGGAGCACTTACACATTTTCTCTAGAGCACCTCCCCCGTTCTTTCTAACAGAAATCTCTAACACGCTGCAGCTCCAGCCACTGCCACCTCCCTTTTTTTTTGACTGTTCAACACTCTACTTATTCTCACCTTTTCATTCTTTCCTATTAATTGCCAAAGCCTGGCCATCTCCCATCACTCTTGTGCTGCCTCCTCAGTTCCATGTTCTACCTTAAGTCGAGTAAGGCAGGCAAGAGAGAAGAGGGGAAAAAAAAAAAGCAGACTACCAGGAGATGAGTCAGCAGAGAGAAACTCATGCTGTTATCAGTTTCTGAATTCAGCATTGCAATAGGTACTGGCAGTGAGAATAATTGCAGGGAAAGTCTGTGAGCACTGGAAAGAGACACACTCTGTTTCTCTGCAGGGCAGCAACATCTGCTCATGTGTCTGGGCACATGTGATCAGAGCACCCTGTACAGAGGTTCAGAGAATTTGGAAGACAGACAGATGAAGGTTTTCCAACCAATGTGCTAGTTTCATTGTGCTCAACACTTGTCTTTCACACTGAAAGGCACATTTCTGTCACAAAGGCTAAAATGCTGAACACCTGCCACAAAATATGGAGGAAATAGAATTTATATATAAAAGTCAGAGGATTATTAAAAATAATAATCAATTTTACCTCTCATCTTTTTGTGTAGGTAGCTAATTCTGTATAAGCAGCTAAGATTTGAACTGTAAAAAGGAAAATACCTAATGGTTCTTAGTTAAAACACTTTAATATTTGCAGTGTTTGTACTATAATGAATAATATTAAAAAAAAAAAATACAGAACCTTCACATCTACTCTTACATTTTAGATTTTAAAAAACAAATCCTATGCCTATATCTAAGATAAAAATAGCTCCTGCAATAGTTGGCTGGTTGTAAGAAAAAATCAGTCCATATGCTGAAAGAAAACCTCTTCCTATAATAGAATTAAATTACACAATCAGTTCATCAATGGAAGGAAAAAGACTGAAATTACATATTGTCTATTGGCATTTCTTTTGTTCTTGCTGTCATCCAGACCAGCTGTATACTCTTCGAAGACAATTAGGAGAAACTTAAAACCAAGACCAAACTCAGCAACCAATATGCCAGTGAAGAGCTTTACCCACAACTCACTGTTGGAGTGTATTGTAAATCACATGAAGGGATGAGCATTCGTTGGAGGCTGCAATCTGACAGAATTTGGCTGCTTTCTCACCATCACCACCACTGTGTCTGTAGGTCTCTGTCAGCTCCCTTAACTACTGTCCCCAAATGCTCCCTAACTCCTCTCTAGCCTGACACCTTCCCCTTCTCTCACACTGCTTTAACTTCCCAGGAGCTCAGAGTAAAAGGTATTCTGAGCCAGCAACCATCAGCCTTGTTTCTTGCTTTTTCCAAAGACCTAGAAAATTCTGCCAGCAGTCTCTATTAATAAGGCTTCTGCCTTTCACTATTTGTTCAATGTTAACAGTCTTACTGTCACACAAATTTTCATTTGATAATTACATTTCTCAGTCCAGAGGTTCTGCAAAAAAACCAAGTGCACCCAAACCTCACCCACTAGAAATTCCCATCAACCTGTTAGGACCATCAGGCAGCAATCCCCATGTGAGTCCAAAACTTTACCTTGTGCACCATCCCATCAGTTATGGTCCCCCAATCTGTCCACCATCTGCATGTACAGATGCTTTGCAAACTGCCTGCAGGAATGCTGCCGATTCTTTCTGGCAATGTGTTAATTTTGGCAGAGGTTTATGGTGCAACTGGGAGGGTTTGGGAATGTGACAACCAGCCTGCACAAGCCAGGCTTCAGGCACACTGCTGCAGCAGACTGGAAAGCTGATCTTAAGGACAGCCCTGGAAGGACCCTGAACCTTTATTTATGATGAAATTGTTATCTATTTTCTTCATTTCATTTTGAACAACCACTAAAAAAGGATATGAATGTACCAAAATTTTAATAGCTATTTTTCTAAGAGGGTTGAAGGGTGTTAAAATGTACAGGGCAGAGGTGGCACTGAATCGGAAGATTGCCTTCCCTTTATTCAATACTATAAAGGTCTGAAAAAGAGAAAGAAAAGACATTTTATCAGAGTTTATTCACTGTAGATTCTCATTTAAAAACCATTACAAGTAAGCAATCACAAAAACTGTAACTTTTTGAATACTTATTACACAAAAAGCATGAATAATTTTTCAGATAAAAATTATTTCCAGTACTTACCTGATGAATCTAACATATGAAAATGCAATTAATTCAATTCATTAATATTTTTGGTTCACTTCCTCGTTAAACAAGCTCAATAAAGTAATATTTCTTTTCATGTGTTTCTTGTAAATAAAGATGCATGAATTATTAACTGAAATTGTAATTTCATTTATATTTTCCCCCAGAATACTGTCCCTGTTTGAAATAGCACAAGCAGGGTGTGGTGGTGCATTCTCCCCCACTCCTTTCCACCCTACTTGTGGACTTTATTGATTATATTAGTCTTACTAACTAGAAATCCTTCTGGGAAATGATTTGTTGGACTATCCACTTGTTTAACTTTTGGGTTTTTGTGCTACGGAGAGAGGGGAATAGCAATAACATATACAGCCATATTTAGGTAGATCTCTGAGGACTGGAAATCTGAATATGCCTTACTGGAGGAGAGCAAGAGACAATCCCAAATTATCCTCTTGCACAATTGTGGTTTCCAGGTGAGAAAATTTCCCAGAAAATACATTCTTTTAAAATTTAACTTTTAATATCTATGGAGCTAATCAAATTTAGAGAAACTTGCAGGCATTCAAGCCTTACTTCAGAGGATTGTAGAAGACTCTGTAGGTTAAATGTCTCAAATAAATCCATGAGCCAAAGATAAACAGTATGAGAGCAAACCCTGCAAACACTGCTTTGCTTCCACTGCAGGATATCCTGGCTGCACCTGCCCTAACACTACAGCACACAAAATGTGGGCTGTCGGGTTCTTTTGTGTCACTAAGGTGCTCTTCAACTGCAAGATCAATCAGAAGAGAATAAAAAACAGTGCAGAAGGAAGAAAGGTTCAGTAACTCAGAAGAAATCTGCATCCTGTGAAAGGGACGATGCAAGAATAGTAACCTAAATTCAAATGAAATTAAAGGAAAATTTCTAAAATTGCTTTTTTCCCCTTTTTTGTTTTTTCCATTGTCAGAGTTTTATATTTTGCACATAAGCTATGAAAAAGCCTCCCTGATTTTTGTTAAGTTGCTGATGAAATGAGCTGTAAGCTAGAATTCCAGTGGAAGAATGGGCAAGGGTATGTTGGTTTCATTTGGTCCATGACATCAAGTATTGCTTTAAGACTGTAAGCAGTGAACTACATGAGTATTTCCAGGAAGGCTGTCAGACAGAGAAAATATGCCAAGGAGGTTCAAGGAGGACAATGCTTCAGTCTGCTGAGATTTGGAAAGTTTAGAATGTATGGACCGTAAAGTACAGACATGAATGCCTAGAAGCACACAGGAAGTGGAGAGAGATGTGGAGATGGGGCTTTACTGAAGGCAGAGGAGAAGCAAGGATTAAACTGTGAGGAAAAGCTGCTCCAGTCCCAGTGGCCTCTTCCCTGAGCTGTCCCTCCATCACAGCTCTACACAGAACACCTTCTCCTACAAACCAAACCCCTTAGGAGTAAGGGACACTGCCAGGCAGACTTTACACTGTCTTGAGTACAAACTCAGGATGTGTAGGAATGTATAAGATATGTATATGATTTCCCACTTCTGCACAGAAAGGAGAAACTGCATGTGAAGCGGAGGACAGCCTGAGCTGTTTCCAAATTACACATCCAGTTTGGGCTTACAGGTAACAGCCTGCAGATGACCTGACCTTACATGAAGCTCTCATTTCAACTCCTGAAGCAACCAACCAAATGAATGACGTTTTGGCACAATGTTTTAAAGCCTCACACCCCAAGGGGGAAGATGAATTTCCTCTGCCAGGTCTGTCCCCAGCCCCCAGGACTCACATCTCAGACGCCTCCAACTCATGCTCTTTTTTGTAGTTATGAGGTAGTTGACAAAATGCATTAAAAATCACACTTCCTACTAACTCTGTATCTAAGACTACTGCACCTTCCTTTAGTCAACCTACATTTTTTAAAAAATCTTTGAACACAAGCATATTAAACATACATCTATTTTCTAACATGCCTTATGGAAAATAACAGCATGCTGGCACAGTTCCAGTTTCAGTTGGAAGCTGCTGCTATTTTAGCTGTTCTACTTTCTGCTGCCCTGCATAAGCAGAACCAACAAGACATAAATTCCCTACCTCAGTTTTAATTTTTCAGTCAAAGCATCTTTGTGACTTGAGCTTTCAGAATGACTTTGTTGGTCCTCTAACTTCTAGCCTAAACATGAATTAAAACTGTACCTTATTTCTGAAGGAGAATTTTCATTTAAAAGTACAAGTAAGAGCTGATATGCAAGCCCTATGCAAGCTCCCTGCTATGCCTGCTAAATCTCACTCCACTCTCAACCCAAATGCAAGCCAATGTGTAGGCAATGTGGATGAACATGAAGTATTGTACCCAAAGCTGTCAGCACAAAGTAGACATACAGTAAGAGGAGCTAGAAAAATTCTAAACAAGTTGTAACATGAATGCTTTTATATGAAGGATTATGTATAAATTTCAGGCCTTATGTTTTATTCATCTTTATAAAGGCACAAAACCGACTCACACACAAAGTGTTTGAGAGTAAATATAAATTCAGAGTTCTCCTGAAAGGAAGTCTCTGATTTGCTGCTTTTGCATCTGTAACTTAAAACCCAATCCATCTTCTGCCATATTGAAATAAAGCCAGAAACTGAATTCTTAGCAGGGCAAAGGAGGAGGAGGAGTGTTTTGAAAAGATGTAGCTAAGAGAGAAGAGTCAACACTGAATAAAGATAAGGTCTCTGAGAACCTCTTGGGATAAGGAGTTCCCAAAACCTTATTTCTCCTCTCCCTTCTCCTAGTTAGCTTTCTGGAAGGCTAGTTTTAGTGCACTGTGTGCTACCTCACTGCATTTCCACCTTCTGAAAGACAGGACCAGATGCAACATTGAGCTGGGTCCTCAGCTTCTCTGGAAAAGCTCCTGCAGCAGCTAGAACAGGAGTCTGATGGCATATGGGAAGTTTCCATTTCTTGGGTTTGTGGTTATCTTTTGAAACAATGTTTTCTAGCAAGTCCTTAACTTTTTTGCTTTGCTAGAACTTTTCACTTAAAAATTATTTCACAACTATGAAAATATCCAAAATTACTAGCGCGTTCACCTTTCCTGGTGCAATAAACTGAAGCAATTTTACAGAATCTTTTTGGGTTTTTTGCAACCCAATACACATCTAAGAAATCCAGGAATTAGTGATTTGATCAGATTAGGGACTGGTATCAATGCCAGGAGAAAAAGAGGCATCTTTGCTGACAGACATCATTCAGATCCTTCTGGCAAGAGTCAGGGCATGGAGGGGCAATAAACAATGTTATGTTTCTATCACAGCAGGAGGAAAAGTGAAGTTTTACCCACTTAGTTCTACCTATTCTCTCCCTCCTCTTTAATGTAGCAGCCTAAGTTCAGAGGAAAAGAGCCAGCCTTTAAAGTACAGAACCAAGTGGGCCAGGTTTTGATTCATGGTCGCAGGTCAGGATCTCAGGGGATTCCAGCTGACCTGTTCTCTACAGACAATGAAGTGAACACTGCTGATCCTTTGTGATGGCAGCCTGAGCATGAACAGGCAGGCACTATTATACTGGGAACACACAGATTTGCACTTATACAGAAACAGAACACAAAACGTGAGTGAACTTCCCCTTCACTTTTAATCAATTTCATATTAAAAAAAAAAAAATCAAAAAGAGCGTTGCAACTCTTTAGGATGCTAAACTTCATAGTTCTAAAGACCAGCATTATTGGCCACCACAGTCAGCAGCGTTTCAGTATAATGAAATCATAAGTATAGGAGAAAATTATTTTATTATTTTACAATAAAATAATTATGTTTCAAGGGTACAGTTGCTGGCTTTCAGGCTATCTGTGATACAGTGCAAATCAAAAATACTATCAAGTGTGTAAACCTGCTATAATGGGCTGTCCTACTGTCAAACAGCAGTTCTCAATATTTTCCTTTTCCTTTCAACTTCAGATTAGTATTGAGTACAGACATGTCCTCTTTCATGAAGCACACTTACAAAACCATAAAACTATTATACCTATTTGGTTTTGCTTGTCTTAAAAGATTTTTTATTTTAACTTTTCATCTCAAGCCTACCTCAGGCACAAATTAGGGCTCTCAATCCAGCTCAAAATATGTATTTATTTCTGTCTTATTCTCTATAAAATTGCATCAAATCATGGCATGCACAAACCTTTTGCTTAGAAAAAGCAGTCTCAAGGAGGGAACATAAAACACTCTAGATGACATTTAAACATTCACTGCATGAAAAATACAGTAAGCTTCATCAATCTTGATAAAAATAATAGAAAAATAAAAAAGCAAGAGAGATGCATATTTGCATACAAGGCAAATGATGGATGACTTCACTCATGACCCAAACTTGTAAAAAAAAATATTTCTAAAGTTACTCTACAGCTCTTTTCAAATAAACACAGTGACCAGTGCTGTGATCAACCATTTGTGTTCCCTATTTGAAAGTTTGGAAGCCAAACTTCCAAACTGCTAGTTTGCTAGAAACTTGCTAGTTTCTGTTAACAAATCAGCTATAGTTTATGCAGAGATCTTAAGAGAGCTCTGAAGAAACAGTGGCATCTGGTAATCCTCTACACTTGCCCTAACCCTTTCTTGCAAATAAGTATTTTCCTTCATTTTGGTGTTTTTCATTAGATCCATGACATTTCAGATAGATGCTTCACCAGGGAGAAACATAACACCTCTTAATGATTGTACAGCAGCTGTCACACTGTCACATTGGAGAGGGTGTGCTGATGGACTTCTTGGCTTACAAGATGCAATTCAGAGAGGGGTAAAGAAGAAGCTGAAATGTTAAACATTACAGAGATAAATACATTGAGCATTCCCATGTGTCTTCCTAGAGATATTTACTCCTACTACTAACTTTTCTCAAATTATTTCTCCTTCTGAGACTTGCAGGATCATCAACTGCTGCCAATAGTTTCAAAATACAAGTGAAACAAGACAAAAGTATTTCCAGAATTCACATACAGCTAGATAATAAAATTTAGAAATTAGATATTTTAAAGTAAAATTACACGTGAAAAATTGAAATAAGCGTTGATTTTCTGTTAGGAACATCTATTTTCCTCTTACTGAAGGAAGAAAAAAACAGAGAAAATTGAAGCATTTGAGAAATTTTTGCTTTGTCTTAGACTGACAGGGCTGTTTCTATTTCCATCCTGTAGAAGACTAAAGCACGTGCATAGAGGGAATATGTGGACTTCAGCAGAAAGAAGAGAATCCCAGAGGGTATGTGTTTGGACCATACATATTTAGTGTGCAAATAAAAAGATTCTTCCTTTCAAAGAGTAGAAAAACTGGACTGAATATGCTCAGCTGGTTTCTCTCCATTTCTTGCAATTCTATCACCAGACCTGGCTGATTTAATAAGTTTTTGGCCACATTTGTGAAGGGACTGAAAGGGTCTTCCATTCCCAAGTGCTTGAGAGGCATATCTATCATAGGTCATACCTATCATGTATCTGTTTTCACTGCCAGAAACATAAGACAGATTGATTTGGCTATAAAGGTCCAGGAGGAGCTGTGGGCAGGTAGGGATAAAATTATATGGAATACTGTATCATAAACAGACACAATTAGTACAGAACTCTACAAGGCCTGCTTTTATAGAAAAACATCTTTTATCTTTGTAAAAGTAGAACTATGATTTAAAGATAAATCTTCATATGCTGTGAATGGCAGATAAAGGCTCTTTCAGAGGCACCAGATAATAGAGATAAAAATATTATTCTTTCACACAACATTTTCTCTCTTGTCAAAATAGGACTCATAAATCACATAAAATTTAGCAAGCTGAGACACTTAGAACACAGTAGTTTGTGAAAGTCAAAATAACTTCTGTCTTAATATTGACAGTTTTTACAATCATAGAATCTAGTAATTAAAGTATCACCCAATCTAGCTACAACTATAAAGCATGAAATTTTTCTGCTGCTTATAGGCTGTGCAACAGGATCATTCTGAAAGGATTCCAGGCCTGCCAAGGTCAGTTTCACTAAAAATTAAAAAAAAAAATTAAAATCAGTTTTTAGTTAATTTTTTTTAGTTACTCCTTTTGCTACATTTACTGCTTATCTGTTTCCCTATTGATTCCATTAAATTTCCTAAGCATTTGCTATCAAAGTAGATTTCTGTGAACAAAATATACATCTATACATCCTATACATCAGTTCATGCTGACAGTTTTAAATCTGAAGAACCTTAGAGAATTTTGGTGTACTCAGTATGAATGTATGTTCATTTTTAAGAAGTTCACAAAGTATATATGTATTACATACCACATGTTAGTATAGGTATTGCATATTGCTTATAATCAAAGATCACATATTATGCTTCAGCTTTGATATAAATGTTCCTTTGATATAAAGTCAGTTATATAAAAGAAATAAGTTTTGAGGTAAATTAAAAGAAAAGGGTGAAAAGCTAGTAACCATTAAGGCAAATGGGTTCTGGCTGAAAATGAACATACTGAAGTAACAAGCTCTATGATCCACTCCAAGAAAACGAAACGAGCATGATAACGCACTGCAAACACTAGCACGAGAACAGGATTGATATTAGACTCACTTTTTTATTGATGTAATATGGGTCCATGTCTTCCAAGGGCTCAGACACCATTCCTGGAGGTATGTCACCATATATAAAGGGGAGAGTTTTTCCTGCCTCCAAGTCACTGTTTGGTTTTGGCCCATTTTCATCGTCGTCTTTGCGATCTTGTTTAGGGTTCTTGGCTTTTTCTGCAGCAATGCGTTGTTCAATAGCTGCAAGAGACTCTCTAGTGAAGTATTGGAAGCTGTCTGGTCCTGGTGGTACAAGCACTGACTGCTCCATCTTTTCATCCTGCACATTTTAATTACCATTTATTCTTCTGCATAGGAAAATACTACAAGAAAGCAGAAAATAAAATTCAAATGAACGTGTTGAAATCACCAAGTAAGAAAGATTTAGTAGTTACTTTAAAGTGCAACTGTTTTTGCTATGTCAAATTGTTAAAACACAGAATTTGAAAATTATGTAAACAAAGACAAAGTAAGGAGTTTAGTTGGTGATTTGGCATTTGTAAGAAGCACTTGTGTTATTCTTACACTAGGTATTGAAACTGTAAAAATTCTTCAGCTTCAGGACTACAATAGTCTTTCACTCCAATTAAGGAAAAGTATGATAGTTAAGAACAATCAAATTCATTCTTTCCTCATAACTCTAGTTATATTATGATCACGCTCCTCTGGAATCAATCAGGATTACATTGGTAACTATAAATAGAACAGTTCAACAGAGCTAACACAGAAAATTTCACTGAGATCAGCAAAAGTATCAGAAAACAAGCACTGTAAAATCAGAACTTCCATTTTAAAAAATCAAGTCTATATATTATGAAATATTAAAGCAATGATTCTAAATAAATTTTTGTATGGGAAATTATTTTAGATAAGAAGAAGAGCAATTGCTGAGTATTATTTCAGTTTAGCTGTTACTGTGTCTGGTTCTTTATAAAATAGCTGTAACAGGAAAATTCTGGAAGTATTCTAGCATACATATTTATTTATACATTGCAATTGCAAAAATAAACCTGTTGGGAAGAAAAAAAAGAAGAAAAAAGAAATCCTGTTAAGACTACAGATTTGGCATCTTCCATGCTGCTGAATAAATTTCTTATGACACCAGACTTACAGATGAAATGCATATGTGGGCTCACAATGGTGCATATATCCCTCATGCCTGAATGTAAAGAGGTAAATTCAGTCTCCACCCATTGCAGAGATCCTTATGAAATGATCAGTCAGCCTATCAAGAGACTCAAGGGTCAAGGCAGGTCAGTAGTCACTGAAATAAGCTAGAGATATGGAATGAAAGAGAAGGAGGAATACTGTAGTAGTTAGGGGGTTGGGGGAATACACATGAAAACAAACTAAAAAGTGACAAAAACCACAGGAAAAGAAGAAAGATGCTGGAAATGAGGAAGGAAATAGAGATAAAAAGTGACTCAAGAGGAGATTGTAAATGACTGAAGAATTAAGGGAGAAAAGGAAGAATGCAAAAAGATAAAAAAATAGGAACTCTGGAGTATTAGCAATATAAAAATTACATGAAAACAAAGAAAAAAACACAGGTGGAGGAACAGATTACTGGCAAAGGAGCAGAAAGGTAAGCAAATACAGATAGGGCTAACTTTCTACCAAGTAAAAGTCAATATGGAGAATAAGAAATTAGATGACAAATAAAGGGAGAAGAAATAAAAAATAAAGCTAGGAAATAAAGAAGAAGGTCACCAAATTATATTAAGTAATAAAACCTAAATTCTCTTGATCAGTAGTGCCAGGGTGAGCACAACATCACAAACTACACGTATTTGTAGTGAGTAATAGAATATAGTGTATAAAACAAGAAAGAGGGGTAAAAGTGCTTATGGTCTCCACAAACTCAAATCTCTTAATTTTTAAAAAAATGAAACCCCCTCCCCCCATATTTCACACAGGTATATAAGATCATCACCCACAACTGGAGGAATGACTTTCAAACAATCAAGGTACAAGTTTCTCACTGCAAAAAAATTAAAATGAGCTGATCTCACACCAAACACAAAGTATTCCCCCATTAAGACACTCATGTCAAAACCAGTTCTGTATTTCCAGTTCTGAAGCTTCCCTTCTTTCCAAGGGAAAAGGAATTACACTGTTCTGTCTCCATTGGTGGGAGGGGGGAGGATGTAAGAAAATGTCCCTCAGCTAAAAGGGATTCAAAATCTTGTCTTTCTCTACATAGAGAATATCCTCTAGACAGTGCTCAGCTCCCTATGTCATGGCTCTGTTTACTTCTGTGAATTGCCACTTCAGTCACTTAACTACTGAAGTTACAAACTCACTCTTTGTACACTCTGACACTGTCTCCTAATGTTCATCCACACCTTGTAGGTACTGGGAAAGAAGAAGAAAAATCTATCAGCCACATCACTGAATTTTCTGATCTCAAACTGATCCCCATGAGTGGCGCCACAATTTGGAAGACAGATCTTGTACTAAGCTGTTATCCAAATGTTATGGGGGACACAGCTTTAGGTGGGTACTACTTGCTCTGTGGGCTTCAGGCAGATACAGAGACTCAAGAGAGATAAATCAAGCCCTCTTCTCTGCTCAACTTATTTGGCAAAAGAAGGGACTAAAACCTCTCCTCTCCTTAGGCATCAACAAATGAGTCTACAGAGACATGTCTGCCTTTCCCTCTCCTCCTCCTCCTCATGAGACCCAGGAGGGTTCTTTCCCCTTTGCCCTTTTCCCTTTAAATCCTTCATTCACTGTCCAAAACCAGCACTGCAAGCAGCACTTGGTGCTCCCTGCCCTGGCAGCCAGCGAGGGCACCCGAAGCCAAGGGAGTCCTGGTGCAGGGGGAGGAGGTGCTGGGCAGCAGCAAGGGAGATCTCATGTGCTGCAGGGAGATGGGCAGCCAGGGAACAGTCAGCAAGGGTGACACCTGAAACCATAGGGTGCTGTGTCAGGATCACCTTTTAGCTCAGTGGCTGTCCCCACCTGGCATGCAGGATTACCTCAGGATTTGCCTGCAGGTGCACAGAAAAAAAATGCTTCACAGCCATTAGTTATGTTGCAAAAACATTTGATTCAGCTACAGTGTTTATATACCAAGTTTAAAATCAGCAAATGCTGTGGGCTTTTCTAATAATATATGTATTTCTTTACATAGAAAGGAACTCCACGTTATTTTTCTATAATTAATCCTAGAATGTTCTCTGGTCTGTCAAATGTACATGGAGCTAGCTAGCTACACCTGTAGATGTAACTAAATCTAAGTAGGCTGTACTTAACAAAATCTTTCAGGAGGCTTTATGAAGATTACCTACTTTTTATCCTCTGCTTAACAGATTAGAGGATGATATTCCAGATACATTTTCCCCTTCTTCATACATTTCAATGATTATAAATCTCCAGATTTGCAAATAGAAATCTTCTATAAATTTAAAAGTCAATACTAAATACATACAGAAATTTACTACAGTCTTAATCCCAAATCACTTTCATCTCTCATATGGCAGTGCTTAACTACTAGGTTTGTGTTTCCTTTACTATACTCAATTGATTTATTCTCACTTATATGTGATGGGGACAGATAAAAGTTGATACCAGACCAATTAATCAACTGATATCCTGCTGATTTCCACCAAGTGATTTATTAAATATTAATTGAATAACTACAGATTTCTTACATGATCCAAATGGGCTTCTTTTTATTTCTTTAGCATAGCACTAGTAATTCAACATAGGAAAGAATATAAGAATACCCAAAATATTAATTTCTTACTAAGTTTTTTTCTACTCTACTATAGGGAACAAGGTTTTTTTCCTTCTACATTCCCATGTCTGAGTGACCTTCTTATGAGCAGTGCAAAACATTTCAAATTTTGGAAAATAAGCTACTCGGAACATTTAAGAATAGAATAATTGTTTCTTCTGATATTTCCCAGGCCAAATATATTCACATATACTTCGTAGTACACACTGCTGTAAGGCAGATAACTGCAGAGCACACTCAGCACACTCAGCGTGCAGGGATGGGACCATCTGCAGACCACAAGCAGAACAAGTCAGAAGCTGTTCAGCTGCATGTGTGCAACTGCAGAAAGCACAGCTGATCTGCCCACCTGTACCAAGTGTGAGGGAGCCAGAGCTACCCTGGATTGGCTATGCACACACAGACCAGCTGGGTGATGCACACACAATCCCTGCCCTCCTGGATGGGAGCTACTGTACACATCAAGTTATTTTAGATCCATGCATTCTTTGAGAATAACTAAGCTGTCAAACACCCATAGAGCATCTGTGTACTTTTATAGTCTTCAAATTTCATCTAAATATTTTTTCTAGGCAAAGCAAAGGGACATATTGGAAATAGATGAAGAGATGGTGCCTTGTCAAACAATGATTTCCAATCAGTTACACACTGCTTCTTGAAAAAGTCAATTAAACAATACATAACTCTCAGTAATAGAGACAAGCTTGAACAAGATTATTTCCTAATCTGATATCATCTAGTACTGTCATCTTGCATATCCTTCATACCTTCATAACAAGAGTTTCTGGAGCATTTGGTCAGAAGGACCTTAGCATACATGTAGAACAACAGTGCTGCAAATTATTAACTTTCAGCAAGTGAATTTCTTTATATCATCCATACACTTAAATCTGAAACTGAAACATACTTTAATGTTTGATCTTCTGGTATAGCAGCCATTAATTAAGATTTAACTGCTGCAAAATAAAGATAAGTTAATGAATCTACATTTAAACTCACAGAGCCCAGATCTCTATGTTACAATAATTTGCATCATTTATTGGCACAGTTTCTCATTAATTTTGATTTATCAATGAGTCATTAGGATTCTTGTCTTCAGCATACCAAATAAATATAATTTACCTTCCTCACAGTGTTGATCTGTGGGAGGAGAGGAAGAAAGCTGTGGGAAGCCAAAACAGTTTTGTATGTGTGGCCTTAGAACCAAGCCTGTGTCTTTCCTGTCTGTCTCAATTATAGGGTTACTGCAGGTGGCAAAGATAGGTAGGATATCCAAAGCAACATGCTTGGCAGAAGGGCAGGAATCAGATTGGAATATTGGAACTATACAACTTTTTATGACTCCCTGTAGCTCACATATAAAATTAAATTTAATTCTCATGGACAGCTTTATAAGGAAAAATTGCATATTACCAGACTGTTAATAGGATTCTCCCATATCCTTTTTTACCATCTTCTTGATGTTCCCTCTCAGCATGGATAATGCAGATCTGGCACAAGGGTTTGCTTGCATTACATTACTTAGACTTGGATAACTGCATTTATTTAATGCATATTAATTTTAAATAAAGGGTAGGTGCAGTAATACTGCAGACATCAGAATAGGGTACATAGATATACACTGAGCTATATAAATAAATTATCTGAAATATTGGAAGCAATCAAACAGTATATACCAGTTTAAATGAAAGTTTATGCTTTGCAGCTTTTAAAAAAAATTACTTAACCTGACCCACAGAAAGGGTGACTGAAAGGGAATGATGGGGGCAGAGGATGACTATTTAATTTGCCACAGAGTTGCAAAGAGCCATGGGGTAGCTGTGTGACTCAGGAAGGCAGTTCAGTGCTCAGTCTGGGCTGCCCAACAGCCAGAAAGCAGAACAGACAGGGATAGGAAATGCAGCTCGTGTCTCTTCTATCCACTGTTGTACAATTGCTTAGCTCACATTGCACGAGTATTTATGCTAAATTCCCTCATCAGCTCGAGGGACTTCAAAGCTACATTTTCCATCAGTCAGCAAAACTCTTACATGGCCCCAGCCAGCAGACCATCTGACCTCTCTTTGCTGTGCTCCACCATCACTGTGCAGGAATGATATCAAGATTAATGGGATAGAAAGAAGGTGTGTAAGAAAACATGGACTAGGCATCTTAAAGGTAAGCTTTCATTTGGGAAGGTGATCATGGCTTCTGATCCCTGCTCCCAGAGGTATTTCTCTATTATACCTAGTAAATTCACTTGAGAAAAGTCAGTTGAAAATCACCAGAGGTATATTAGCTGAGAAGAAAAAATGTAGCACTAACTATGGGAAAAGAGAGTTTAGTTCTAGTGTTCACTCACAACTAATTTCTTTAACTCAGGAAGAAAATACAAGCATAATTTAAAAAAAAAAAAAAAAAAAAGCAAAGCAAGATAAGCCAGCCTTCCCCAATAAGATAACTGGCCAACAAAACCCCCATGCTGGTAAAATCAGGATGCTCCCTGTGAGCTGTTTGCTGCTACCTTTCTCTCACTAACACCTAGATTTTCAGTCCTGTCCTTGTGTCTTGTTTAGAGGAAATTAGAAAATCATATGATGTAGACATAGTATATTGTCCATCTCTCTCAGTTATATATATGCATGAATTGCTGAAATTGCTATTCTCAGTATATTTTTAAACTCAACTAATGTATCTCTAAACCAAAGTATAGGTACTAGGCTCGGCATTAGGGTTTGCTTCAGCTTACTGCTTTGCTAGTCTAATTTTAAGTCTAATTAGCTGCAAACAAGTCTTTTCTATTTTAGAAAGCTGAAAAAACCAAAATTAGTTATGCAGTTTCAAAGAAAGAAAAAAAATATTTTAATGGGACAAGTCACAATGCAGCTGCATTAGTACTCCATCTGAACAAATGCATTTAATAGCTTAGAACTACTGGAATGCTACCAAACTGAATGGATTCTCTGCTTACTCTGTTCCTGCAGCATATCTTGTGCAGCAAATGACTGCAGTACAGGAAAGCAATCTTTCTGCTTTCCTTCATTTGATCAGAGCACTGACCCCTTTTACTGGCAATCTACATTACTAACTCAAGTTTAATTTTCTCAAACATCTGTTTCTTAAACATCTGTTTATATTTACCTTAGCAAACATAACAACCTCTTTCTTCAGTTAAAAAAACAAACAAAGACATGTAGGCTATGCAGTGTACATTACATAATGCTACTGATGCACTTGACATTAGGCTAAAATTGAATTTAAGGCAAGATTTAAGTTCTGGTCTTGGCATATTGCTATGCCTGGGAAAGAAATAAAAGTTGATGGAAAACAGATTGCTCCATACCCTGGAATGATGTAAAATTTGCAGAGCTAAAAAACCCAAAGACATTGCCATACTCAAATTAGTGGGTTGCCTGACCCCATTAACAGCATTCAGGTACTTGCTATCTCATATGATCAGTGGAAAGGCCAGAAGCCTGAAAGACATAGTAACAAAAATGATTTACTTTCTAAAAAATTTAGCAAGCACGGATTTCCTTCTTGAGGTTTTCCTGGGTCAAGGAAGCAGATGCAGGAACAACAGGAACATGTTTAACACACAAGACAACGGAGAAAAATACCCAGTCATAATTAAGGAAACAAAAAGGAGTTTCTGCTTTTTATGCACAATGATGGGCCCACTGTGAAGTAATAAACCCCCCATATTGTAAAAACTTGTACTTTTTATACAGCACAGAAGTCCAGACACCATATGAAAGCACTTTTTGAAACTTTATCCCCTTGCTTTTACACCCTTTGCAGTCAAAGCATGCCCCAGGACACGGCTGTGCAGAGAGGAGGCAGCAGCAGCCCCAGCAGCCTGTGTCAGGAGCTGGGAATCACCTGCTGTTACTGCAGTGCAGCACCCAAAGGGAGGATCCAGCTCAGGCTGTCTGTGAAAGCAGAGAGTGCTCAAGGAATGGGAGATGCTGAAACCACAAAGGAGCTCTGCAGCCTAGGAAGCTCTGCTGCTACTGCACGACTTTGGGGTGGTTCTATGGCCTCAATCCCTTCTGCAGCCCTCAGCCTGTCTCAGGTTTTATGAGATGCAACAAATACATGGGCTACACGTGAATGAAGTGATTTCCAAATGAATTGGTGCTCTATTTGCTAATGCCATGCAGCAGGTAGCACAAGTCTGTGAACACATGACATTTGCATTTCTGTTTATGTGGGCAAGGCACTGCACCTGGGTCACTGGCATCTTCTGATCCTGCTAAGGAAACTCCTCTGCAGTTCTCCCCTCGTGTCCCTCTGCATTCTGTGATTCTGAACACACAAACCACTTTTACCAACAATAAGAGGATTCTGGTGTCCTCGTAAGCTTCTTTTTGCCTAATAATTACCTAATAATATGTGGAAAATGGCTTATTCCCAGATTGGCAATTTTGCTTTACTGTAGTAAAATTAATATCCATTCTTACAGATACAATTTTTTTTAACTTCAAAAACTATTTTATTTATTTTCATATAGTTCTCAAAATAAAAATGAAATTTTAAAAAGTTATATCACTTCTTCCAAAACAGAGACCTGGTAAAAAATAAACAAGTAAATAACTCTCACCTATATCCTGGTTAGGTTTGAATTGATTTTTAACAAACTTTGAATTAACAATAATAGCTCAATGTAATTTTGGAAAGTTTTCATTCAGTGGACACTCATGAGACCACAATGTCCCAGCCTTGTGTCCAGGCATGTCTACACATGATGTGGACTAGAGACATGACAATGCTCAAGCCCTGGCACCTTGTCTCCTAGAGGTAATATATAGTTGCAGAGTTCATTTACTCTCTTGAATATTTTATATTTAGCTTGTTTTATGGTCTAAAAAGCTCCTACATGGCACTCAGTATTTTCAGTTGTACAAAGGGGAAAATAATCTTGAAAATTCCTAGAAAAACCAAAATGTTTCTTGCTATTAAATGATTTACTACAAGCAGCAGCAGAAACATCTGCTGCCCCTTCCCCATCCTTTGAGCAATATATTATTGGAAAAAGCTTCAGATTTGCAAAGAAAGGCAGGACCTGGGAATTGGTAATTCTGCAGAGGCAGCAGTTTGAAAGCCATTGAGTGAACACTTTTAGCCACACTGACTTTCACTTAAAAGCAAAGAGTTCAAGGTTTTTTTGTCTTTTGAGGTGCTGGTGATTTTCCAGTCATTTAATATTTTATGGTCTAATAAGTGTTCACGATGTTAAGTAGATTTTTGATGGAAGTGTAAAGATATAATAAATAATCCAGTCAAAATCCAAGAACAATACAATTATAGACTAAGAAACCTAGTGCTATTGGAACTTTGGTAATTTTTTTAATCCTATGGACAAGAGAAACAATTAAAGAAATTCACTGCTTTAAAATAAATAAGAGTACATTATGTGCAGGAACTTCAAATGTTTAGCAGCCCAGAACACTTGAAAACGAATGAACTTAATGCTATAAAGTGTACTAAGAAAACAGACAAGATGTAAAACTAAGATAATATCACAAGATATCATCTGTTATTCAAAATTGGAAAACCATTCATTAGAAATATCTGAAATATTGATATATACTTATAAAGATCATAAATGATAACAAATTTTGAAGCAAAACATCCAGTCATTCAAATTCTGAGCCACTGTCTGGTAGTTTTCTGAAGATCAGATGATCTGCTAAAAGCTAGCAATATTTGCTTCATCAGATACAGCATTAAGCTATGTGGTTAAACATGGAATTGTAGTGCACTTTTAGTGATTATTTTTCAAAGCTATTCTCAAATATAGGTACAGAAATATAAAAAAGGAAAAAGGCTTGAGGGGTCTGTAGTTTTTATAAATATCACTTGGTGCACAGCAAATGTACACAAACCATATTTAATGAAGATAATGAAGCAATACAGTATTTAATAAAGTTTTCTATCTTGTATTCCATCTTGAATTCAAACTGATAAGATTACAAGGTCTGTATAATGTGAATCTATTCATGTGGCTCCACCTGTAAAAGGAGAACTCTGGTAGGAGAATCAACATGATAAACTGAAGACCACAGCAAACAATGTCAGCAAATAATATCTCTTTTAGTCTCAACTTTTCTGATGAAAAATTTTAGATTTCCCATTTTGTAGGATTTGTGATTGGTGATTAAAATACTTTCAGCTTTCTCATTCAAACCCACACTTTTGTCTTCTCATTAATTGAAAGTACTCTTGCATTTGTGATTGAAACTTTTTATTGATGTTTTAAATTGTCGTTTATAATGTTGTAATAGATTAAAGTGTTTTGCAATGTTTTTTCTAATTAATAATTTTTAGTTTATAAGAGTGGGTGGCAATGCCTTCTGGTATTTTGGCATTGGTTTCCAGGGCAGTATCCTAAAACAGTTTGAGGATAAATTATAAATCAGTAATAGTTTCCCATAACTTTTTACTCCACTAATAGCAGACCAGTGTGAAAGTTAGTTCTAGCCCTACTAGATGAGAGAAAGCTTCAGCCACTCAACCTCCCAGAGTTAGGTATTGATTTACAATACACCCAGCTGAGAAAAATGAGGAGAGACATTCCTCAGCATGTCATGTTTCCTGTCTGATGCCCTGCTCTGTAGACAGGGCACCATTTCCTACCACACTGAGAGCTGAACAATGTTTCTGCAGGTAGTGTATGTACAATCTAGAAGTATTTGTATAAATAAGCTTATAGTGAGAAACCAAAAGGAAACTTAATTTTTTCAAAAACCATTTCTCAATGCACTTGAGCACAACAATGGAAGAGCACAACATAAAGATAAGAATATCCAGTTATGAAAAACTAGTTTTTAGTATGTCAACAATGAGCACTGTCAGAGAAGAGATCAATGCAATCTGTGGGGTCATGGCTCTAATGAATTGAAGGACATTTAAGTCTGAGGGAAACATGCACAGTTAAGAAGCCTCAAAATGTTGGCGTTTCATTCATTGTGAGTCAAGGACAAATTGGGGACTTAATATCATAGGTGGAAATGACATCAAACAGATTGTAATTTGACTTTGAGGAAAAAGCCTATGAAAAGTATAAATACAGAATAATTTTCAGTACTTAGCAATTTTGAGTAGGAGTTGGTTTGTTACACCCATTTATACAGTCTTCCATATTTATTACTTCTAAAATTCCTTGTTTTCTCTGTATTTAAAATTTCATCAGGAATTATGAAAATGTCATGAAAATTTTTGTTCTTCCTTCCTCTCTTACTTTTCTTGCTGCAACTTTTTTTCTTCCATAAAATCTTTTTGTCTTTCTGGCAAACCCATGGGGCACATGAGCTTAACATGGTCCTTAAGTGGATCTTAGAGAGTGAGATGCAAGCTCCATCCCTCCATGGCTGTTTGAGCCTTCCCAGGCAGCCAGGTTTGCTGGAAGCTGAGTGCTTTGGGAGTGTTCTGGGCTTGATGGTGTCAAGGCTGGCTTTGCAGGTAGTGTGGTGGTGAAGTTAGGCTTGCTGTGGGGCTCAGTGATGAGGGAATTCTTGGGTGAACTGCACGTTGACCACAGAAGCCAGAAAGTGGGAAGTGGTGCACGTATCTAAAATATTCCAAACCTCACTAAGGTCAAGATAAAAATTGTTACCACTGTAAGACAGTTAAAGCCAAGTAAGAGTGCAAGGCAAAATGCCATTTTTCAGTGAGAACACCATGATGTGATGTTTAACAGGAGGCCAAAGTGTAAGACTGTGATTAGGCACCTTTAAAAGACTATCCCCTTATTGACTGTGTCCCCTAAGAAGAAAGGACGTCAGTGAAAAAGTGCAATATATTACATTATCAAATGTTAAGATGTTTGTTTTGAAACATGAGCACATAGATTTATCAGCAGCAATATGAAATGTTAATATTCTGTTTTACTACCTGTTTTGCTCAGGCTACATACAGAGTGCAGCCAAAACTGTATTCTGTCAAAGTGGCTCCTGAGGCAACATGAACCCGTACTGCCTTTTACAGGCAATTCTGCTGGACTTGGCAGACAGTATGCTTTTCAAACCTCCAGATCTGCAGATATCTGAGCTTTTCTAGCAAAGCTCCTCTTGAGTTACTTTTGATTTTTTGCCCTGAACAGCAGACAGCCATGTTCACACTGCAGGTAAATGGGTTTACACACCTGTGAAGTTTATCTTTTCAGAATAGCATCAAAGCTGTCCAAACTACATGAACCCTGCTGAAAGTGAAAAGAATGGATAGCTGTAGCTATTTTAGTCTCCAAACTTCTTTTAGAATCATCCTATTTATCCTATCTGTAGTCCAATTGACCCAAGTTTTAATTAGTTCAGAGTTCCCTCTGCTGCCATTGCTGGTGTAAATGTCTTCAGTTTCTAGATGGAGTGATTCACCCCAGACTATGAGTGCTTACCACAGCAGCTCAGCACATGAAAGGCAACCAAGCCTAAGGGCTGCTGAGGTTAGTGGAGCCTGTGCTACTAGCAGTCATAATGAATCTGACTCATATATGTCAAATGTCCTTGTCTAAGTTTTGGAGCCAAACTATAAATCATACTATATTCCTCCTGCTGCCATACATACCTAAGGTCTGTTTTCCATCATTCTTATGAAAAACCAGGAAAGTTTCTTTGTCCTTATCAAAAAATGCTGCCCTTATTCAGAATTATTTTCTAGCTAGTTTCTTGGGCTCCATCATCCTGCTGTATAAATTCTCAGAAAGCAAATGACTGATTGCCTCTCAGAGGCCCTTAGTAGCCTTTCTTCATGATCTCGAATTTCATTTTTTAGATGTTAACTCCTTTGTTTAAATTTTCGATTTGCATCAACACTGTAATCTTGAAGATTTACAGTCATATGTAGGAGTTACAAATATCTGTAAAGATCCCTCATTTTGCTTGTGCTCCTTTTAACCTCTTTTTCAAGATACCTTCCAAAACTCCTCAGTGGTTCAGATGCTCAGCTACCAAAACTACTTCATCACCTTAAAGGTCTTCTTTCCCTCTGTGACATCTGAGCATTTTGCATCATACTTGGGTTGGGAGATAGTATACTTTGATATCTCATTCAAATCTCATGTCTGGAGCAGCAACTCCCTCCCTCTCTGTGTTTGAATAGCACATTCAGACTGGGATCCTACATTCCATGTCTGAACTCCTGCCTACCACAGACATCCAAAAGTTTCCATACACCATTCCAAGGCAACCTGCAATGCTGGCCACAAATCAAAATAGAATAATTTGCACGTAAGAATATGGATGTTAACAAGTGTTAAAATTCAAGAGTGCATACTTCAGATTAACAATAGGAAGGAATGGGCTCAGAATTGAGTCTGGCACAGCCAGAGAGAAGGAGTTTTTTAATTACAAAGTTCCTGAAACTTCCAGAAGTAAAATACACCTTACAACACTGAAATATGGAATTTTAACAGGGATGACACAAGAATGTCTCAGGAAATCTGAAATCTGTCTTGTTGTAATCCCCCAAAGCAGTTAACAGATACTGCTTCAGTAAAGCCACTTGAATGAAAAGCATTACACAGAGAAGCACAGACCCGCAGACCTCTAAAGAGGAACAGCTTACTTTGTGGACTTCACTTCAGAATACTGCTAATCACAGTTGCACTGCCCTCAGCCATTATTTAGCCATCTTCACAATCTTTTCTCACAGGAAAGAGAGAAAATGGCTCATATTTGCCATCTGAAACTTATCTGAACAGACAGCTAAAGGCATAAGCCATTTTCCCAAAGTGCTAAGTAATCAAGAATTCACACAAAAGTCAATATAAAATTCCTGTCACTCTGTATAGAGGCATTGTATTTTTTTTGCCTCAGCACTAAAATACAGACTTAAATATATAATGCACAGACTTAAATATATAATATATATTAGAGGTATCATATGAAATTTCAGCCTTAATATCATAGTCAATCTTACTTTAATCACAGGAGGAAAAAAACCTCTTCCCAAAACTGACTAGCTTCCTGAATTCCAGAATTCTGCAAAGCATATAACCCTGAGAAATAATTGTCACTGCTGAGACCTGCAGAGAGATGTCATGTGCAAGGTAATCAAATGAAAAGGGAGAGAAAATTTTGACTAAAGCACTATTAGACAGTTAAACAGAGCTTAAGGTCCTGAAGACAGAGTGTTTTGGAACAAAGAAACAGCTTTTAAAAATAAAAATTTTGTGTTTACTGCTCCCCTGCATTTTAAAAAATTGATTAATTTGCATTTCCTCCACCTTCATTTCTTTCTCTTCCCCCAGAACTCATTGTTATTGTCTAGGAATTAGGCCTGCAGACATAAGAGCAGGTATTGTACCAGCTACTTTGCTTTCTCTTGCCAGCACATCTCATATTTTATCACTCTCTCCTCTTGGGCAGTAAGCATTTTTGTTTCTCCCAGCAGAACCATTAAATATTATTTAGTGCTGGTTCAGTAGTAGACTGAACTTAGACTTCACAGATGTACAGAAACCTGCTTGAGGGGAAAGCAGAGGGAAAGTCTGAGGTCAACACCCACAAGTGCCAGCCTGGCAGGCAGGCTGTGCAGCAGCTGGACAGCACAGCAAACCACCAGCTGCCTGGCAGAGAGCAGAACTCACCAGGCTGCTGCTCAGGGCTCCCATAAACTGCAAGAATCCTTAGGACTGGCACTACCTATAGCATTTACCAGTTTTTAAAAAGCTCACCCCAGAATGTGTGTGCCCTCCTGAGCTGCTGGGCAGTGCCAGCTCGTGGCAGTGATGCCCTCAGCAGATGTTGCTGCTGCCAGAGAACAGGAGACAAAGCTTCTCTCTAGGCTGGATTGGAGGTTGTGTGGGAAACAAGGTGGTAGCACCATTGCTACTAGTGTTGTAAGAAAAGAGTTTCAAAAATTATTTTGAAATAAAAACCTTAAAATATTGTTTGAATAAAAGTAATATTTATCTTGTTTGCTCCATAGGTTAGAAGCCAATAGATGAATCAGTGGTAAGAAATACTCCTGGATCTGGGGACACAATCTTGCTAGAAAGAGCCGATCCTGATGCAACTTTCACTCATTTTGGTTAGTAGTTTCCCTACTAGCAGTTTCCCAAGGAGTTTGGGAACACTCCTCAGGAGTCAGCTCCCCCCAGCAGTGTCCTGCTGACAGGGGGCCAAGAGCCACTGGACTGGTGAACACAAGACCCTTGCAGGCACAGGGTATCCCAATGCCAGTTACTCCTGGTCTTAGACTGAGCCAAAATGAGTAAGAAAAAATTCATTGGAATACATAGATAATTTTTCTTGGAGTAAAAACTTTTCTTTCAGATAAGATGCTTCATTAATTCAGAGTAGTTTATTTGTAGTATTTTGTTCTGAGGCAATATGAAGTCATGAAAAAATAATAAAGGGTCATCCTTTCTGGTTTATCCCCCCAGTGTGTGTAAAGAGAAAATAAATTGAATTGAAGGCAAAAATACTCAGATGCAAGGATTCTAGATTACACTTGGATCACACAGTTCCTGTTTAAGAAAAAAAATTAAATTGTTGCATAACTTCTTTTTCAATTAAGCATTGTCAATGTTTCTAGTATGGAGTTCTGAACAGTTCTCTGTGTCTATCCATGACTGCACATTTTAAGTTATCTATCTATCTATCTATATATATACGGCATTATTTAGGTTTCATTTTAGAAAATAAATGTATCAGACTGGGTCTCTCAGCTGTGAAAAATACTGAATATGAACATTAAAAATAGAACTCTGAAATGGCTCTGGTACACTCCCTTTATTTAAACAGATTCAGAAGTGTCCTAGTTCTTTCTATAAAGAAAAACTATCAATTTAAAAATCTTTTTAATTAAATGTGTACTATTCTCCAGACACTATGGAAATTTGATCGGATTTGCAAATATCCTTTTCCTACCCCTTGTATTCACACTATTCACACACTTGCTAGGGTTCACTAGTAAAGACTATGTAACCTAAAAGAAACACTAAGAAATTAAGTAACATTTTAGGACCCATTTTCTGCTCTTTCTTGATATATTTGAAGCATTTCAGACTGCATATACCACAGGATAAATATTTTTATGGCATGTTTATATGCTTTTAGGCGATCCTAGTGAAGATAGCTGTTAGTGGGTCTATTTTGGACCCTATATGATTTATTGTACACTGCCTGTTATATCTCAGATATCTTTTTGTGGACTCACAGAAAAACTGGGTTGGAAAAGAGATCAGAGGCCACCTAGTTCATCTCACTGCCCAAGACAAGATTGCTTTACCTATTTCCCTACAGATGTTTCATCTAACCTCTTCCTACAGGCCTTCTGGAAAAAATTCACAGATTCGTCTGACATTCTATTACTGCTCCCCACTATCTGCTTTAGTAAAATGTTTGTTCTCATATCTCATCTGGGTGAGCCCATTTCTTCAATCTTCACTTCCTGTCCCACCCACTCTGCACACAGAGAACAAAAATCATCTTCAGCATTCAGCTTCTAGTGATCCATCAGCCACTTCACCTCTGCTTCCATGTGTGGACCTACTCCAGGGATCCTGCAAAAGCTACTTAAAGAGCCCTGCTGAGACATTCCTAAGAGGAGCACCTATCATCTGCATTCAGAAATATCTCCAGCATGATTTCCTCCTAACAGATAAATTTGACAATATTTGGAAACAAAGTTATGCACTTAAAAAAAATGAAGGCTCGATTACACAGAAATTTTACATCACTTCCATAAATACCTTCCATGCAAAACCATAACATTAGGAAACAACCTTTGGTAACAGTACTGTATTTGCTACTTTGATTTGTCCTCTTTGACCAATGCCATTATTAAATAGAGTTATTAAATAATTGAATCACACAAGCCTCTGCATTTACTCCTAAATTTTTATTTCTGACCTTGACAGGATTTGAGATTTTGTTTGGTTTTGCTTTGTTTTACCAGGAGGATGATTATCAGGTTTTTTTGTCTTACAAAGTAATTTTAAAAAGCAAATTCTAGAAGCAAATTAGACAGTCTCTTGAAGGACTAAGAGAAAAATGAAGATCAGACTACATGTTTACAAGGTACTGGCATAAATTACAAAGAGAGGGAATTAGAAGGGATAGAGCTTGGAAACTCAAACTAAGCTGGGTGTTTCTGAGACTAAAAATATAAAGGTTTCATCCTTTTCTCTGAGACTTGTGGAAAAAAAAGGAAATGAATAAAAAAGGGATGGAAACATTTTAAAATACAGCACTGGAAGGATGGTTAGAGATCTAGATACTGCTGAGACAGAAACCAATGGAAACTTGGGTTCTGAAAATGCAACGTAATGAGAATTTCACAGCAGAAAGAGGAAGGAGAGGGAGAACTTCTGGGGCTGATAAATTACAACAATAAACAGCAGGGTGGATGAATCAGAATTGTGGATTTTCAAATGATATTTAATATGGCAGGAAGGTTTACACCCAGATTTTCTTTACAAAAGCAAAAGAAATTCTTTTTTTTTCAGAGCTAAACAGAACTTCAGAAGAGCACAAGAGGGGACCTCAAACCACCACACACTGATTAAAATGGAAGAGACAGAAATAATGACTCAATAATCAGTGAAAGACAGCAATCCTAAAACCACTGAACACCCATGTATTTAGTAAAACATCACAGTGATTCTTTCAACAAATATTACTCATATTGAATAAAAAGAGATCAGTATATTTTACAGAATTTGGGCTGACCCAGTATGGAAAGAGTGATGATTTCTATGTCCACCTTTGCTATTTAATTAATTTCTTCACTCATACCAAATTTTCAGTAGTTTCCATCCAACTTCTATGTGGTTTTATGAAAAGAAATCTACAAAGAATAAGCCTACAACTAGAAAATTGAAGTGACATACAGAATAATTGAGCTTTGGGAAAAAACATCAAGAGAATTTGCGTGATATTGCAAATATCTCCCTACAATATTATGTTCAGTCAGAAATATCAGCTGTAGCTTTTAATGGTTCAAATTTACTCAAATATTCTTTTCTTCTGCAACATTTTAGAATAGTTCAGCTTTAGGATTTTTTTTCTCTTGTAGCAAGATGTCTTAAGTGCTCTAAAGTATTATGCTAAAAAAAGCCTAATGGTATTCCTTCTCTAGTATGTCATACTGTCTCCATAACACTGGTTGTCTTAGTTTAGAAGTGTGAATAAATATCGTTCAATTTTTAATTTGGTTTTTCTTCTGCTGCAGTCATTTTGGCACCAACAGAAAGTCTACAGGTCAAATACAGGACTCTTGAGGAATCCCACTGCCTCCCACCTACATAAGCTGTTATCAATGAAGAAAAAAAAGGCAGAATATGTTTCTGTTACTGGAAAGGAATCCACAATTCTCTCCATGATATTTAGCCCAAAAGACACAATATGTTTTCCCACACATGAGCTGGGACTGGAGTTCAGAAAATGAATAAAATGAAGGAAAAGACATTAATCCATAAGAGTGTCACAGTTCTAAATGCACAAAGAAAAATAAGATCAAGATTTCAGCCTCTACTCAAAAGAATTTGCAAAGTACTCACTTCTCCTGATTATTAACAGACTATTTCTCACAACTAAGGGCAGGAGAACACTCACACTTAGTTAATATCAGTTCTTCGATTTCAGGCAGCCAAAAATGACGGGGAAGGATTTGTAAAATGTCATTTAAAGGACAAAATTCAATGCTAAGCTATGTGGGTTTGCCCCTCAAATATACTGTGTTCTGTCATGAATGTACAAAACTCTGGAGAGTTCACATGCTGGAAGGATGCAGTGCAGTGTGGATAGCAGCAGCACTGCCATCCTTAAAAGTCAACAGCAGCCAGTTGTCCTTTAAACTGCTTGGCATTGGGTAGTGCATTGAGTGCACATTCATAAATATTGTGAAGGATTTCTAGCTCAAGGCCATCTTCATTTTAAGAATAAAAGAATCTGTAATTGATTTTAGCTTCTCAGCTGTTGATGATTACAACTTCTGAAACTTCAAAGTAAGTTTAGGTTTTTATATGATCATTTCAACAAAGGTTTCAGTGATCAACAATAAACTACCCTTGCCCCTATATAAAGTATTGTTTCAAACAGCTGATAGGATATATATTTTCTTTATATACATTTATCTATATAATTTTTCTGTAAATCATCATAGCCTTTTTTTTTTTTTTGGTACCAGATGGTTTGCAAATTACTGTTGTTTTCCTAGAACTTCACTAGAATTGTTCTGATTACATTATGCCTTATGCAAGCTCATAATTCCCATAATTCTCTGTCCCACATCCCCTTGATACTTCCTTCAAAATGATGAAAACTTTCTGGCAAACTGAGGACAACCAGTTTACAGCTGCTTGTCTCTAACTTGCTTCCCTGTGTCTAAATACTTTAGCAAATATTCAAGATCACACAAACCAGGCTCAGCAGAATAAAGTATCAGGGTGTCAGTCTTGACAGCAATCCTGTTATTGTTTTGCATTAGATTTCAGAGGAATTTTTAGCACAGCCTTTTTTCTTTTGTACTTGACATCAACACATTGGTCAGGCATGAAAAATACAATAAGCAAGGTAGGTGCAGTTTAAAAATGCAACTCTATCAGCCAATATAGCTCAGGAGTCTGACACCATAACCACAAAATAAGCATTTCTGGAAAAAATGCAGTTGAAGAGGTTTTCAGTAGGGACAGAAAAGACCAACCCATTTTCAAATACTGCTGAGTGAGTAACAACAGCTTTCTCAAAGTGGAGCTGAACAAACAGCCCAATCCCAGGTAATTAGTACAGTGGGATTCTTTTAAACACATACCTCAGACAAGCAGCAGAGAAGAAATCCATTTGTGAAAAGACGCTGAAAGAGCTCGAAGTCCACCTGGCAAATTTCTTGTGCTGTTTGAAAAAGCAAGATGGTTCAGAGCCATATCTACAGCATTAGAACCAGTCCTGGTCAGAATGGAAATCAAAGTAAGAGCTGCCAGCAGAACACCTGATCAGAAAGACTAAGGGCAGAGGGAGGGAGAGAGAAAAGAGAGGGCTGCCTTTCTTCCTTTGCTAAAACATTTGTGTGAAGCATTTAGCCTTTAAGCAGAGCTTCTCTATGGGAAGGAAAACTGCACAATCCTGCAGTGCTTGCTTTAGACTTTAATATGTCTTCCATGAGAAGGAACAATACAACCTCTCTTATCTTCCAAAAAGTTCAGGGGAAAATATGTAATAAAATTGAAACAAAATCACCCTCCAGCAAAAAGGCAAACACCCAAAAATATAAGGCCACTGAAACACATCTTGTAACAAAATGCTGAGATGCCAAAAAGAACTGACTGCAGCTTGAAAAACATTTTTGAAGCAAACCCCCCAAATTTCTCCTTAATTATATTTTTAACAGTAACTATAAAGCAAGCATTCAGGAAAAAAAAATGGAAGGGAGGCTGGGGTGGGGGATCCATGCTGACTGCTCACATAAATGCACTAAGGTCTAGGATTTACCATCCTCCTGGCTTACCTGATAAAACTGGAATTTCAAAAGCATTATGAAAAAAAAAACCCAAAATAAATTTTTAAAAAATACAGCAAGTGATAGTGATGATGAAATGCTTGAAATGCTAATAAAGGTGCTTAGATTCTCAGTTCCAAAAGATTAAAAAGTGTTTATAAATTGCTGCAGTCTCATCGAGAAGGGGGGGAAAGCCACCTCTGCAGTATCCTCTCTGCTTTGTTCTCGGCTTCCTCTTCTGAGGCTCACTCTGTGGAACCTAACACAAATCAGCAAATAGCAGGGGGAAAAAAAGAGGGGGGAAGGGAGGACGGTGAAGAGAGACAGAAAGGAGGATAAAGACAGGGAAAAAAAAGGGGGGAAAAAAGATACTGAGCCATCACCTTAAAGGACAGCCCCATCTATCGGCAAAAGCAAAGAGCCGGCTGTAAAAGATCGCTTTTTTCGAGATTTCCTGACCTAAACGAGACTGAAAATCTGCAACTCCGTTTTCCTTCAGGGAGGAACAAAGGGCAGGGATAGTGCTGAGAAGCAGACTTTTTTATCCAGTGTTAAATGAGCTAAGGTTTTCAGTAATTTTAATTTCTTTTCAGGTAATTACTTGTCTCTGAAACGTGAAGGAAATAGTTTGCGTTAGCCTCAGCCCCTGACGAAAGCACCAGAAACCTTTCCAGGTCAGCTCCGGCACGGCACAGATAAATGCTCCCTGTCCTCTGCTCGCCTCACACCTGCCCGCTGAGAGGTGCTGGGAGACTCCAGCTCATCCGTCATGGCTTCAGTCTGCTCAAAAAGGGTTCCTGAGCCCGAGTCCCGTGCCGTATCCGTCCCTCACAGCCCGCATTGCCAATCCCCCGCCCGCCACGGCTGCCGCGCCAGCCCCGAGCATTCCCCGGGACCCGATGGCAGCTGCGCAGCCAAATCTGGAACCCAGACAAAAAAGGGCTCCTTTTTAATATTCACACTGCTTAGTAACAGTAACTGCTAACACAACGAACCCCGTCTGCATCGGATCAGCCTCAGCTGGAGCTAAATCACAGCATTCTGTAGTTCTCATTTTGCTTTACTGACCAATGAAATAAAGGTGGGGATGGCCGTGAGTGGGCACTCGTGAAAGCCCCAGTGCCTGCCATGCTGGACAGGGGAAAGGAAAAGGAAAAGGAAAAGG
>WBNO01011103.1:34352-162023 GCA_013400575.1 Peucedramus taeniatus
AGGAAAGGAAAGGAAAGGAAAGGAAAGGAAAGGAAAGGAAAGGAAAAGAAAGGAGTGCATGGAAGGAGGGCTAAAAATAACACTGCATTTCTTTCATTGCTCAATGCAATTTGTGCATCTAAAGACAGAAGAATATGAATCGAATTAATACCTGTGTGCAATGAGGTATATCTATAACAGACACTTAATGTTAACCTCTGCTTCAGTGACCCCAAGCAGCTTTAATGAATTTTATGCCTTAGAGTCACTTCCAATATTCTGATATGGGTTTTTTCTATTATTTTTACATTGTGATGTTTTGATTGCCTAAAGTTTGCTTGAATCCAAGCTATGTGAATCAGAATTTCTCCACCTCCCAGTAGTGACCTGATGTGCTTGTCCCTTCACAAGAAGCACTTGGAATTCTCTCAGTAGAACGCCTAATTTTCAAGCATTTCTCAGTACAGAATGTTATGAACAATTGTTCCAATAATGAAATCTAATTGCACAATTTTTAAATATGTTGTCTTCAAATACTGCAGTGATTAAAAGGACAGAGCAAGCGAGCTTGTGACACTAAATACTTAGTTAAAACACACCATAATAGATTCAAATACTAATACTAAAATGCTGACATAGAAATGGCAAGACCAAACTGGACACAACCGTTCAGCCTGTCTCCTTGAACACATCTGAGCTCTGATTTACAAAGACCTCACATGCTTTCACCTTTCACTGCTGTCATGATCACCAGCTTCTAATACAGCTTTTCTGCTGGCACTACTGCTAGGTTGCTAAGTGGCTCAGGCAGGTCCCTTTTACCCAAAAGCACTTTGAGTCTGTGATCTTCAGGTAGAAAGAGCTTTAAATAATTATCTTAATATTAGCAATTGGTGGCACACTGTTCAACTGTTTGGTTCTTTCTAAGGTAAAATTCTAAAGGCAGATTTGTGTGTTTTTCATATATTAGCAAAGCTCTTTGGGATCATGTAGAGAGTTTACAGGTGACAAATGACTCTGCAGTGCTAGTAACACACCTGACTCAGAAGCCTAAAAATTTTAAATACTAAACAGATGTTCAGATACAATTGCTGATGCCAATTGATCATTCCCAGAAATCTTTCTGTTCATAGAAGATGTTTCTGGAAATGGTGAATTGTCTAGCATTTATAAACACAGATTTATCACAAGGATAAAAGGTAATATATTTGCTGCTCAGCTTGAAGTTGTAGTATGAGTCCCTCCAGTCTTTGCTAGACACATATGACATGTTATGGGCATAATTCCTTTCAAATACTGCACCTTGAAATTAAATAAACCGCACAAAAATAAACAGTAAACTAGGAACAAATGAACTAAGACATCCTTCTTTAAGCATCATGAGAGGTTCAGAATAGGATGCTTAATATGACCACTGACTTGGAGAAATCTTCAAGTATCATAACCAGAATGCTGAAAGCTGTTTTTTTCCAAGCAGATTCCTCATGGCTACAATTTCACTGCCCACAGATTAACTAGGTGCTCAAATTCAGCTCCAGCAGCTTACATTGTCAGGAAAATTGATAGAGTTTTTGATTATCTTAACAAGCTTCTTTGGTGGCTTCTTGAACTAGACTGTCATCTCTTATAGGGTTTGAGAGAGATTTGATCAACACAACAGCAACTTCTTTCCAACTGCTAAAGAGCTATATCCCATGAATTCTTGTATTTTTAATGTTTTATATATTGCACCACAAGTGAAGGAAACAAAAAAGGGTATTGATTTCTCAGCCAGAGCTGCTCCAATTCTAAGATAGATGGAAAGTTAGTAAACAAAATGTGGTCTCCCTTTCCTCTCCTCCCCAAAATCTAATATTTGCCTTTTTTACCATCTATAAACAAATTGTAAACTGCTAATAGCTAGTCAAATCCTTTTCAAAACCAAGCAAGTCCAGGATACTCATTGCATTCCATTTGGAAATCTTTGAGCAGTTCTTCATGCAGGTGTGGTGACAAATCCCTCCCTGGCTGGCCAAGGAGGAAATGGTCATGGGCTGGAGCAGCCACCCAGCAGGCACTGAGGAGAGCCCCCCAAGCCACACACAGCAGGGACACAGCTGCCAGGCACACCTCCAGTGCAGCCATGAGCTTGCAATCCTGCAGATTTCAGATTCTGCAGGCCTGGTCACTTTGCATTAATGGGGATCTGTGGCTCTCATATAAATTTTGACCAGTCCTATCTCAGGAGCACTGCATAAATATTTAAGAGCACTGGTGAAGAACGTGAAGAACAGCCCAGTAAGTTTTTGGCTCAAGAGCCTTAGTGATCACCAGGCATTAGGAGAGTCTGTTATTTTTCAGCACATGAAAAGATTCATCTGGAAGTCTTTATCTTGTGCCCCTCTGTAGGACAGGTCCCTTTATTAAAAGACCTTATAATGAACTGCAAATGAATTTAAAAGGGAATGTAGGTTTATTTGTCTCTATCCTTCAGCATTTTTGGTGCAGCAAGCAACTATGTTTCAGCATTTTTTCGCTGCAAACATAGTTGTGTACAATATAGAGAAACCTTCAAAATTAACCTTACGAGTTCAGATGTTCAACAACGCAGAATGGTATGTTCAATTAATAAAATGTTAAGAGCAATATATATATGTATATATGTGTGTCTTTTAAATGAAAACTTATGAGGTACATTTTATTTACCAAAACATTTAAAACAAATGTCCCTTGATTCTTTACAGTATATCTTTCTAGTGTTCTAGCAATGAATTCTGTGAATTACAGTGGGTGTGGAAAACAGCTAATGGAGAAATTAATCTAATAGATAAGGGATTAGCCAACCAAGATCCTCCATGGACATGCTGGTGAACATCATGGTCCAAGGGACATTTTCTCTTTCTAAACTTGTGAACCAATTGTACTGCAGTCATAGAAGTGCTATCCAAGCAGTTAAGGATGGGAAAACATCATAATGGAGACCCAGGACCTGAAAAATGAGACAAACTGTGGCAACACAGAAGACTGCATCCAATCAGTTTCAAGGAAGTGCAAGGAAAACCTCTGAATAAAAAGCAGAGTAACTTTTTGCACAAGGAGCAAAGCACATCTGCAGCTTCTAAACAGGTATCTTCAGAATAGGTAGAGCACATTTCTACAGCAATAGATTTTTGTCACATTAGTAAGATTTCTGTGTACTAGATGCAAATAAAAATTGGCAGTTCTAGACAGTGAAAGATCTGCATTTGTGAGCCCAAACTTACATGGAAAGCTTGGCAATGATACTACTACAGTCACATTAGTTGTTACATGACAAACTAAAACACTAATATTTTTAGTCTCTCCTTTTCAATTTAGCACTAATTTAGCATATGTGTGTCATCACAATGTGTATCTCAAGTACTCAACTAAAATGGACAGATAAAACCTGAGATCTGAATAACTTATTTGACACACTTTGGCATTGTTTCCATGCCTGTCAGTTTTAGTGTAATTTCCATAACTTTAAAGAGAGCAAAGAAACTCCTTTGCAGTACAGAAAATTCTAGTGCACAGAGAAAAAGTGAAGAGAAAAATTTGTCAGAAAATCCAGCTGCATACTGTGATCTGAGGAAATACAAAGAATATTGAAAGCAAGCTACTGATGTAGCCATGGATTGGACAATTCCAGTAAACCACAGAAAAATATCAGGAGGAGGTACTGACCACTAGCAACCAATATCCTGCATTGTAGTGGGTTTTAAACATATTTAACAGCTCAGATTCAATTTCTCAGACCCAAAGTGATATACCAGAATATGGGATATATGAATACACATGGAAAACACCATCTCCTAACACTTTGTATCTTGCTGTAGGACCTGCAGCTTGCTGTGCTGAGAAGTACTGTGTGCCCTGCTACGAACCATGATGCAAAAAATAAAAATAAGACTTCCAGAAGATCACCATACATTTAAAGACAATAAGGCTTTTTTTCTTCTTCTAATTGAATAGATATGTTATTAATACTCCTTGAGCTTGTAAAAAAATACCCCAAGCACCCACACTTGAAGGGGGATGGAACACAGTGTACTCATATATAATAGCAGAACTATTTTAGAACACTTCATGCAGCAAGAGACAAAGAATGTGAAGTACATCATTACAATAATTCATGGTACCTAGCAGTTTTGTTCTAAGTTCCTATACTATGCTATTATTTAAGTTTGTTTGAAAGACATACTTCTGTACTTTGAAGTCTGAAGTGGTATCTATAAAATATTATACAATGTAATATGCTGCATTGCAACAGAGGTGTTATCAAATACCAAAAATGAGCTACACTTTCTTGAACCTTTCACAATGTAATTAACAAAGGCAGCAGCCTGGTATATCTATTAAATCACAGCATAGATCTATATGACTGTCATTGCAAAAAAAAAAAAAAAATAGTAACTGGTAAGGTAAGACCAGGCAAAAAGACAAATGACTGCTTGGCAGTTCTTTTCCAGAGAAAAAGAGCTTTCAAAGACAATAAGAAAATGATAAAACAATTCACCTCACTTCAGAACAAGTGTTGAAATTAAAGTCTATTAGTTATTTCTAGAACAATGTAAAGAACAACTAGTTTTTTAGGGGGAGAAAAAAACACATTTAAAAGGATTAAAGGATTCCAGGCTTCCATTCTTCCCATCAACATTAGTTTTAATCTGATATTAATACATAAACTTATATAAATATCCAATCTTATTTTGATTTAAGGGACCTTGGCATTTACACCTAAAGGGAGCAGTTACCTATTAGACATGGAAATTTTGTCAATGCCATATTGCAAATTGCCAACAATTTTGCATTCTTAATTTACTATTTTGACACTTATTAACATAATTCAATACAAACACCACTATTTTAAAGTTCATGTTAAAAGAAACCTTGGCAGTAAGCTGTTAAATACAGTGCAATGATAACAATGCTGACCAAAGTTCCTCGGTTTTGGTTTAGTGTTTTTTTTATTATACATTTCCCAGTATTTTTAAATTCATTAATATATCTTAAATTTGTATTAATTTTCACAAATTGCTGAGTCCCATGAAGGAGAGTCACGGAACACCACAGAACCAAAAAGTTGCTGTCCAAGGTACTGCACATAAAGACAGAGTGTTCCAATTAATCTCTCAAATGTGTTAAAAATGTTTTCAGATGTATTAGCTTTCCTTAGCAAGCAAGCTAGCCTCGCTGAAATTCCTTATATGATACTGCAGTATCAGTGTTATGCTGTTACTTTCCAGGGCCTCTTCTACTGCATTCCAGTATGATCAGACCTTCCAGCACCTGACAATACCCAGTATGTATAATTAAGGACAAACCTGTTCTAGTCTTTGTTACAGACTGATTTTCAGCAGGGCTGAAATACAAAAACAAGTCTTTGAATTCTACATGGTGCATGAATAAAAGCTACCCTCTAATATAAATCTAGCTCCCATGTACTGTTCTGGCATTCTGCAGAGCAATGACTAAATGTAATTTTATCTGCAGTATTCACCTTACATATCTCAGAAGCATAAAGACTCACACATTCATGCAGTACACAGCAAACAGCATCCCGGATTTAATTGCTGCTTCAAAAAATAATCATAGAGTATAAGAAAATGAAATACAGTTTTTGTTTCTTTTGTTAGGTTTAATAGGAGAAGCATATTTGTGATTTACAAGGCTAAAAAAATGCAACAGCCAAGAACTGCAGTAAACCTCTCAGAGCTAATAGCAATATGCAATAATGCTTTCCCACACCATCTTCAAGCAAATGGATTTAATTCACTGCTTAATCAGTCAAATTAACACTAATCCCCATATGGTTAGAAAGGATGTTTCTTAGCAAACCCGATTTATGGTTTATTTATTTGCAAAGTGTCTTAAAGCTGAGATGCCTAGAAGAACTACTATGTTAATTCAATCATGCTGACAGAGCTGGTTACACCTAAGAAATTATCTCTGCAATTCACAGCATGGCTGACAGCTATCTGCATAGAAAAGCAGCACAGTAACCATTTAAATCACACAAAAAACACTCACCCAAGAAGATGTAGCAAAGATGAGGATCCAGCTTCCAGACCCCATGAAGCTGAGGGAGCAATCCAGTAGCTTGCTCAGGCCAGCAGTGTCTCTCCTACACTTGACCTAGACTGCCTTACATAATGAGGAATCAGTGCTGTATCCTGTGTGGAGGAGCAAGCTGAATGTCATCACTGGCAGAAGTAGGGAGAACTGGCAGCAGGCAGGCTGGTAGTTAGCATGGAGATCACGAAGTCTGCTTCCTCTGACTGCTCTGGGAGAAAACACAAGAACAGCTCAGAAATGCTGCTGTCATTCCTGGCCTGGAACGAATGAGCGGAAGGAGCGAGGGTGTTCCAAATGTGAGGCAGGCAGCGAGCGCTGGGGCTGCAGCTGTGCCTGCTCCGAGGCAGCAGAGCCCCTGCCACACGCTGCCTGCAGGACTGCTCCGCTGCAGCTGGCAGCAGAGCAACAGCACAGCGCTGAGACACACTGCTCCTGCACACCTCTGCCTGGGCACTGCTTACTGCGGTGAGTAGAAGGAAAGCATCGGGATAAGATAAAGTCTGGGATTCCTTTCCAAAGGGAATTGCTATTCCCTCCAATAAATCTTACTGCGTGCAGGTTAGTTTCTGGAAAGTAACCATTTTTTACCTGTTGTACATGGTGTTATAGGGGTTAAACTGCTTCTATTACAGAGGTTTGATTTTTTTATCAAGCCTCTATATAACAGAGATATATTATCTGTTATGAAGATATTTACAGTAATTTCTGGTGTTTCTTTCCTTTTGTTTTTTCTTTTCTTCTTGAGAGAAGCCTTGGTGTATTTCGTAGTTTATTGTTGTTTGGGTCATATCAGCACTTCTGTGCAGGGCACAACAGGAGAAACAAGTATTCAGGCTTAGCCAGCCATTAAAACCTACACAACCTTGTTTACAAAAAGCACTTTATATAAATTAAAACTATTACATATAACTGGTATTCTATAAATTATTTCATTTTAATGCTTCAAGAGTAACTAAAGAGCCTTACATACATGTAATGCATATACAAATTATTCTTGAATGAATATTTTGATTGATAAAAGTTTCTCTTTACAAAAGAAGGCAAAGGTTTCACTAAGATGTTTTGTGGTTATATTTGAGACTGCTTGATTAGACATAATCAAGAGTAAATGCAATTGGCAACAAAATCCCTGGGCAACATTAAAAGACAGGTCAAGAAAAGTTTCAAGTCTCAATGTGGAACATTGACTGGGGTTTACAGAAGTCAGGTTAGGTGCAGGCTCTATTATTATTACTTATGTCCTTATCAGAGGTAACATGACTTGAGCTCTGGTCTCAAAAGGGAAAATCAAGGAGAAGGAGATAAAAATAATACAAATTTTTGTCTTCCAAATCTATTAAATTTATATTTCTCTTTTCAAGATAAGCTTACAATGACTTTTCTCTCAAATTTGATCTGGTAAAAAAATGCTTGGTTTTCACTGATTTTGAAATATATATTTTCATTCCCTCTTGTTGAATGCTTTCCTATTTCATTTCTTGTGAATTAAGGAAAGAAAAAAAAAAGGAAAAAAGAGAAAAAAAACAGAAGCATTTGATATAAAAGGCAGATCACTAATAAGACCTACAGCTAGCATACCCTGAGTTAAGTAGAATGTGGAAACAAAAAAAAAGCAAGAAAAATATAACTTGAGAATGATTTTTAAAAACCAATTATTTCTGTATTTGAGATCAGTAACTGTTTTTTCAATCTTCAGAAAATAACATTAAAAATACCTTGGTGCATTTATTTTTTCACATATTGGTTTAGACTGCTAATGAGGAGTACCTATCGAAACTTTCCATAATTTGTATGTACCAACCTCTACTTTTGGTGTGTTTCAAGAGTTGAACAGGAATGCTTGCCTTAGAAAAAATCTGTTTGCATACTTGGCCTGGGTTAATCAAGAGTTGAAAATATCATTACCTGTATTAGGCTTTGGAAACATACAAGAGCAGTTTAATTAAGGTGCAAAACCAGCAATTCAGTTTGGGTCACGGCACTCCAAACAGCAAAGCAGACAAAGCACTCACCTAAAGCAAGCTCAGGCGCCTCCACAGCCATGGCACGGGACAGGACAGTCCAACTAGAGATAACCAAATGTTGACTGCATCGGGAGAAAAATAAAGAAAGTTCATTGGTAAACTACAGGTTACCCAACCCAATCCACAGAAATTGAGTAGAAAAGGCTACCTAAATGAACAGAATGCAAATTTGGCTGGCAGCATTGCAAAGGCAATATACAGTTTGTTTGATGTTGCAGTTCAGGCAAACTTTTCTAAGTTTGATACAGCTGATTCCAGCTTTGGGCTAGACTATGAATCAGATATTCTTTCAAAGTTTTCCAGTCTTATTTTCTAAGATATTTCCTTCAGTTGTGTATCTAACCAGAGAACAATCTCATCACAGTCTTTTCTCATGAGGATAAGTAAATCCAGTGTAATAGTTTGCAAACATTAAGTTGTGTCATTCAACAAACACCTGAAAGCCATAGCTTTTGTCTGGAGTATAAATACAGTTTACTTCTCTCAGGTAGTAGCCAAATTGCTCTTCCATTGAGCCACAGTACTTTACAGTAACTCCTATAAGCATTTTTCCTTGGGTCTAATCTGCTGGCAAGTCAAGACTATCTAAACACAAATTGATACAGAAATTGCTGACATGTAGGACTTTCAACAAAGGACTTTCTGAGCCAGCTGCACTGGTAATGTGAGTATTAATGTCTAATGCTTGACAGTGGTAAGAAAAAAGTCAAGTTTATATAATACTCAACTAGCAAATTAATTATTCTGATGCCTCAGAACATAGATAGTCAAAGTAAATAAAGTAAATGTGGTTTGAAAAAATCCTTTTAAAAACTGTAGTATTTTGAAAATTACTGCAGAAAAATATGCTGATTGGAAAAGAAGAATGGACTAGAAAACTCCACATGAGGGTGGAGATGAAAACATGAATGTTTGAGGGCTTAATGTGAGGAGTAAAAAACAATCTAAACTCTCGCTACACACATTATGAAGATAATGCTAATCATTATTACAGAAGACCGTAAGCCTATGAAACAAATTCTGGAGTTTTTATTTATAGAAAATATGGCAATAGAGGTTTGCAGAGCTTGTCACTAAATTGCCCTTACTCGCTGTGTTTATTTCCACAAGATCCTTTCTATTCCATGCTGAAATGAAGGAAGCTGTATCTCATAGACCTTACTCCTGCCAACAACCTTGAGTTAACAGGACAATTTTTTTTAGACACCTTGCTCTTAAGATGCCTTGCACATAAATAAATCATTGCTTGAGGTTTGCTCATACTAATATAGATTCCATTTGGGATCTGCTGAAACACTAAAATGCTCTGGTATCAGTGACTGGAGAGACAACTACAATATCTTGTGGTGCAGTTTCTTGGTGCTTTTTCCGTCCTTCTCGGTGACCTTTCTTTCTTTTCTCAAAATAATTTATCACTTATGTTCCTGAACAACCTGCACAAGTGAGTCATGCTGAAATGTGTAAACAATGGCTCAAAGTCTTCAAAAAATAAACTCCTGCATTTAGACCTGATAACACATAGTCCTATAAATGGAGGAGGAGGGGGATTCCTTACAGGAGTCCTTTACCCAATTCTCTCTGAAGACTTTGGCCATTTCTCTGCATGTGCTATTTCTGTAAGCAAAACATATAAATGCATAACACATACCTCCTTTTTGAAACAAGTAGGAAAAAATTTTCATCTCTTTCTTCAAATATTATCTAGCAGTTCAAGACTCAATTTACTCTGCATATTTTTTTTATTATTTGAGCCGGTCATATCACAATGAAGGTACTGGAGGACTAGTCAAAGAGGAATGCTCTTCTCTTTCAGTTGACTAAACTTCCTGATATCTGACTGATGCCAATATCCAAATAGGCAGAAGAATATCTCTAAATACCCTTTTGTCCTTAAATGATACCTTACCAAACTGGCAACTGAATTAAACTTCATTTTAAAAAGCAGTCGTATTTCCAAACAAATAGTACCGTTTAGATGTTAAGATATGTCAATGTTTTCAAGCCTCCTTTCCCTAGCATTTGATAATATTTAGTATCCTATGTATTTATAAGAAGGTCCCTTATTTTCCTCCAAATGATGAAGTATTCCAGTCATGAAAGATGAACGCTGAATTCTTGAATTCAGTGGATACTCTTCAGATGGATATCACTAATTTTGTAATTTTGTGCTCACACGCAGTTTCTGATATTTAACAATATACATTATCCTAGAAAATAACTGAAAAATTATAATCCAATTAAGCACAAAAACCTTCTACAATTAAACTATGAACATTAAATAGGTCAAGGTCACATTAATCTGAATATTCATGGACTGTTCTTTCATTTCTCTTTGACATTTCTTCCTCTACAATAAAACTAGCTATGATAGTCTTTTAAATTCCTTTTCAAGATTCTTTGTAAGATTTATAGGGTTGCCTATTATACCTCTGAGAGTGCCTATAAACTGATTTCCCAAGTGACTATTTTTGTACTTATCTCAGAAAAAAACCATCTGCTGTTTTGCATATTAATACTAAAAGAGAATGGCAAAAATAGGAGGAAAGAAAAAAGTTGAAAAAAGGAAAAAGCAGTTAATTAACCATTCAATAAATATGCCTATTTATTTTGAGTAAATGAATGATCTTTATCAACTGAAAATAATTAGTACTGGCAGGCTTTTCTGTTGGATTTTCTTGTGTCACCGATTCCAGGATGTTGAATTTAGATTTTAATTATCTTTAACGTCTCCCTAAACTAGCTTTTAGGAGCCTAAGAGCGAGAAAGGAACCACACTTAGTTTTGGAGATTAAGTTGTCAGTCATCCATCAGAACATTTTTAGAAATTGTAGTGGTAGTACCTTGAACTCCAAGTCATGAGTTATTGATGCCTAAGAACAGTGTCAGGCAAAAAAGATTTATGGTTCAGCATAATAAATGTACCATTAGCACTAAAAGCAATAAGGTGCATTTTTTTTCTTCTTTTTTTGTTCCCCCAAACCCCTCCTAAACAGCCCCAAGCATGCACCATTTGTGGTATTGATTTAACACAGATGCAGAACTGGCTAACACAAAATCCTGAAGGACCTACTACAGCGAACAGGTTCCCAAGACTGGTTATTCCCTCTAGCAACACATGAAGATACAATCTGTACTCACTTTTAGCTAAAAGGCATAAATTCATCACCTCAATTTCATTCTGGATCCAAGTACTCTATTTTTGTCTTTCATTAATTGACAAGGTCCAAGACCAGTCAAACTAACTATATTACTTTCATTAAGTTTTAATGCTTTTTCAAGTCTTTCTGGGAAGAAAAGAAAAATAATTCAGATATAGAACTTTATAGAAAAGTGATACTTCTTGTATTTTGCTTTACCACAAATTTTAGAAATATGCTTAATAACTGCAGGGTAACAAAAGAGTGGGTGACCTATTAAATGTTTTAAGTAGATCTCTTTGGTTCTCACCAAAGAAATTGTTCCAGCTCCTGTATTCTTGTTCCTCTTATTTCCATCATTTGGATGCTTCCAGGAAATAATACAAGAATCCCTTTTGGATTCTTGCTTTTCTTCCCAAGATGTTCCTAGTCACTTGGGCATAGTTTACAATACAAGAGTTCACAATTTTGTAAATAAGTAGCCTGTGTCTCAGGTAATTTTCTCTAATGTCTGTAGGTATTTTCCAGAGAGGACCTATTGAGCAGTAATCAAAGCTCTTCAGGTTATGTATTCCACATCCAGATTTTGAACTTGCACACTGCAAGCTCTCATAGGCAAAAGAATGTTCAGCCCTCAAACTAGGTAGAGTTAAATATGGATGGTGCTCAGGCATCTAGGTCAGGGTGTGCTTCTGTCTTCATTTCTCCTTCACCAGCCCAAAGATAAAGCTTAGTAAGAACAAGACAAGTCTTTTAGGATAATACCTTTGTACTAAACACATCAACCTTCATTCAGTGCTGAATGATGCTGTGGTCCAACACACCAGATGTCCCAAATCTCTGTGTGTGGAGGACAGTCCCTGGTAGAGCAGGAGCATTCAGGGGCTGTCAGTGATATTCTGCAAATCCCAGGTTCAGAGGTTCCAGTCCTTTGCTGATTGATAACCAGTGTTTTATTATTTACAAAGCAAGATACATCCTTGCCAACACTTTAGGTTTGCATACACATTTCACATTTAAGTGATTCTTTGTCTAATGCTGAGCTTAGCAGCACTGCACAAAAGCGTTAACAAAGATAGGAATACTATCTCATCTAAAGAAAATTCAGTAACTTCTAGAATGCCTTGTATTAAAACATCTGTTTTATCTGTCAAAATAAGTATTATTTTGGCTACCATTCATTGATTTTTCATTTAAGTAAACTCTGAAATAAAACTAATTAACACAATAATTGTATAATCAAGAATAGTTTGCAGGACCAAGAGACATGAAAGTCTGTTATATTTGCTTATCCTGCTCATCTTTTTGATGTAGCTGTCTCTTTTTCCTTCCCTTATCTGAGAAAGTAAACTAAATGTCCTTGTAAGCCACTATGGCTTGATTTCAGGCAGAGTAAATCAAACAAACAAATCCAGCCATAAACACACAAAAGCAATGCCTAAAATGCCTTGTCATCAAATGATATTAGCTCTTTATACTAATCTCTTTCAAACTGATTCCACATTGTAAAGCAATGATATCTGAGAGAAATATACTGAAATTCTCCCTTTCTCAATCATTCCTAGTGGGTAACTCTTCAAAATTCAGCTGTATATACTCAAATCACTAAGTCCTTAGAGGTCAATATGGGAAAATACTTTTCTGTTCCTATTTTTAAATAGGTCACCTCAGGTGAATTCAGCAATTTCTATTGTTTAAGGTACTTTATTGAAGTTAAATTCTTTCCTTGATTGTATTTATTTTAAAAGTTTTTAACTTTTATTGGAAGCTGTGGCACTGTGACCTTGAGAAAGACTTTTCTACTCTTCCTTCTTCAGTTGCTTGCAGTGCAGTATTGGGATGCCTATCACAGTCCTGACAGAGATCATCTTCCTCCCAGAACCAGTATCTCAATTTATGTCAGCTTTGAATCATTGCCTTGCAAAATGCAGATTTTGGTCTCCTTGTGTCCAAAGGTGGACTTGCAAAGGAAATCAAGAAATGCAAATCTCTATTCTTTTGCCTAAGAACAACTGGCTGAAGCCTTCTGAAAGCTCCAGGTCTGAACAGAGTCCTCTGGGAAGGAGAGTGAGCTCTCTCTCACAACACATGTCAGAATTTATGTGGAACTTGAATAGAATCATAGAATAATTTAGTCTGAAAAAGACCTCTAACATTACACCCAACCATTAACCCAGCACCACTATGTTCACCACTAAACCATGTCCCCAAGTGCCATTAGAATAGAAACTAGAACAGAAACATTTATAGGACATTCTGCCCATAACTGCAGCTCTCAAACCTTCCTCCAGCATTTCTGTTTTGATTCACCAGCTTCCTGAAAACATTGAGTTTTCCACTGAACTTTCATTACCTCCTCCTTTAAGACTAAGAGAACAGGATGAGTAATTTTTTATTTTTCCCTTTTTAACATAGCACTTCTGTGAGGATGCTTGAGCTTTGGCAGGGTTACCCTCATTTTGGTTGTGAGGCTATATTGATATTTTATTTCTACAGCCTGTGCCCCCCCTCTTTGTTACTCTGGAGTAACAAAGTCTGCTGGAATAGCCATCAACACCTAGAATTGGAGCAGTATGATAAAATCTGCCATTGCCAAGAGCTGTTCTTAAGCATTTTCAACACCAATATAGAAAGGAATGCTAATTCATGTTAAGTTCACTCAATTGCAGCCACATTCAGATAATGCAATACTTCTAGGCAAAAAAAAGAGGAAAATATAAGCAACATTACTTCATAGAACTTTATGCCTCATGGGCTAGTATGTCTAGTCTCAGCTTCATTCCACTGGATTTAGCCAGTTACCCTTCTAGTGAAACCATAATTTATTTATTTTGACCAGAATCAGAAGGAAATTAAATAATTGAGTGACAAAGGTCATAGAATGAAGACAAAAAGTCTCAGCAAGTGCCTCTATGGTAAGTGATTGCTAGATGAAGTGTATCAAGATGTCCTGTGCTGCAGAAGAAAGGTTTTCAAGGGCTTTCCCCTTCCTTTCTTGCTGATGTGAACTGTAGCCCTAAGCTCAACAGCCACTTTAAAGCTGAGTTCATGAGAAAGATACAGCTGGCTTGTTAGTCCTTCAGACTACAGGTATATTCTGGTAACTGTCTAATTCCCAGTGCGAATTTAAAGTTCCTCAAAGCAACACAGAGAAAAAAAAAACAGAAAAAAAAAAACAAAAACCCACCAGAATATAGACTAAAGTATGCATCCTGGAGAAGTTGTTTAATGACCTCTAAATGACATAATTTGATAATAATGATAATAATCTTAAAGAACTGTTCCTATTAGTTATAGGAAAAAACTTCTTTAAATGTGAAGGGAAAAGAGGAATTGCTAAGTTAACAAATTGTATGATGGAAGTGAAGAATTTAAATTTGATTTGCTCTGATCTGAATTAAAGGCCCAGACCAGTTCTACATCCACTGCCATTTGTATCAGCTGTCCCAACACTTATTTAAAATAAACTGCATTTAAAAAGTGAACTTATCTAGTATCAACTGCTGTTTTTTAGAAAATATTATTCCATTGTCAGACAAGCTGGGGAGTTCCCAGTGTGATAGCTTTTCCACCCACAGTAATACATCCTTCTTAATTTTATTTTCATCAACTTCATAAGCTGAATTATTTAAGCTTGGTTTAAATCTCATTGCCAGTCCCTCAAAACACTTTTTTGCATTTCACACAATCTGTTAATAGACCTTTAAACTCCTTCTTAAACAAAAGGCAGAATATTTTAAAGAAACCTCACCAGTGCCACATGTTTCAGCTCATACCATGCTCATGTCCCTGCTCCTACTTGCTGCTCTCCATTCCCATCATCACAGTAGCACATTGGCCTTCTTTCCCAGGCCATACACTTTGAGGTGGTTTTGGCTTTTATATCTTCTATTCTTGCTTCATTTGAAAATGAACATTCTTACCCTACATTCTGAAGTCCCAGTTCTTGTACCTTGCATTTGACTGCCTTCAAATTTGGTGTTTTCAACTCCAATATTCAAACCAGACTATGCACCTTGCCTTGAAATACCAATCTTATTAACTTTGTTCCTTCTTCCATGTCATCTGCACACTTTAGTATCAAAAAATATTACAGCATAGTGTGCATAACTGACAAAAATATTAATTACACCAAATAAACAATCTATTTGTGGAGGGTCCTTCCTAGAAATAATACCATTCAGATGCATCTCCTCATTAGTAATATTTTTTAATCTATCAGCCCAGCCTGTAGACCACCTAATTTAATCACTTGCATCCAAAGTAAGTGTATGATATTCAGTGACATAAAAAAAGAAACTGTGCTTCTACACTTGCCTTTTAAATAGATTTATGATCTTTTCATAAAAGAGAATAATTTGACAAGATTTATCTTTGTGCTTATTACCATAATTAGCATTTTAGCCTCTATTTTGTTGTTGTTCAAATCCATGTATCTTCAGTATTTTACTTGGAACTGACATTCATGTAACTGTATTTATGTAATCAATAGCTCTTTAAAATGTCATTTCTAGTGTTTATAAATTTGGAGTTAGATTGGAAGTCCTCCAGTATTCCTAATGTCATATTTTCAGAAACTTGCTGTTAGTTGTGCTAACAATAAGGGAATATTACTGTTGTTCATTAAGTCTTCACTGATTAATCTCATTTATTTCAACTTTTGATGCACAGTAATAAAATGGAGTCCGAGCCCGGTATGTCAACAGACAGCATTCAGAATATTAAAAGTAATGTATTCCTTTTCTTCTCAGCTATCCTAATGATGTTTTGCTTATCTTTCTTCTGTTGTTTCAGTAAGAGGCAATCTACCCCTAACAGCCATAAGCACTACTGTTAGTGCCATGAAAACGGAATGTGTATTCTCCTGTTTACCTTTGGACCACACTGAATATTCAAAAAAATGCTTTGTGGCTCTCAAACTCTTTTTGACTATAAACTGAGCACATATCTCTACTGATAAACTTCTGGGGGTCACATCCCTGCCTGTGCTCACTGCAAGCCACCCCATCAGGAATGATACAACTTCAGTGAAATGTAGTGGCTCCTTAAGGTGGGAATGGTAGGAAAGTATTTCCTGTAATTTTAACTGAGATTTGAAACAGGAAATAAGTACCAGCAGCAGGCCTGTGCCAGTCATCATGTGGCTAAGATGTGACTCTTGATAATTCAGAATTAAATGATCCTCTACTCTCCTGGTTGTACTTGTATTACTATTTTCTTAAAGCTTTAAATTTTAAATGTTCATTAAAAATAGTTTTTGTACAGAAGAGCTCTTTTCCAATCTAAGAAAAAAATATGCAAAGGGATTATTTTGGATGTATTACAAGCACATGGTAATTAAATGTTTTGGACATTGCCAACATAACTACAAATGTTGAAATTTGGCTATGAAACTGAATTATAAATGTAGTGGGTTTTTCTGCACTCCAGCAGGTGCAAAAGAGCAGCAAGTTGATTTCCCCAAGTCCAACACAAACAGGGTGTGCCACAAAAATGCCCAAAGCCACACTGAAGCTACTCAGAACAGTATAAAAGATGTTCTTACATAGATGGCATCACACTACAAAGCACAGTTCCTCTAATGATTTAAAATGCTTCAGTAATGTTTACCTTAATTCAAGTGCTGGTCTGGTGTGCTTTGCATGCTTCATATTCAACAGGGGCCTGAAGCCTTACAGTCACCAGTTCCCTTGGCCAGGAACAGCCATTAGAATGTATTAAGCTTATGGAACATTTCCAGTATTCCTTCAGCACTCTCCCAAGAATAGCTTTCTCCTATTTCCAAATATCATTGCAGTCTACCTGACATAAATACATAATTATTAGAGAAAGAGAATTCACACAATCTGTGGAGGAATGGCAAATAACAGACAACTTCATGCAAACTTTTGGGGGGATGAGAATCCATCATTTATATAGGCTGGAATCTCTTGCCTGCAGAGACAAGGAACTCTGCATGGCTATTGTGTGCCAAGAACTATTGATCCTAATTTTTTATTGAACAGAAACTGGAGGGAGTCAAAGTAATTATAGACATATAATTTGACATTCTCCCAAAGGACCTTAAGCTTATAATATTCAATAGAAAAATAATTACCAAAGTTGTTTTAGATAATTTTCAACCAAAATACTGCAAGCAAAGTGCAGAACACATTATTAAACTTTTGAAAGAAAACAAAATAATAAACTTTAGAAGGATGATAACACCTTTAGCCTAAAATATTATCAGGCTAGTAGGAGCAACAGTAGCAAAAAAATATATTCCCCCAAATAAATCTTAATTTTGATAACCAGAATAAGTAGCTGAATATAATGCATTATGTCATATAGTAAAAAGTGTTAACCTTTAGGCCTTAAAATTGTACTAGTTTTGGTAAATTAAAACTCCTGAGCTTTTTATGTAAAGATTGTTGTTTGTTTGTTTTTTTTTTAGTGGAATTGTATTTTTTCAATTTCTTTTATAATAATAAATAATTCAAAACATTGCATAAAACTATGTATGGGGTTTTTGTAGGGGCTTGTCTCATTTTTCCTCTGTCTTGAAGGTTTTGCTATTGAAGTATTTACTGCTTCTTGAGGTATTCCCAGTGTGCACCTCTGGGAAGCTGCCTACTGTTACTGCTGCATTTGGCTTTCTGGATTGCCTTTGCAGGCTGAAGTCTGAAACCATTACAAGCTTAATTTTTACATTATTTTTTTCCGACAGTTTTCCAGAAAAGAGCACAATGATTTTCAGTAATGAAAGTGATGGGAGTATCCTTTCCTGCTTACATTACCAATTCTTTCAACCAGTATAGCTGGGAACCTACTATTCTTGGGAGTTGACATTCTAAATTATTCGGTTTAACAGGGAATTTTCAAACAATAAGCTTTTGCAAAAGCTTTTTTTTATATGCCAGGTACACACAGGCAGATAGGTATTTCCCTGTTACTCTACACTTCATGAACCATGAACGTGTTGCAGCTCATGGTTACAAAGTCTGATTTCCCTGCAGATGCTGTAGTATAGGAACTATAGTAATTATTTCTATTTCTATGATCTCGCCTCTCGGTGTTTCCTTGCCTGTACCCAAATGAGTTGGAGATAAAATCCTGTCTAAGCCAAATCCAGATAACACAGAATAGGAAATATGCTGCCAGTGGGAACTCTTTTCATGATACGACATAAGGACAGATTAGAAACACTGATTTTTTTTTAATATCTGCTATAAAAGCATATGTGTGAGCTTGTTTAGGAGGGTCTCTAGAGGAAAGCACATCTGCATGCTATGTTTACCATAAGAACCTCTTGATCTTTCAAATATGCCTGGCATCTACATTTCTGTTTTCAAAAAGATTGACCCATTATATATTCCAGTAACTTGAAAAGCAAAGCAAAGTAAATTTCAGAAGATTTTAGCCTGTTACTGAAAAATCTCAATCAGCAAATATGAAGTAGCTGGGTTGATGGATCACTATGCCTGAAGTTGTTTTCCCCAACCATTTTGATGTAAAAATAAGTTGAAATTAAAAAAAATACTTGTGTGTTGGAACAAAGCCTAGGCCTAATTTTACAAATTACCACCTTTTAGAGAATTCAAAACTCTTTTTCCAGCACTCTGTAGATGTTGATTGCCTTTCAGTACTCTGTATAAATAGTCACAACTAAAGTAAGATGCATTTCCCTCACAGTTTATGTTGCTCAGCTGGTATCCAGAATGCTTAATTTTAGAACTGACTACACAGTCAAGAGCTCAAACGTGGAGAATACTGTAAATTATCTATGTTTTGATAATTACATTGAAGTTGTCTTGAGTATTCAGTATCTAAGCTAGTTTTGCTTAAATTTGCTGAAGAGTGTCTGAAATATTGATCCTAGACCTCTTATTTGCTTCTGCGGCCTATTCTAATGTACTTTCTGAGTTCAATCAGTTTTTTTCTTCAGTTGATCATCCCCCATTAGATACATTTTGAAAGAAGCTATGCTTGGATCAGCTTGGTATCCCTCTTGGCCTATTCCTTAAAACAGATGTAAATTTGTCAAGATCCCCTTGGACAGAACTTATTGCAAAGTATATGTTGATACTGGTGGTGCTTTCAGACTCTTTATAATAGATTATTGATACATAGACTTGAATTATGTTGGTAAAAGAGTCTGAAAGTAACAGAAAGGCCTGTAATGTCAACGAGGAGTATCTGGTGTCTTGAAGTGAAAAGTTACATTTTAGTGAGCTGAGTGGATGTGTGTTAATTCTCCTGAGCTGAGCTTACCCATTTTCTTCTGAACCTGGCATCTCTACGTCTTCCATTTGTGAATTTAATGAGATGATCATGACTAGACAGTTTTGATTTAACAGAAGGGGAAATATTTAGAACCGCATACATGGAGTACCTGTTTTGCTAAAAATATTATCTCAAGATCTCTAAGTTCCTACACACTGATCAGGAAGAAGCCGAGCAGCTCTTAACACCTACCAGCCCTCTCAGAAGGCAGTTCCCTTTCTTGCAGCCAGCACTTCCATAGTCCTGACAAACCCCAGGCACCGACTCCCAGGCCAGCTTCAGTGGGATCTGAAGGCAGCCAAGCCAGGAATCTTCCAGCTCGCTTCTTGTGACCTGGTTCCTCCACTGCCCTCCAGTTAGGAGCCCCCAGAGTGATGCCTTCCAATCACATCTTCTTTTTTCTCATTATAATCTGCTGTCCTACTAAAGCAACTGACTCATTCATAGACCAGACTAGTAGAAGCAAATCATACACTACCCAAAAACTGTTGCAGAGGTGCTTTGTTTGTCGTGATTTGATCACACTTCCTTTCTATCTGGTTTTTTTTTCAGAATATTTTTATATATTTTTCTCTACATGCTTTAGGTCATTCACTTCCTATTGCCTTTTTTTCCTTCAATTTTATCATTTAATTTTAGTTACAAATCCTCCCTTATTCACCCAAATCTTAACATTTACCGCTTTGTTACTATTTATGAAGCCTTCCAAAAAATGGTGACTGTGCTTGAGATTCTGGAATGAAAGGGATTGGAACAAGTATAGCCATGGACAAAAAAACCCAAATGTGCCATGTACTAATTCTTACCTGAGAAGAAATCATACAAATAAAATCCTACACAGTCTATTTATAAAATGCAGGGTAGTGTATTTTTTTTTTCTTCAAGACAATGCCACATTTGCCTAATCTATTAATTCCCTAGTCTCCCAGCCCCAAGGAAAATCATAAAACTTTCTGCCTAATGGAAAAGGGGGCACAGACTTGTCAGAGATCCTTCCAAGAAGTATTATGCCTCTCATGCTATTCACTGTGCATCAGTTCTGGCTTGTCTTCCCATCCAGAAACTCATTCTTTCTCCTCCCAAAGAGATTAAGGTGAAATTTGATAGCTTTCAAAAGTGGTTTGAAACCTTAAACAAGAAATAAGAGCAGTTGGGACCAATTGTTCTGAACAGTGAAACCTGTCACACTGCATATAGCCAGGCATGCTTTGACAGTTCTTTCACTCTGAACTGGCTAAAAGGAAAGTCAGTAGAGAAAAGTTGTGTAACCTGCCTTGAAGCCCATATTCTCTGAGTATAAGAGAATTTGAACAAAACACACTGAACACTGTATTTGTTGTATAGGAAAAGAACAAGTTGGTTCTGCTTATCTTCTAAAGTAAGCTCCTCCAGGCAGAGACTGTATCTTTGTACTTTTTACAATATCAAGTGTGCTGTAAGCACTTAACAATTAATAATGAATTGTAAGTAAATGCAAAACTTGTGAGAGGTGCCAGACTGCCATCTCTGGAGAATTGGCCTGTCTATTTATGTAGAGAATAGGCAGCACAGCATTGCAGGCTTGTTTATGCTGCTCCAAAAATTTACTAATTCATTTCACATAGGCTGCTGAACAACCATCAGATGGTAACTGCTCCAAATCACTAAAGTCCTAGAGAAATTTAATCTTTCATGTTCTAAAGCTACAACAGGGGGCATATCTCATTTTCAATCAGCAGAATGAAGTAAGATTCTCTATTTTTAATTGGAATTAACACTACTTAAGGAAATAAAAGGTTTTTAAGATATGCTAAGAAATATTATAAATAGTATTAGAAGAAATGCTATTTACCAGAAGTCTGTTTAAGTGCCATAGTAAGTGAATTAAAAGTAACTTTTTTGCATTTTACCCCTATAATTTTTAGTTCATTTAATATGTCTTGCATTTTCTGAAATTATGAGGAAACTAGGCATAGTATAAATGACAGTACATAGAATGCTTAGGTAATATCTAATCATCTTCTTTGAATTTCCCCTTTAAAATACCCCTGAAATAGAAGGAAAAGTATGAAAACCTTTTAAAAGAAAACCTGAACATAGTGGAATGCTTCATTCAATGTTGTACTTAGCAGCAATTCTTTGGATGGCAAAGTCAGGAGACAGAAGGAATTTCTTCAGTTCTATGCTGAAGGAAAAAACAAACAAACAAACAAACAAACAAACCTGAAATTATTTCCCTATGTCTACATCATTCCAGAGAACAACAGGTTCACCTTCACATCAGTTGCTCTGTAATTAATAAAGCAGGAGCAAATCAGGCTTATCTCTTTCACAGCTACCAAAATCAAGCCACTGTCTTTCTCATTAAGCAAATAGGAGAAAAATGGGAGTAGTAGGGTAGCATTCTGTAGAGGCACCCATCTCTTTTTGCATTAAGGCAGGTAAATAACATCAATCTGACCAAAATGAGCTCCTGTGGACCTGCCCCCACGTGTCTGTGTACTCTGAGTGTGATGGGTTCAGGCACAGACTCACACAAACACAGGTCTAACCATGTCACCAAGTGTTGATGGCACTTGGCTTTTCAGATGTTGCACTGTTTGTCACCACCCCCACACCCCTCCCTATAGCTGAACCTACTGGAACCAGCCTGTTTTTATAACACACAAGTCTCAGGCTCTCCGAACCTAATGCCTCCCTGCCCACGTGGCAGGTATAAATGTGCATCTCTCCAGCTGATTTACTATGTAGGTTTTTAATTACCAATAAAACACGGCTCAAAGTAACGCTGCCTGCTTTGTTCACAGGTGAGTAACTTCACACTTGGCTCCATTACCCACTACAGGAGCCACCAGCCTGCAGCTTTTTGCTACCATTCCTCAAGTTACCATGCACTAGCATTGCTTTGCATGGCACATGTAATCAGCCTTCCAATTTTGCCCTGAGAAAAATCAGCAAAACACAACTAATAAACACGTCTACCATTCACCTTGAAACAATAAAATCACAGGTACTATTCTGGGTCTTTTTTGCTCCCATTTAATCCCCAAAATATTGTAACTGTGAATACTACTGCATTTCTTTTCTTTTTAATTATTGAAGTTCATTATTCAATTAGTTTACATTCTGCACTTGGAACAAACACCACAAAAGACAAAGAGTCACTATCAGTATCTGTTCCTACATATGTAAGAAATACCACTAGGAGGTTTGTTACTATTTACTAGAGTAACACAGACACTTCCCTGAGTCTGTGTAGTGAAGAAGACATTTTAGCCAGTTCATACCTCTGGACTTCATAGTGGTAATTTATTCCAAAAGCCTCTAAAGAAGCAGAAATTTATTGAATTTCTCAATATTCTCTTAAAGGCATCAACAATATCAGTGGATTCCTGAGAGCAGAAACTGTGAAAGGTTGCTGTCCTTACACCTGCAAACTGCTGCAGAGCATGCTGGCAGCCTGCTTCCAAAATCTAACCCCCTGCTCAGCAAGCATACTGCAGAAGCAACCCACTCTCCCCATTTTAGCCCCCAAAATCTGGGTACATTTACTGAGCCTGGAATACAGGTGAGTTATTTCTTCCATTTTATTATCATTTGTGAAGAGACAGGTGAGATTTAATTTTAAAGCGTTCAGTCTAATTTTTTTGCCATACTCATGAATCTTGGCAGAGAGCCCAAAGATGAAGAGGGATCATTCTATTCATTTGTAGGGGAGTCCTGCTCTGATTAAATTCTGTAAAGCTAAAAAAAAATCTTTTTTTTTCTATTACTGAGGCATTTATAATTACATGACATATGTATGAATTAGATTTCATCAATTATTTTCAAATGCACGGCCTTCATATTCATATCAGAAAAAATGGTCACTCTAAGAAGCAAATTAATGTATATTCTTTGTCAAAAGGTATATTGCTGCTAGAAGCTGTGTTTCTGAAATTTAATGACTGATAAGGGTTTTAAGACAGGGAGAATTTCTCAAGGTTGTTCACAAATGTAAAATAACTATATCATGATGACTTAAAAAAAATGACCATCTGGGAATCCTTCCATTCAGCTTAGGTAGAGTTTGCTTCCTGATGGCATGACTCAGTTTGATAAATCGAGGCAGCCAAAAGTGATAAAAAGTCATTAGAAGTGGGATGGAAGGATGCTAGAATGAAAAAACCCTACCTCATGGGAGATTATGTCTTAATATTATTATTATTATGTCCTGTCAGACATTAAGAAGTGATTAAAAAGATTAAAATCCCCAATTTTGACTATGAATACCTGAAGAAAAATTAGTGTAGAAATTGAAAAAATCATCTGTATGGTAATAAACATGTACACAGCCTATTTTGTAAAAAAAAAGTCATGGAGCCACTTGCTTCATAAAAAGATCTCTGGAATTCAAAGTTTTATCTTTAATTGAATGAAGACTCCTTAAAAAAAATCTCTTCTGATCCTTGGAAAACATGGCTATGGCAAAGGCAGTTATGCATGAAGCACTTTAAAGTTATGCAAATCCTCAAGAGGAAATTATATTAATCCCCAGATTCTATGAATTCTTCACTAATCATTTATTATGCATACTCAAAATACAGAAGGCAACCCAACCAAGCAATTTTTAATTTTTTTTTCATGAGTCTAAAAATTCACAGATCTTTACAGAATAAATAATACAGGAACACACAATCAAAAGCTGAAAGTCAAGTTTGAAGTGGAAGTCAATTCACTGAGTGGATGTGATCTTATTCCTTACCCCACATTTTATACAATTCCCACACACCGAAGTTATCGTATCCCTTGTCCATGGTCATTGCCAAACCACAGTCCTGGGTCCTCCTCCTGCCTCACCAGGTCACTGCCTCTGCCTTAACACACCCACCCTGATGCCATCTCACCGTGCCTCTGCCAAGGCACATTTTCATGTCAGACAAAAATATATTTGAATATACTACAACAGTAACAGATGGAATTCCTCCACACAGAACTGCAGCACAGCCCTCTTCTGAAATGGGAGTAGCCTGTGCTTAGTCTACCTCAACAGCCCTTACCTGTCACTGGTAGAAGGCAGTGTTTTTGGAAGCTGGAATAACCAGACTGAGCACATCTCAAGTGGCAGTACGCATCAATTATGGACTGCACTGTAGCCACACTAGGGTCTAATTATTTATGGCAAAATTGGACAGGGAGAGGTGACCCCCAAGGAAAGGTTACAAAGGCTTCAGATTTAAAAATCATCAATCAGAAGTGAAGTTGATCACCTACAGAACTTTTAGTTCTCTTAGGGGCAGAGGAAATGCCTGGCTGGTAAATCAGTAGCTACACATGGAATAGCCTCCTTTGGAGGTGACAAGAAAAAGGATGACTGTGACTAAGACATTGTAAGAACAAGAAAGCAGTTTTCTGTTGGGCAAAACTTTGAGGAAAGTAATGCCTGAACTGCAAATTCAATGACTGAAAGACAAATTTAAGAAATTTTGCATCACACTTTTGAGGCTATAAAACTACCAGTGGCAGAGGCATAGAAAATAAGGCTATGTAATTAGAGGCTAGTCCTGAGTATGTTTTAATTATTATGATTAAAGTTAGGAAAGGACATAAGACTTGCTCTGACACATCCAAACTACTGAGACAGCTTAGAGCAATACAGGACCAGACAACTGTGTTTTCTAAAAAATCTTAGCAGAACAAAAAATTATAAATAAACTGAAACTTGAAATATTAGGTGTACACAGACAAGTTTTCCATATTCATAAAGAATAAAAGTTCTAATACAATGGTGTTGAGTTTCTGAGTTTCCATACATGTCTTCTTGCACTTTTACTTGCAGGTTTTTGAGGTGTTTTTTTGTTCCTGAGATTTGGGGTTGGGTTTTTTGTTTGTATCTTTGTTATTGAGGTGTTTTTTAATTATTTCATAACTTAGAAACTATGGTAGAGACAAATGAATCAGAAAAATAAAACACACCATAGTACTTGAAGTAGTGTGAATTGAATGGAAAAATTATCTAGGTTAGGGATAAACTTTTTCTGTTCTCGCTGAATTTTGAGTTCCCCAATCCAGTCTGCTGTAGGAAAGTATAAATGGTTGTTCTAACTGGGGGGAAAGGACTTTTTCTTTCACATGCATTACCACCTTATGGCAGTTAAATATGTTTGGGAAACTATGGCCTAATTTAGACCTCCTACTTGACAATTAGTAAGGATAAGCAAATTCAGAGATGTCAGCTGTCAGAAGTGTTACTGAAACAAAAATCACAGTGAGGCACCAGCACCAGAGCTTACTCACCAGAGATGTCTAGAATTCTAAAGAGGGAAAGAAAAAGCCACAGAGATACAAAATATACCTACTTAAATGAAATTTTGATTGTATGATAACTAGGTTTATAAACATTATGGCTGTCAGTATTACTATATTCACACTGAATCAGGATAGTCAAGATTGATGTATTGTATTTTAGGGAAGGAAACGAATACTGGAAAATAATTTGATGTAAGTCTACAAAATAAGAAAATTATTTTGCATTAATAATATGCAAAGAATGATTTTTTTTTTCTAAATCACTCAAGATCAGGAAAATTCACTTATTGCTAAGATTTGACCCTAACTTCCCTGTGCCCATTCACTACCCAGCAGCTGTGTTAATATATCTCTTACATCAACCCTGAACATTGAAAGTACCTAACAGCACTGTAATAAATTCTTTTCATAAACACTTTGACATTTCTTTCCTGCAATGCCTTTCACAGCTGAGTTGTGAAGGATCTGCTAAATTATCATTATATCTTAGCAAATTTCTGAGCCACTTGGAGTATTCTTCAGCTCTATTGGAACACAAATATGCCCATGTTTTTAAAACTTCTTTCAAAGTCCCAAACAACTGCAGTTTCTAACAGCATTGGGACAGCATTGATAACACCAATGAGCTGAACCAACTCCTCTGCTACAACTAAGATTAGGAAAAGATAATGATATGGAATGCTGACTGAAATACATCAACTATCTGTGATTGTAACAGTTCCTCACAACATGTCAGTATAACTGACAGTAATAGATCAAGATGGTTTCAACAAATCTTCAGTAATCCCTTAATACATAAACTGAGCAGAAGCAGGCAGAGACTCTTAGCCATGCATGTTTTATAAATACAAAGAAAGCTGTGCAATTGCTCAATACCTCTTACACTAAAGAATCCTCATTGCTATCGTTTGCATTTTCAGTGGACTCATGATTTTCTGACTTTTTTTTTTAATACTAAACTAAACCAGTTAAGCTAGTTCAGTCTTTGACAGTCTGAGACAGAAGTTACTGCCCTGCTTCATTTTGTTCTTTTCCCTCATCTTTATCCCCACTCTTCCCAGCTCCTTGTCAGCTTTCTGAACTGAGTTGCTTCTCCTCCTCCTTTCCATAACTTTATTTCTCTCATCTCACAGCCTGGTAAACAGAGCAGAAAAATGGGATGGAGAAACCCTGCCTCATCTACAACAGAGATTGCTGGTTATGCACTCAAAGCCCTCACCACAGTGTGCAGGGTAGAGAAGGGACTTGTTGGCTGCTGTGCTTTTACAGACTTACTGAAGCATGAAGGTGCTGAGTAGTTGTTTGTGGCATGCTGAAAGAACTTTCCTCCTGATTGGTAACTACCATGAGCATGTGCAATCAACAGGCTGGAAAGAATCAGAAAGCAATTGATTGGTCAGTCTCACCCTGGGAATCAGATAAACCTTGGATTAGCTTGGTAATACCTCAGGTGGCTTTTTGGCATTTTTTTTTCCACTGTCAGAATGGCCAGCAGCCAGTAATATTCAAGGAAGGTTTTTAGACCAGCATCCCACTTGTGCTCAGAAAGACTAGAAATTTAGCTGAAGTTTATATTACATTCTGACAGATTAGTTATAGATTAGCAAGATATCAGAAAAGCCCTAAAGCACCATGAAAAAATTTTTACAGAGCTAGGGAAGTTCATAGCTGAAATTGTCCTAACATTTAACTAGAGACTTGAAACTGTTAAGAAAAGGCAGTCACACCTCAAGAAACTCTCACAAAGTTATGAACTAACCACATTACAAAAGTCCTTATTACTTTCATCAGATGGGACACTTCTTAAAGAGACAGAACCAAGTTCTCTATATGAAAAATATAAGTAAAAGAAGGAAGTAAGTTGTTTATCAGTCTCTGAATATCAAACTTATCTGCCTCTGCTTGCAGTTAAATGGGACATTTTAAGGTGGTATTTTTGCCATGTTTCAACATTATTTAAAATAATTTCTGAATGTCCTTTATCTCCACAAGGTAGGTCTGAGTACTGTGCATCTGCTTTTCAAAGAATTCACAAAGTTGTAATTCTATGTGGAATAAAATTACCTATAAAACCTAGAAGACCTTGTCTCTAATTTTTGTTTTTAAACACGAATTATCTTCTCTCTTCACTTCTCACCATTTATTGTAATTGCTACTGAAGTCTATTTGCTAATGAGGTTACCTACCATCATTTGCTGGTGCTGTCACACATGAAAAACTGCTGCAGCTGATCCAGTCACTCTTCAGCTCCACCATTTGAATCATCTGCAACAATACATTGATTTGTGGTCTTCCTGCTTGAAAGGCAACTCTTCTGTCTTCCAGACTGGGAATAGAGCAGGAAGGAAAAGGAAAGGAGACACAATTATACTCTACTAGAGCTGCCTTAAAGTCAGAAAGAACCTACATGTAGAAGAACAGGTATGGGCTCTTACCTACCTACTTACATTCTCTTCCTTTAGACTTCCCCAAATTTACTTCTGTAAAACCAGAGGCAAAAGAGATTGTAGACTTAAATGCAGCTCTGAAGAACTATTTTTTTATTCTATGTCCTATATATGAAGAAATACTGAGAAAACACTGAGGAAACCTTTCAAATGCAGTTCCTTTGACTTAAGAATACAGAACTTTTAAAAAGCCAAGAATTGCACAAGTGGTTTTTTGGACAGTATATTACTGACAATGCTAGGGAGACCTGCAAACTCAACCCTTTTCTGTTCTTCAGAGGAGAAAAGGCATTGTGTTTTACTTCATCATGGACTTTTAAAAGGAGTGCATTCCACCACATCAGTCTGAATGGCCATGTGAAACCTTCATCTCATGGAAAGGGATTGATAGTGGAACAGGGAAAGGGAAGCTGGAATGTGAATAGGTACCAAGTAATACAGAAAAGTTGAACATGCATGCTTTCCTATTATACCTTTTCTTCTTTTTTTTTCTTAAGAAAATTTTGAGAATTTTTAAACTGTATAATTATTGAAGACATTTATATAGTAATAGATGTGAATAAATAGGGTACATAGACATAGTTGTGTTTTGGGTATTAACAGATATGTAAACTATGTTTTGATCCTAGCTTTTAGTGTGAAGTATTCTCTCTAATCACAAAAATAAAACAGTTCCATGTGTAAGACAATAATTTCTAATCATATTCTGCTGCAGATTTTTCTTACTCCATGTTCTGTAGCACAATCTTTTATTTTCAGAGTTCATTAATTTCCAATTAACTTCTGCAAAAGACTTTATATTAATAACCTGTCTGCAAGTAATACCAGCACTGTGATTTCTTTTCCTGTCACTTCTATGTAGCTTTTGAAATTTCCTGTTGGATGCTCTCCTCATATGTAGTAGAATTCAACTGTGAAAAAAAGGTTTCAATCCTGAAATACAAGTAGAAAAATCATGTTAACACTATATTATGTTGTCTTCATATGTCATTGGTTACTATCTTTTCAAAGCAAACATTCTCCTTCCCTTGTTCTTCTAGTAGTTATATAAAAATAACAGAATTCTAGAAGATTGATGCAACATAGACAAATGAAACTTCAAGGAACTGTTCTTCAAATAAATGAGAAAGCAAAGGTGGTAAAGCTGGTGAATCACAGTGTTCTTTAGCATCACTCTGTTGTTTTTTTTTCCTGGATGTACATGCAGTTCCAGACAGAGGCCATCAGGAGCCTGCATTTATCTGCCCTCCTATTCAACATCACATAAATCACATCCAATTTCCAATGTTAGACAGTTAGAGCATGAGCATCTGCCTTCCATCTGTGTAAACAAATTTACTAGTATTTTGCAGTAATCATTGTGAGACCACATTTGACAACCATCAGGGCCATGAAGAAGTGAAGACAAGAGAAAGAGTATTCATGATGTTAATTACTGGAGAGAATATTTTAACTTTTTGCTTGCCTGACACCATGTACTTGAGACCACTGCTGGCACAGTTCATTTTGCATTATGTTGTGGATACAGCTACAATTTTTACTAAATACTGTATAAAGATATTAATGCAAGTATGGCTGCAGAATATGAGCATAAAGCTACTATACAGCTTGGCAATCAGGAAGTACCACATGATGGGTTGCTATGGTATCTGCAAGCATGACTTTTTTATAAAGCAATATTGCAAATAGCAATACAGCATGTAATTCTCTGACCGTTTTTAAACATGACTGTTCCAGATACTTACTATTTTGGAAATGAAAATAGTTTATTACATTCCATTTCAGATAAACATTGTTTGAAAAATATTTTGTGCTGTTTTTTAACCAGATGTCACATTCCACAAAGATGATTATCAAGATTGTTGTTAAAGAGAAAGTAACATGCTTTTAAGACAATAGAAAATGGAAGTGCAGAGCATGTCTGAAACTGCAGGCTTTGATTGTTATAAATTGTTTATGAAGTGTCATTCCTTGTTTTCATCAAAAGCTTTTCTTGCAGCAGACATCATGTGTGCTTCAGCATGCAATTCTCCCTCTCCAGAGGGATGAGAATGTGCCGCAGTTTACTTTGCTTGGGTTACACTGCAGTGTCTTTTTTTTTTTAAGGCAAGCACTAGAATATGTCTCTTTCCACCGTGCAACAGCTCCCACTGATCAGCGAGGAAAAATAAATATGCTGAGTGACAGAACCTGCATGCTGTGTCACATAGACAAAACCTAGCTGTGCTCTAAGAATGAAAGAAATGGCACCATCCCCCACTGAAAAAGATGGTGCTAATGCAGAGGTTTGTGAGCCATTAAATATTCCTACACTGCAGAGATTTCAGATTATTTCTCCTAATGCCTTACTGAGCTAGATAAGCCTTTCTGAATCTATACTATAGAATGAATATCGTAAGGATTTTCTACGTCCAAAAAGATCCCCTGCATTTCTAATAATACTTCATTATATATATTATATATATAATGAAGCCTTGCAAACGACACAGATACTTTCATATGTGATTCTTTAGAAGGCTGGGGCTGTTTCAAAGGTGCACTGTGGGATTAGATGAATAATGCCTATTAAGAAAAGTAAACCTAAAGCTATTTGAGGAATTTCCTACTGCATCAAACCCCTTCAGCTGCAGTTTAGTAAGCTCAGATGAGCATGGCAGCTCTTAGCCTACATGGTATCAAGTCTGGATATAGATCCACAAATCTTACAGGGTACAGAACTGAAATCCAAGCTGCTGTTTCAGCCACAAAAGTACTGACAATGAACCTATCTTGGCACAACCAGACGAATTATCCGGTTGTAACAAGCACAAACCCGTCCATCGTGTGCGAGCCCAGGCTGCCGGTGCCCGTGCCCGCAGTCGGTGTCGCGGGTGCCGCCCGGCTCCTGCCCTCTGCCGGAGCCCCCCGGAGCAGCCGGAGATGCTCCCACCGCGCCCAGCAGCGCAAATCCCTGCGCGAAAATACCAACTACCCTGAACCTGTTTAAGGCCTCTTTATAAAAACAAGCGAGAGAGCAATAGTCTACCTGCTCCCCCTGCTATCGTCTCTATTTTCTTTTTCACAAGTGATTTCGTATGATGGATGCGGGACTAGTCTTGTCCTTAGAAGTGAAACAGAGTTTTGTTACAGGGTTGAGCCAGGCCAGGATTTGAAAAATCCCAGAAATGTTTCACTTTTATGTTCCCGTACAGGTTTGGGGTATAGTTGACACTTTTTTGGAGGGTGGGGAGGGGAGCTGGAGGCTGATCACACCTTCACAAAGTAAAACACACCTACACTCCTGGGTTAGTAAGAGAGAGTAAGGAAAGCTCATTTCTTAGGCAATTTTAAGGGAGCATTTCTTATTAATTTTTCCTTCTCTGTGAGCTGGGACAATAAGAGGGTGCAGTGTCCTACTGCTCTAGGAATTTTGCTTAATGTTTTGCATAATGAAATATGACTGACCCATTTCCTGAAACCACTGTCTTATATCGAAATTAAAACACAGATTTATTTCATACCTGCAGGTTAAGGAGGAAGTCTGCAAGTCAACTATGTCTCCCATAAGTTTTTTACCTTCAAGGTATACTGGAATAATTTCAAAGAAATACAGAAGTATCCAAATTTATTCAAATATATACACTTGGAGTCCAAAAATATATTACTTTTTTTTGTAAAGGTCTAAGATAGTGCATTTGAGATACTAAAAATGGAGTGATGCCAGCTGGATTATTGGTTCATTAGTCATAACTTTAAAAATAATATAAATTTCATAGGGTTAAATGACTTTATATTTATAAATATAAAATATAAATATTAAATATATGATATATATATCCTATATATATGATATAATAGAAATATATAAATCATATATATATAATATAAATATATGATCTTATGTATTTCTGAGCACTACCAAATTTGTAGAAAAATTATTACATAAATATTTTATGCTTATTCCACATAGAAATTTCAATTTAACTACACACTCATCCAGCACTGACTCAACTTTATTCTTTAAACAATTTAAGAGTATAAAGTATATTTTTTTAAAGTATTTACATTAATACGTAATTATTGTTAGCAACTGCGGTATTAAAACACTAAATATTCTAGATTGAAAAAAACATTTATATTAATTCAAGTCAGGTATAGTTACTAAAAAACACCCACTGTCCTTCGAAGCACTCCATCGTTCAGGGTTTTTTCCTGTTAGCTATATTGGCCCAACTATACAGCAGCTGCTCTTCACAAAAGAAATGAGAACACACACACACACTCACTAAAAAAAAGGATTAATCCCCCCATGCCCAGGTCCAAGGCACACACCCTGTCCCTCATCCTGCCACCTGTGTGCAGCAGCCTCTTGCCAGGGACCGGCCCGAGCGCCTCGGCAAAGGCGGCAGCTGCCCGAGCACGGCTGTGACACGGCCCCTAAAACCTCCAGTAGCTCTTGTTCCCTTCTCTTGGCAAGCAGGGTTTCTTCAGAGGGAAAGGGATTAAAGCAACTCTGTTATGCTCCCATGGGGTTCTTTTGGTGACAGATCCCGGGTCCCCCATCCCAGGGTGAGCAGCGTCTGCAGGAGCAGCTGTGGAGCCATCCCGCATTGGACTTGCCCTTCCTGGACAACTCAAAAATCTGGCAAAAAGACACATAGTTGAAATGCATTTTTTTTCTGAATTCTAGAAAAACTCCTCTGGTCAGGACAACATCAGCATTTCATTTCATCTTGATGGTGACAAGTTGATACTGAGCTGAGTCATGAAGCAACACATGATCTAGATGTCTAAATCACCTCACTGCTGAAGTGGCTCACCCTTAATTTTACCAACCACTACTTGTTAATCATTATCAAATTCATACAATAAAAGACAAAGACTAAAATAATTACATAAAAAGGTTTTCTTTATTCTTTTGGGTTGTTAGCAATGTAGTTATTTTTTGTAAAACAACTTCCTGCATGCAGTTCATCAGTACACTATGAGCCAATAATTTCCATAAAAGCCGGAGCCCATCAATATCCTAGTTTTTTTGTAAGAAATGCAAAGTGTTTCACTGTCCCTTGCACAAGTTCACTATTCATCCTCATGAAGGAAGATTTTTGAATAACAAATTATATTTAAAGTGTTTCTACTGCAGTGTGCACCAATAAGCAAAGCAGACAGTGTGAGATTAACTCTGGGAAAAAAGAAATGTTCCTATTACTAAGATCCCTGAAAATCAATAGACAGGATTATAACATAAAAAAAGGCCTTCTATCTTGTTTCTCATAACAAGACCTACCCACAGATCAGAAAAAAAGCTTGTACTATCCATTTGTTTAAAAATTATTTCTTATTAAAACTGTTTAAAGCAATTAGCAGAAATTTTCAATTACACATTGTATATTATGTTTCTGAACAGTTAAGTGTCAAAGACAGACAGCAATAAATATTAATAACGACAGGAAAATGTGTCATTTCTTATAGTGAATAAAAAATGTTATAAAATAAAACTATTTTAAAAATAAAAATAATAGATTATGTTATAACTTTCTTCTAGCCCCATATTTTAAGCCATCTATTTGTCCTGTGTAGTCCACCACCTTACTGCATATTTGCTGATTACAACACTCACACAAAATAAAATCTTTAGTAGCAGCAAACTATTGCTTATTGGTATGAGGAATGATGGTCTTGTCAAACAGTTTTTCTTTTTACCACTCACATCTCTTTCCATGTTAAACTTTAACAGCTGTAGGATAATAGCAGCAAGCATGCATCAGTTAGAGCTTCCAAATATTTGAAGTATCACAGAATATATCATAATATCTACAGAAATGTTGTAAGCTAACTTACTAGGGTACATATTTGACACATATATGGTAATTAGGTCATTGTCTCCTTGTTCAAAAAGGTACCACTGTGTAAAACAACTATTAAATAAGAGAGGGTATTTTACTTACATGTGTAGTGTCAGCCTAAATGCAAAAAAAAAAAAAAAAAAAAAAAAAAAAAAAAAAAAAAAAAAAAGCGGAATTTAAATTTTTGAAGTTAAATAAAAAAAAAAAAAAAAAAAAAAAAAAAAAAAAATTAAAAAAAAATATCGCAGGATTTAGATTTTTGCAGGACAAAGCTGATTTCACTACATCATTTTGATCATCTCAGCTCTCTATGGAAGGTCACATTACAGTGGAAACCTGACTAAATTGGCAAGAGGGTGTCAAAACCACCTCTCTCATGTACATACTTTGTATTTCTATGATCCATCCTTCCAAAGTAGAAAAAATTAAATCTGAGGTATATATTAAGGTAGTATTTGTCCCCAAAGGTATTCTGCTATCAACTTATACTCATAGCTTTGATTATTTTCCTAAGTGGGTTACACTCATGAGAAATAAGTGTAGCAACAGACTTTGGAATAAAGTGTGGAAGCTACTCATGATACTACAGGGTCAAAACATACCACTTAAAAAGAAATTATTATTTTCTATAGGCAGAATTTGGCATTTGTAGTTTTTCTATGAAAAGAATTGTTTGAATGTTTCAGGAATTATGAGCTATCTTGTACTCTGAAAGTAATTTTTTTCATAGTTTCACAATTTTGCAAACAGGAACTCTATGTAGCATCATTTATTTAAACCAGTGTATCAGAAATGGACAGTACAATAAATTAAGAACTACCAAAAGGTAAAAAAGAGGTTTTTTTATAGTTTGCTGCTTCTTTGATCTACACCCTGAGGTTCGATAATCTGGAATCCTGTTTTTTTTTCATTTAGAAGTGGCTTGAAGAGAACTGTGTTCATATTATGAGGCCATAATTACATATTCCTGACATCTGTGTTTCTCTGCACATAAGAGTATTATTTAGTGTTTATCTAAATAAACATATTTAGATTTTTTTCTTCTCAGCACAGCAGAATTAATAAAGCAGTATGTTATTAAAGCAAAGGAAATCATGAACAAGAACTGACACACATGGAACACAGATAAGAGATGAAATTTACACAGTGGATACACTTACTCCACAAAAATACAGGCTTATTAGGACCCATTAAGGGTTCCTATATTCCAAGTAGAAATTTTGTGTCTCCTCTCAATTAGTAACAGCTGATAATCAAAACTATTGTTCTGCAAGTTTGTTTCCCTGTTACAGACCAAGAGTTTACTAGTGACGGATCATTGTCTTGGACAGGCACTGACTGCAGTAGTGGGTAAATATGCAAAAACTTTTTTGGCATAATCCTCCAGTAAGAGTGCTACTGACAAAAACATATTTTCAAGCTTGCAAACATTCATCATGGATAAAAGTGCCTTTTACTTTTTGTTTCCTCTTCTGTCTTTTCCTTTTTCTTCCTTTTCTGATTTGTCGTCTTCATATTTTTCTTTTTCTGGTTTTGTTACACTATCATAAGAAGGCGGAGCTGTGGTGGATGCAGACATATCCATTTTCTCTGGAGATGAGTTTTCACTCAGCTTACCAACAATCATATCTTTTTTGATAAGCTGATCATCCCCATCCTTCTGATACATAAATGAAAGCTTCTTTACGGACTGTCTTAGAAGATGACGTCTGTAAGCACGCTGAATGATAGTGGCAGAAACTTCCTCCTGCTTTCGTTTCAGTGTGGTTGTAATTGGTTCATAGGAAGCTTTAGAAGGATTGGATGCCATAAACCGATCTTCCATCTGTATTCTGAGGGTGTCCATCTCCCCACTTTCCCCCAAAACACGCTTTGTGAAAGCAAACAAGATGTCAAGGCAGTGAATTCTGTCACCGCTCACCACAGGTAGATCCATTGCAATAAGATGAATTGTGTTTGGTTTTGGTATATTAAGAGGGGGATCTAGAGAAGCTGCAAAATCAGACAGTTTGCTATATTCTATGAATTGTGTTGCACCGGGATCATATTTTTCCCAAACCTCATAAAACATCTCAAAGTCATCCTCACCCAAGGGTTCAGCACTTTCTTCAGTAGCGACACTGAAGTTCTCCAAAATCACAGCAATGTACATGTTCACCACTACCAGAAAGGATATGATAATGTAGCTGACAAAGAAGAAAATCCCAACAGAAGGGTTGCCACAGTCACCTTTCACAGAGCTCCCAGGATGAGCCTTGTTAGGATCACAGTCTGGCTCCCCACTGTTGAGAATTGGGTTGAGCAAATTATTCCAGCCAGCGGACGTGGTGATCTGAAACAGGCAGATCATGCTGTTGCCAAACGTTTCAAAGTTGAACATGTCATCAATCCCATCTTCCCTCTTGACATAGGCAAAGTTGGACATGCCAAAGATGGCATAGATGAACATGACCAGGAAGAGCAGCAGCCCAATGTTGAACAAAGCAGGAAGAGACATCATCAAAGCAAAAAGCAGAGTGCGGATTCCCTTAGCGCCTTTAATGAGGCGCAGGATTCGACCGATTCTGGCAAGCCGTACGACTCTGAACAAAGTGGGTGACACAAAGTACTTTTCAATCACCTCAGCTAGAAACATACCTGTGAAACATAAAAATAAATTAAGAGAGTAAGTTTTTAACACAGGTTACATTTTCCACAGAAAAGTATAAACACTCTCCCCAGCTCTAGTTGTGGAATTAGTGGAAAATATAATTGGAGATAAATTTTTTCTGTTATGGATAATTTTAGAATTTTTCCCAGCACTTTTAGAAAATAACCCCAAACCTAGAAGTATTACAACAGATACAGAATTATTAAGAAAGTTAGCACTCTCAAGTATTTCATTTGCTAAATAATCAAGAGAAATTAAAATGAACTCCTCTAATTTGCACAACTTGACAGAGATAAAGCATTAAATACACATATAACTATATTTCATTTTGAACATAAGAATTTCTTACCTATTATTGAAAGAATAACAACCACAAAATCAAAAATATTCCAGCCAATGGTGAAGTAATAATAACGGAGTGAAAATATTTTGAAGACACATTCACCAGTGAAAAGGACAACAAAGACCAAGTTAATCCAATATAAAATATTTTGCATCAGTTCACTCTGGTCATCTGTTTCTATCATCATTGTGATCATGTTAAGACAGATTAGAACCATAATGATGATGTCAAATAGTTGCTGTGTTACAATATCAAACACCAGACCTTGCAATTTGTTCTGAGGGAAGAAAAAATAAAAGGTTATAGTATTTTTATGTAATAAACATCTGTTTGCTCCCTCCCATTTCATTCTTCCTCTCCCAAAATATACAAGGCTTAAAAGTCTAAGAAAACCATTGTCCAGTAACAAGAAACTTATATGCCAGTTCAAATTTTTTCTCTCAAAACTCAACAAGTCTATATTTCTTCATGTTCTTTGATTCTCTGCTTCCTCAGGCATAAAAAATATGAGAGATTTTTCCTGCAGAACAGACACATGTACATTTCAATTTAGAATGAAGGGGTAACTTTAATTAGGCCAAAACCTTTTTAGAGTTAAAGGAGAAATTTTATTATCATTAATGTACTGCTGTGATTTCTCTCCAAATACAGATGACATAAGAATAGTCCAATTCTTACCACTGGTCGAGGTATAGGTTTTTGTGGTTTCTTGGATCCCAGCTTCTTCATTGCATTGTAGTATTTTTTTTGCTCTTCTGTCATGAAAATGTCTTGGCCTCCAAGGTAAATTAATAAAAGAAACCCCAAATCTGATTACATCCAAGCCTCTATATCCATTAATTCAATCAATTGAATTGATTGAAATCAAAATCAAGCATTGCAGAACATTGCTTAAATGAGCCCTTTATTCATCCTTATACATTGTTACCAAAACCAAAACATAATAATTATTTCAAAGATTGTTAAAATATCTGATGAATCTTGAAGGAAAAATGAAATAAATTATGGGGCAAAGAAAATCCCCAGTATTTCTATCTATTTCTTATTTTAAAAAATACATACCTGATTAATTGATTCAATTAATTGATTAACTGAATTAATTGATTCAATTAATTGATTAATTGAATTAAAGAAATGAAAAAAACCCAAACCCAACTTGCAACATATACATTTCATAGACACTTATAAATCTAGCACTGTGAACTCCACGCTGTAAATCAATCTACCAGAAATGAAAAAGCTTCAAAGGTACAAAGATACACTGTGAGCATATATGCCTTCAGGTAAAACATACAAAGAGAAAGAAATCACTGATTTTACTTCTCAGGATGTGCATTTTACCATTTGAGTATCTCAGTTCAGATGACATATGAACAGTTTATATGAAGCTTGATCATGCCCTTACATTGTACCTAGATCATCAGAAGCATGGGTTTACTCTGGGGTCTCTTGTCTGAATAAAACTGGTGTAATACACACATGGAAACACTGATCAGAAATACAATTTATATTGACAAGTAACTTGTTTTCCTTTCATGCATTTGTTTGTAATTCAATTCCTGGTATGCATGATATCAAAGCAGCGGCATACAGAAATGAAATTCAGAATCGGGGTGGTTCTGTGACTTTGTCCCACTGAATTTTTCAAATGTAGTGCAATCTTATAGACAAAGCTGTAAGTCTGAATGAAGGTGTTTAATTTTCAGCTGTGTCCATATATTGACATGAGGATTTAGTAGTCAAAAGTGACTCTCTTTAAGAAACTCTCCTCATAAATCAAATATTCAAGTAAAATAAACTTCTTGGAGAGTAAGAGTTTTGGAAAAAAAACAAGAAGTTGATTTGATAATTATGGTGGAAATGTACTGTGACTGTTGGAAGATTTCACTCAGTAGGAAATAAAGAATAAAATAAGAGAGCCATAAAGAAAGTGGGAATGGGTTGAAGATTTCTTCTCCTGTCTCACTGATGTAATGGCTGTCATGAGTGAACAAGCCATCCTTATCTCAGTGTACTGTCCCTAGGGAGAATATAGACCTCAAGGTAAGATAACCCTTAAGGATCAGTTAGGAAATAAACAGCAGAGCATTGCCTCCCTCACAGAACTAATGTAATGAAAGTAGGATGCACACAGGAACCACAGACAAACACAGTTTAACTACACAGACACAGTATACTGCAACATGAGGTCTTTTTCCATTCATATCCCAACATACCCAAGTGTCAGTGATACGAAAAAAGAACGACAAGAAAAGTACTGCTGGGTAGCCATGAACTGTGTGATCTGCACATTTCTATGAACACAGATGCAATTCAAAAGACAGACAACTAATGCTTCCTAATTTGCTACATGAAACTGAGGAATATCATATAGATAGAGTTTTCCCCAGCCTAATTGCATGTCCAGTATTTTACTTTCTTGGTGACTTGCAACAGCTCCAAATGTACAAGGGGTGTATACCACACCGCCAGAAAAAGCCACTTAGCAGGAACCCTTATCTGCCTTCTGAGCCATGATGATTCCAGTGGACAGTGTCTGCCAAGTGAACTTAATAAAATTTATAACTACCTCATTACTGAATAAGGTCACCTTGTTACACACGGACTGCCAAAAATGCCAATAACATGTATATAACCTTAGTCTTGCTCCCCAAGGATGAGAAATGGATCCACCTTCCTGCTAAGTACTGGATGCCCCTGAAGTTCTCTCCAAGGAAAGTGCAAATATTTTGAGGGATGAAGACACCACCATTTATGGTTTAAATAGCAAGTACAATTTAATTGGCCATCATAGCTTGCATTTTCATCTATTTACATGTCCCTAGAGTTCTTGACACAATCCTGTGTTCTTTTAAATAACAGAAACAGCTTAAGTTGAAAAGAAAACCAACACATTTTCAAATGATATCCATTTTCTTTTTCTTGCAAATTCACTAACTGACTGTTTCCCTACCCTCTCTAATATTACAATACAGAATAGTATTTTCAGCATTCAACGTGTTAGTTTCTGTAATGGAGGCCTTCACAATACTGCTATATGTTAGCTCCTTATCAATTTTGAAATTTATAGTTTTTCATATTTTCTTCTTTCCTGCCTTTTATTTGCTTAAGTCATCTGCACTTTCACATTGCTTAGTCACATCACTGTACAGTTAAGAAAAACAAAGACATAATTTTCTGATGGACAACATATCATTGGGCTATACAGGGATGTGGAGAACACTCAAACACTCAGTGTAAGTTTAAATTACTTCAAATGCCTAAAAAAGAAAAGAATATTATTTAATTATTTTGAACAAACAAAAATCTTAAAACTTGATTTCTTTTTTTCTTTCTATTACTATGAGAAATTTCAGACATTATTTTTTATCCTTGCATACATTTACTGAACGCTTAATAACAATTAAGTATTGTGAAAATGAAACATGTGGTACTTATCTTCTTTTTTTGTTGGTTGAAGTTGTCTATGATGACACCAATGAATAAGTTTAGGGTGAAAAATGATCCAAAGATGATAAAGGCCACAAAGTAAATGTACATGTACAGGTTCACTTCATACTTGGGCTGTTTCCCTGCCTATGTAACACAGAAAAACAGCAAAGCATCACAAATAACAATTAAGACCAATCAAAGATTCCCAAGCTGGAGGAGAAGTTGCATCCAGATGGACAGGGCGTAATCCCAACTCTTTTGGAGCATACACTACACTTGCCTCATAATTGAACTTGAAAATCTATTTAATACAGGTTTCTGTAATTGCACACATTGCAGGACTTGCCATTCCTTCCCTCTCTGTTCTCTTTGATGACATTTGACATTTCATGTAGGTCCTACTATATTTGACAGAAATGTGCAAATCTCAAAAGCAATTCATTTCCTATAAATTATATGCAAATCAAGAGCTGGATTGAGGAGAGATGCAAACAAATATCAAGATTAAAAGAAAAATAGGCAAAATTTAGCAAATTTAGTTTTTGAGATCATCAGAGTCTGCAGCTCTGGATTAGCTTTTGCACTGATGCCTCTTGATTATCTGGGTTACTTTTGAAGACAAAGAAAAAACTTATTTCCCGATCTGTAAAATCTCAGACATAAATTAATAGGAAACCAGATCTCATTAGTTTGGACTTTTACAGAAGAATTATTAAATTAGTAATAATTCATGCAGCTTACAGCTATATATTTTTTTTTACCTGATAAAAGTATAAGCATTTTGTGGGCATAGATTGTAAAAAATTCATCAGGGCTTCACACTTAATTTTTTATGTTTTAGCTCATTTCAAATGCCATTCAAGAAGCCTTACATCAATCTTAGATTTGTTTTCCCTCAGTAAATTTTATTTTTATGTAGCAGATTTTATATTGCACTCACTTCTGTAGAATCAACTGCAGCGTACATAATCTCCATCCATCCTTTAAATGTTGCCTAAAAACAAAATTTGTTAATATTTTCTATCAAAGCTCCAGTTCTAAGAACACTCTAAATAAAACAGTGTATTCTGCAATGTATTTCTGTCCATAAAAATAAAGAAAATATTAAAAGTCTGGTGCATTACAAGTGAAGCACTCACAGGAAGTTCATTACTGTGGAATATGTTCCCCCAACTCTTAAAAAACACTGAATAAATTCTATTATTCATGGAAATTCATATAAATTCGCTGTGAGATGAGTTGCAACCAATATCATCATACCAGAGAGACAGCAATTTATCTCCCAGGGAAATGTGATGTGCTGGTTGCCATCTGTAAAGCAATACCTTAACAGGAAAGGCACTGTGCTATTTGGCATCCCAGTAAAGCCAAATTCCTGGTGTCAGGATACAGGAAACCTGCATGATCAGCTCATCCACCTGCACAGGGATGGCGTGGGTCACTCCATGGGAAACATGGAGCTCCAAGAAGAGACTGGGTGAAGCTGCCCCAGGACTCAGTAGCTCATCCATCCTTCAAGTGTGTGCCATGGTGTCCACAGTATGCCATGGTGAACATGGGGGCCACAGTGGGCCATGGACCACACACAGCTCCGTGCACCTTCCAGAGCCAGCACCCAGCCTGGGTCCACTGCTTCTCCTCCAGGACCTCCCCTGCACATCCCAGCTCTCTGGCTCCCCTGTAATTCCATCACTGATGGAACCCTTCTGAGCTGCACCATTCCTCTGCCCTGAGTGCAGCACATGCTGCCAACACCAGCTCTTCCCAAACACTGCTTGGTTTTCCTCAAAGTGTTATAATACGGCTTTCAGTTCTACCAAAAAACTGGAGGACTTTTCCAGGAAAAAACAAATCAGCCACCATCTATTGGCATTCTTCAGAGACAATACAGAAATAGTCCTAGAAGAAACTTTAAAAGGTAAGTTCTCCCAAGAAATCTTAAGAAAATAATAGAATCATAGAATGGTTTGGTTTGGAAGTGACTTTTAGAAATTATCTAGTTGAAACCCTCTGCCATGGGCAGGGACATCTTTCACTACATCAAAAATTTCCAATGACAGGCCATCCACATTCTCTGGGCAACCTGAATGTCTCAATGCATTATCATTAAATGAATAGAATCTCCCTCATATCCAATATAAATCTACCTTCTTTCAGTTTAAAACCATTTGTCTTGCCACTACAGGCCCTGGGAAAATTTTCCCTCAGACTTTTTTATAAGCCCCCCTTAAACATTGAAAGGACACCATAAGGTCTCCCTGAAGCCCTCTCTACTCCAGGCTGAACGACCCAAACCCTCTCAGCCGTTCTTCAAAGGAAAGTCACTTCAGTCCTCTGATTTTTTTTTTTTTTTTTTTTTTTTTTTTTTGCTGTCTTTTGTACCTCTAAGAGGTCCATATATCTTGTTCTAGTGAGGTCTCATGAGAATGGAATGTATAGGGAGAATCATCTCTCTATCTGTTGGCCACACTTGTTGGCCAGCCCAGGATATGATTGACTTTGCAGTCAAATCCTGTGCAATCACATGCAAGGGCACATTGCCAGCTCATGTAAAATTTTTTTCCCCAAGACCCCCTTTGTGGGGCTGACCTCAATCCATTCATTTTCCAGTCTGTACTGATACTGGGGATTGCCCTGAACCAGGTGCAGGACCTTGCATGTGGCTTTGAACTGTACAAGGTTCATGAAGTTCAACCTTCAGCCGGATGAGATCCCTCCGGCTGGCATCCCCTCTAAGCCTATAACAAAGCTCAGCTTAGTGCCATCTGCCAACTGCTGAGGGTGCACTCAATTCCACTTTCATTGTCATTGATGGAGCTATTAGATAGTACTGGTCCTAGAGCAAATCCTTGAGAGACACCACTTGGTACTGGTTTCCTCTTGGACACTAAGCCACTGACTGTAAGTCTTTCCACACAGCCATCCAGCCAGTTCCTTATCCTTCTAGAGGGCCTTCATCAAACTTACTCTGAGGGCATGATAGGTGTGAATGATATGTTTACTGCAATCATTACACAGGTGAGCTGTGGGTGCAAGACATGCTACAAATGCTAAAAGCAGTGCCACCCTCCAAGCTGTAATTGATGCAATTGCCCAGTGCTGTTTAGCAATAGCCACTGTTACCCCTGAGGCAAAAGGATGGCAGCCTGCCAGCACAATACTAACTACTAAACAATACCAGTTTTTAGGTATTTTCCTAAAAATTTTAGGAAATTTTTAAAGGCAGAATAATTACCAATTGCTTTCGAGTACAAAAAATTTCCTAGAAGTAGTTTGTCAAATGAACCCCATTATGAATATGTGTTTGTCTTATTGGCAATTTACAGGTACTTTCACTAAAAAGGCTCATGCCTAGAAATCCAGCACTCTTCTTGTTTGAAGATCAGATAAGTCCTAGAAGGTATTTATGGCAACCATGGTAAAAACATTAGTCTACATTAGTCTTAACAGATAAAGAAAATAAAAGAAAATGAAACCTAGCTGCAGTTTTTAACCAGATATTTTAACTACATACTGTATTTCCATAGCACTTGAAAAGGTACTAGCAGTTGGGTGCCAAGCAACCTTATATCCATCAGGTAAATATTAGATATTCCTCCTCTTCCAAAATGGCCAGAGAATGTACCACATTTTTACAATAAGCAATATTAATTAGCTTGATAGAAAAAAATTGTAAAGTCAAATCCATATCCATTTATTTATTTTAAAATAACATTGAAAATTATGGAATTAAATGATACCACAACTAAAACAAAAGGTGGAAAATTTATGCACTTACCACTTGAAGCAGAGAAAGATAACCAATGGCAACATTATCAAAGTTTACTTTCACATTTTTCCACCGAACATCTCCAGTAGTCCTGTTCATGTTTTCACACATACTTTTATTACTGACTTGCTCTGGTGTGAATGTCTTATCATTTGTGGTGTTAACACAGTAATAGAACTTGCCAGCAAACAAATTTACTCCCATGATGCTGAAAATTAGCCAGAATGTAAGACAAACCAGAAGCACATTCATAATGGATGGGATTGCTCCAGTAAGAGCATTCACAACCACCTAGTCAATAAACACAGAAAAAAATTAAAGACAACACATGGGTTATGTTTTTTGTTGCTTTTTTTTTTTTAATCTAGATGATGATTTAATGTAAAACATTACATTACACTGAAGTAATGCAAATAGAAAAGGAATAATGCATGTCATATAACCAAATATGCTACTGTTGGCCTTACTGACATTCAATTAATGTTATTTCATACTTTTATAATTTGGCATATTTTTAGGGATTTGTTTTACACATTATTTACTTTTTTTTTTCTTACCCTCATGCCTTCAAAGCGTGACAAAGCTCTCAGAGGCCTCAAAGCTCTTAATGTTCGGAGGGATTTAATTGCACCAAATTCAGAGAAACCAAGGGCAGTAGCTACCAAGCTAACCAATGAGACCTAGAGGAAAAAAACAAAACAAAAGTACTTTTCTTTTTTAAGTAGCTTTAAAATACAAATGCCTTGAGGGGTAAAATTTTGATCTGGATATTGGGAAAAAAATTTCACAAGGTCCCTAATTTTTCAGTGAAAGTAAATTACAAAAGAAAAAGAAGAAAAAGAAAAAAAAAAGTCAAATATTGCATGTAAATTTCGGAACAGTTTGAACAAAAACATACTTTAATCCATAATACTATCTGTGGATATGTTTGTATGTACATTTTTATTTTTTCAAAAAGGTTATTTCCTCTCCCTCCCTGTGTTTGATTGTGGTTTGGACAAGCTGTGATACCAGCTATAAACTGACTTCTACATATAGATATCCTAAATATAACATTAGAAAATTAGAAAATTCAAAAGATGTATTGCAAAGAAAGAAGGGGAAATACTACAAAACATCCTGTAATGATGCACATGAGACAGAATCCCAACCTCAGCTTCATTTCAACTTTCTGTTATTGTAACTACCAAATAGTATAATTGCACAAAAACACATTGTTATCATAAGCTGGAAAAGTCGTTGGAGTTTTTAAATGTTTTTAAATAGTTTGTATTAATGTGCCTGCTTTTGTGGAAAAAAGGGTTTAATCCACAAGAAATTTTGAAACCTTCAGTACAGCTGGATTAACAGCTCAGAAGTTGATTTTCCTGCTGTTTTCCAGTGAAAGTCAATGACTTGTGTCCTCACTGAGCCTCCCAGATGGCTGTCTCCTGTTGGGTTTACACAAGGAAGTCTTCTGCAGATTTCTTTCCTCTGAGGGTAGTTCAAGCAAGCTGACAAATACCATACAATCCCATTTTTGCTCTTTTCTGTGATACTATTTGTACTTGCATGTGGAAAGCTGAACAAAACTAGTATTTTATTTGTTTCAGGGCAAATTATCTGTTTATGAAATAACTGTTAACATCACAATGGGTAAGAACTTCTGTCTGTATACTATAAGTTCTTTCCCAAACAGGAAACAGCTGGAGAGTTTAGGCTGATAGGTACAGAACAGTTTGCCTGAAAAGATTCTGTAAAATGTCTCACAGTGATAGTTTAACTTGACTGGTACTGGTATGGCAAATTTGTTCAATGTTTAGCTGGATAAAGGCATAGGACAGAAAGACAGAACAAAGATCTATTTAAGCAGTTGAGGGCAGCACACACTCATGCTAAATGAGCAGGAAGAGAAGGAATTAAAATTGCTCGTTAGTGGCTGAAAACAATAACAAGTAAGTCTGGCAATAATGTCAGAAAAAGCTAAGCAGACCACCACGACTTTAGGGGTGGGAAGGAGTGGGTTTACAATATTCCTATATTGTCAAACACTGAAAATGCACTGCTAAGCAAGGCATTCTCCATTCATAACAGAGTATCAGCCTGAGCTGTCTAATCTAACCTTGAGGTTAGAGCTAATTGAAAACCTCCAGTGGTGCCCCCCAACATGAATTGTTATATAATCTGCTGCTACAGGACCACAAAATGCAGACACTCTAAACAAAAGATTATGATGGCCACATGAAAGCACTGAAATTGCTGAAAAAATGAAGAGCCCATACCTGTCCACATGGACATATGGTATGCCTAATCAGAAGAATTAATCTTAAAACTCAATTCAAGATCAACATTTTCCAATACAGGCTTGTACAGAGACATTAAATCTGAATACTCCTTAAATAGTAATAGATTTATTTATTTCAGTTTAATTTTCTTTCTTTTTTACCAATGATCATTGTAATGGAAAAAAATCTCAAAATTTATGTATCACAAGCTTCTAGAAACATACTGCCTGGTTATTCATAATATGAAAAGAGTCTAAAAAATAGCATCAACAATTTTATGCAAAGGTGACAGAATCTGTCTAGATGACTGCTGCTGATTTCCCATTAATTATAAAATTGTCATAATTTTTCACTTATCACTTAAGTTATAATAAAGAAAAATCAGAATGCTATAGCATCCACAAAAAAAAAGCAAATATACAAAAATTATATATTCAGCCTTACTCAAAGACAGTCCTAACATTTTTTCCTTTCATATGCTAAGGTTATCTTGTTTTGGAAAATTTAATCTTAGGGGAGGGCCTTCATAAGTTTCTTAGAGGTCAGTACATCTGTTCTGGGAATATGTTGACTTTATCCTTGGTGTAAGTCTAAATTGGGAGTTCACAACAGAAGAAATGGAGAGGCCATGAAAGTAAAAAGCAGGAAACTGCATATCCCAGAAAAAAACATATCACATGCTTTCTCACGTCACTGAGTTAGTCCATTTGCTAAGAATGGGGATTCACTGAAAAAAGAAGCACAGTTAAATGAGGAAGCAAATAATAACCACCACTTGTGCCTTTCCTTCCAAAAAATCTACTTTAAAAAGAGCATTAGGTAAGTTTCATTTCTACTGGTAGGGGACAAAATTTCTGTCTTAGATTCCAGATACCATTCAATGAATAGTTTTCTTTTGTCCCCTTGTTGAATTTCTAGCCCAACACCTTCACAAAAAGAAAGAATTCCTTTAAATGAGCATATCATGCAATGTCACTAACTTAGTTTCTTTGGAGTGCATTGTCAACCTAGCTTTTAATGTTATTGCTGAAAAACAATTCTCCCCTGCAGTTCTTTGTCAGTGCCGCATTAAGCCCAGGATCAAATGCCCTACCCCAAGTGCTCACTTAAATTTCCCTTTCCTTTCTTCTGTCTGTGTCCTCGCTCTCTGCTGCCACATCCAGCAGACTAAAGTCAAATCTGTAAATGGTGCTCCCTCACCAGCTGGGACCCCACACAGTAAAACACAGAACACACGGTGTCAATGACAGCAAAAAGGCAGATTTAGTAACACACGGGATAATTGCAGCAGGATCTTATTCACCAGTATGTCATTTTCCATTCCTTTAAACCAAATTTGTATTATTCACTGCATAGATCTCTATCAGGTTGAAGTTACGTAGAATGACCTGCCTAAACAGAAACAGACTACTCGGAAAGCATAGTACCTACATCCACAATCAGGAAGTCCAGCCAGCACCAAGCATTAGTGAAGTAAGTCTGAAAACCATAGGCCACCCATTTCAGCACCATTTCCAAAATAAAGACATAAGTAAAGATTTTATCAGCATAGTCCAGCAGGATTTTTATAGTCTTGCGCTGTTCAATGTATATATCTTCAAAAGCCTGTAAAGAATGGGTTACATATAGGTCAGATATTGAAAAGTTTTTGAAAATTACAAATTAAGCCAGAACTAAATTAAAAGAGCAAAGTAAAATCACTTTTAACTTCAGATGTTTTACCTTGAAAAAACAAAATAACAGAAATTACAATTGTATTCTTTCTGCACTTTAGATTTTATTATTGTCTTAAAATGGAATTACAATATAATGTCTGAGGTTGCCTAAAAGATTTTTAGAAATTTAAATAATAGTCAACACAGAATTATAATTTTTCAGCCTGAAAAGCCCAGCCCAGTTCTGTCAGAAGTCATTCTCATTATTATATCAACTTCAATTAACAAGAGACCAGATATTATGTTGATAATCTCTAGTGAATTTCCATTTTAGGTGCTGCTGGCAAGGTTTTAGTAGTGGAAGCTGCAGATGTGGCCATTGTGAGAAGAGACCAGGAGACTGCTTTGTGCCAGCTCCACCACTGATCCCACACAGGAAACAGCCGAGCACAACAATGAAGCTGATGGTGCCTCTGGGAAAACATTTTTAAGAAAGGGCAAAGCACTGCATGGCAGTATGAGCACTGAAGGAAAAAAGTGAGAGAAACTACCCTGCAAACACCAAGGTCAGGGAAGAAGGAAGGGAAGTACGTGGTGCTTTAGGTGCTGGAGCAGAGACCAAGATAATATATAACAAATCCTATGCCAGACAGCAACCAAAATGAACCTAAATATGTGAAGCACTAAATGTCACTAAGAATAGTAAAAAGAAATTCAAGAATTCCTATGTAACTGTCCAGAAATACTGCAACTAAAACTAGCAAAAAATTAACTAAAAACATGATGAATTCAGTATCTGCTTTTGGGGACAATTTTCATTTGAAGTAGAACAATTATTTCATGCATACATTTCCGTTTTCATGATTCTTATAATTTCTTAAACAACATTTTTAGTGTAATCCTTTTCATAAACACACACATCACCTAGAATTTATCAAAATTTTAATGTAATCTAAATTAAATGTAATACCCAAAATATTCTGGGAATTTAGTTCCAAGTTCTCTTCAAAGACAACTTTGTGTTTTATTCTTAATGAATACACGTGTTATAATACTATACTTAGATAAAACATTTTTATAGCTATTATTTCTATGGGTGCAAGCTCTACTTACCAGAGCACCACTGCTGAGAAGAATCATAAAGACAATGAATGATTCAAACCAGTTGTGCTCTACTATCCTGTAACAGGTTTTTCGAAGGTTCCACCAGATTCTTCCCTTTGTGCTCTCCATACTGCCCTTACAGCATTTAAACTTCCGTACACAGCCTAACACCACAAAAATTAAGAAACTGTTATATGGCAGAATTTTCATTATCCTGAAAAATGAAATCATTCTTAGCTGGCTCCCGTTTCAGGAAGTTCAAGCTATTTCATGCTACTTATGCTACCTATCTTTTAAATTTTATATTTTGGATGTAGGAAAACCTGAGTGTACACAATTTTTCCTCTACTCTGATCTTACATCAAGCTTGTAAGTAAAGGACAGTCATCTAATTGAGCTAATTTTCAATTATGAACACATTTAAAAATATGTATTATTCAGTTTATATACAGATAATTAAAGAATATATCCAAATTGTCAGGGAGTAGAAACAAAGAGCGTACGTAGCAACTTTCATATGAACTTGTTTAAGAATACAGAAGCTTCTTCCTTTAAAAGAACTTTTGCCTTTTAGAAAAGGTTCAAATAAATCAGACATAAATACCATTTTTACTATGCTGAGGAACAACTGATGCTCTGTGGGCTGACAAAGGATAACTCTTTACATAAACAAATGTTTTAACAGGAGATAATGAGAGCTTTTCCAACATGATACAGATTTGTGGCAACTGTCCACAGAAATTTGCCTCACACTGGAGAACTCCCTCCTTTATCGTGGGGCCTCAAGACATTGTCAGCAATGAATCTCAGCAACCCCCTAGCCAAGAGTACACTCCTTAATTCTTCAAAAATTATTAATCACATAGAAATAAAACCAAGTTGACATGACTTTAATGGATCCCAAAGGCCTTATGGTTTTCCTGTTAAGCGTCATTAAGTTCATATGTTACAAATAAGTTACACTGTATTTCATCATCTCAGACAAAACAGCTATCACTGTGAAGAACATGAACTACCTTACCTTCAACCACTCAAAATGTTTGTATTATGAAAAAATTAATCTTATGCCCAAGAATGAACTGATATCACATAACACAAGGATAAGGAAGAATTTTAATATACTGTCAAATTATTTGAGAAAGGTACATTTTTTTGTTGGATTATTTTAAATTAAGAACTTGATATAGTCAATTCAGCCCCACACTGACAAACTCTGGTTTCATAAAGACCAGTAAAATAATACTTGAAAGGACAAAAGTCCTAGCCTAAATCAAAGATGTCTGCAAAACAGTAAACTAAAAAGCATGGACATGACTGGAGAGTTAATCCTGGACCATATTTTGTTCTGAACTATTTTATTCATAATTTAAAAGGAAATTAAGATTCGTAATATCACAAAAAAAATAAATTCTTTCCTACATAGTAAATTTCAGTAAATTTCATAGTAAATTTCAGCCCTAGAAGATATAGCTATTCAGAACTAAAATAAATAAAAAATTTAAGGACATGCAAGTATGCTGTTATGACTTCTTTACTTAAATAGATACATAGGCTCTTCTCCACCTGTTTTAACCCACAGTATATTTATACATCCTCTCCCCCCATTAGTGGTGTCATTTCAATAAAATAAGTTTATTGAGTTTGATCAAACTCTCTGTTGAATGATGATGGATGATCTGAACACCCCACTGGATTGCTTCTAGCACTAGGAAGTGATCAACCACATGATTTCATTTTAAATTTCTCAGTGAAGTGAGCCTAGTGAAGGGTTTGATCTTGCAGATTTCACTACTGACAAAGTAATTTAAATCAACCGAATTACTGTCTGCTGAGAACAAGTTTGCAGAATTGTGCCTAGCGATTATTTTAAAATATTATAAATGATTACATACACACATATTGAACTTTGCTTTAACAAATAATACTTCAGAGATGTCAGTATTCTATCTACAACAGGCAAAATCAATCATGCCCTGAGACTTGATGAATTAGGATCCAGCCCTGCTATAGCAAATAGCTTCCTTGATCTGCTAATGTTTTATTGCCATACCTTCTGTAAAGCATGCTTGCAGTTCTGATGCTTTTTCTGGTTCAGTTTCACTTTTTTCTTCTCCAAAGACAGCTAAATTAACTGTACTTCCTTCTGATGAGCTGGAAAAATCTAGCTTCTGAAAATAAAATTCAATTATATTTTTACTTTATTAATATTTATATTTTTAGAAGTGTAATTAACTAAGCATGCAACACCATGTGCCAGTAATAAGAACAATATTTTTCACCAGAAATACAAAAAAACACCCACACGTAGCAGTCAATGCTGTTGAAATGTGCATAAATTGTCCACTTTCTATCTAGAGATTGCAGAGCATATCATGGAATCTTTCATGGAATTTCAGAATTTCTAGAAAGTTAACTGTTACCAAGTTGATTTGCTGATACATCTTCTATTTATTTTGCTTTCTTCTATTACTTTCTTATACATTTCAACTGGCATTAATTTGCATTCTTTTTTTGCCAATGCACATATGTAGTACATTGTGCATTCTGAAACTACCCATTACTCTGGTACACATACCTGTACAGTCAACACCCAGAAATAATTTTTGTTTTTTTTTTTTTTTTTTTTTTTTTTTTTTTTTTTTTTTTTTTTTTTTTTTAAAAATTTTTAATATTTAAAAAATTAAATTTNTTTGTTTTTTAAAAAATTATTAATATTACATAAGTCAAATTATTAAAATTATCCCCAAACATGAAAACAAACATACATACACTCAACCCCCCACTCCCATTCCAATACAAGAATAAGCCTTAATATATTATTTTGTAATCTGCCTGTGTGTTGCAGAGATGTGGAGATTTTAAGGGAAGATGTGGTGTCCTGTACACTTAAGTTAAGTATGAGTACCAAACTAAATCAGAGTAGTTTTGGTCACAGCATTCTCTGACATTTTACAATGTTATCATCAAGAAGTATATAACATCAGTAATGAAGTGACACAAGTAAATGTCTGTAGGGAATGATGTAAGCACACTTTATAAAACAACCTTGGTTGTTTCGAATCAACACCACTTTTACTAATTCAGTTAGATTTTTATGACTAAGAGATATTTAAGAGATAAACGCAGACAAGTTACTATCCAATCAAGTTGTATTTACACCTCAATTGTAAAATGTGAAAGGAAAAGATTATTTTTGGTAAAAAACAATTTTTTATGTTTGTGAAAGAAGACAGACAATACAATAACAATCAGTAACCCAGTATTCTGCGCCTACTTAATTTTAAAATGGTGTTAATATATTGCCTACTTTCCTATCACTTTACAAACTGATTATCTGGAATAGAACCCCTATATTACTAATGTTTACACTAAAAATGTCTTTTGTTTTTTAGCAACATAATTTCAAAACAGCAATATTCACAGCAAACAACTTTTCCTATCATTACTTCTACTGAACCCAAGGACAGCAAAATATGCCCTCCACAATTCTATTATTATGCTGCTTTCATCATTCCATGACATAGCATATATATTGCAAAATGTTGCAGTGGTGGTGAGTAAACTAAAACATTTAATTAAATAAGTCAAATTATTAGTTTTAAAAGATACACTTTTTAAGAATAAAGAACTTTTGTGTCATATTATTAATAAAAGTTTAAAGCAATGTGAAGTACCCTAAGTAATTTGAACTGTAAGCTTAGCAGATGACATTAATTCAAATGAAAGTATAAAAGATGAACAACCACAAACATAAAAATAACTGAAAAGAATCAATGTGTTTAGAACATGAAGTTATATATTTCCTATAATTCATGGCAGAAGAATCAGAGATTAGAGCTTTTTAAAATCTGTTTTTAATTACAAAAGGCAATTTTCTTTACTCCAGAAATTAAACTAGAGATTCCATGAACTATTTTGATATAAACCAGGTAGTCTTTCTTCTACAGATGGTGTAAAGTATAATCCTACTGCTTGAAGAGTTACAGATTTAATTAAACATTGGTTCTCTTTTTTATGTGAGGGGCTGATACTTTTCACTAAGATGCAGGTATCAAAGAACAACAACAACAAAGAAATTATTGTAAAAATCAATAAGCATAGACGAGTTTCTCCCTCTAATTAAAACTTTGCTATTTACAACAGAAGTCTTTGCAGAAGTCTAACTGATCTGAGGAATCACTCCAGGAAGAGAACTTTTAGGAAAGACAGAAATGTTCATCCTTCAACTTCCAGGGCCCTTAGCTGCTGTTCAGTTTACTAAACAGAGGTAAGAAGGCCACACTGTATGTACACTAAGCACTGGATTGAATGGATTAACTTAGAAAAAATTGGGACATGTATCTATTAGAAAAAAGCATTGCCTTATTATGCAGGGAAGGTTAAGACAAAGTGACATCCAAATGAAAAAGATTTGTGTATTTTTCAGTCAAATGATTGGAAGCTCCCAGTTTACTGGTTTGCATGCTGCTCTACCCTTGTCCAGACTAATGTAAGCAGAAGCTTGAGTTAGGAGCAGTTTCACATAATCAATAGCCATCAAATAAGACTCATCCCCTCATACCTGGGACAACTAGGATGGGATAATACCACTCTACTCTTCCCTACTGAAGTGCCTTTTTGAAAATAGCTTCAAAAAATCACTAGAAAGGTATTTTTCCATTCCTTCAGTTTACTGTCCCCTTGGACACAGAAGAGAGATCTAAATACTTCCAATATATAATACAGTGCAAAAGAATACATGGAATATAAGGCAAGATTCTGCAACAAAACCACACAAAATCTGTATTTGCAAAAGGATTATATCAATGGTAAAGAGCAGAACTGTCAAACTACAGAGAAGAAATCATTAGGAATAAGAAATGTACAGCTTGGTACAATTAAGTTAAATAAAAATTTTGCAAGTTTTATGGTTCTAGAGTTTCTGCATTTAGAGGTTTGAGTGTAGTAGTTCCTATTTTTAAAAATTGTCTTAATTTGATCCTTATCCTGAGCGTTCCTATTTTATATTTCTTTCTTGTTTGAACATCCTTATTTGTGTTAAAGCATCCACATTTATTTAGACACCTGCATAGAAATTTTGATTAATGTTTTATGTTTGTCTTTATAAAAATAAAGCAAGTGGATTGTGTTCACAAAAAACAATTATGCTGAAGAACAAAACTTACATAAATGATTCCCTATATTCCAACTTTGCAGACATATATAAACTTCATGACTAGAATATAACTAAATCATTACATCCATATTCAGAGAAACTATGCATATATGTAAAAAATAGATTTGATTCTTCCTAGGAGTGTATTTTTCATCCTATATTTTAGCTTCTCTTATATGAGAAAACTGAAATATGAATTACAAAAACATTGTGAACAAACACAAAACAATTTATATAAAAGATATAAACACTTTAGCATACAAGTAACTGTATATATGTAATATTACAGAGGCATTGGTCAAATGAATGTGGTAAGAAAATGTTCATAATTACATGACAGCTAGAAACATAGTACAACAGATGAACAGAAAACATCAAGTGAGGACAACCTGTCCATTGCCATAAAATCATAGGTTGTTAACCTCTTTTAATCTTGAAAAATGCTGATGCTTAATCACTCAGTTAACAATAATAAAACTCACAAAGCATGCAGGTTATGCCACGGAAATAGTACAGAAAATACCAAAGATGTAACAAGGGGAGAGGAAGGTGTGGGTGCTGCCCTCGGGCATGCTGTGATGTGAGTCATGGGACTCAGCTTACAGAGCGCTGCGCATGTTCCCACTACACTGCAACATATGGGGGAAAGATACTGGAGCTGAGGAGCATGCAGGCCAATCAATCTCAGAAGTGATCCAATATGTATGATTTGTTTAGGTAACCTGTGTACATATGCTGACACGTTGCTCTGCCTGGTTTAAAAGCACCAGTCTTGACTGATCCAGCTTGATTTTACTCCTGTGAGAGAATGGTACGCAATGAAATTAAAATATGGTACCCTTGAGGTTGTTTGAGTACTGGAAACAGAAGTGTGGATTCCTCCTTACTTTAAATATGTGTTTTCTAGATATGTCACACATTTGCAAAACATAACATTTTTAGGTGTGGATTAGAGCTTTAAGCATATCCAAATATATAATGGAAGATGTAAAATTAGCAGAACATCTGAAGTTCATGGATGCACACTGGACTTGGGCTTGAACATGAATAACACCCCACAAACAAAAAACCAAACCACCACCAAAAATCCCTTCACCCCCAAATCTTCCTCCTCCAGAAAAAAAAAGGCCCAAACAAAAAAGAAATACAGATGCACCCACACTATTTCAGCTTTAGGTATCCTTTAAGTGGTATTAACTAGACATTTAAAACAACAGAAATATATTTCTCCTTGCATTTCATTTTCAAGGTTATTCCTGGTCTTCACTAGATGCTAATTAGGGTACATCTAGGTCCTTTCTTTCAGAAAAGAGCTGCAGGCAAAACAAAAAGTAAATCATACCATGTTAAAAATGGAAACTTCTGCATAAGAATTTTTTCCCAGTATCTTTAAATATTTAACTGAATGATCTAAAAAAAATTTAAAACAGTTCAAGGTGCATTATGGATTGTAGCAGACATAGCAATGAAAAACAAAACCTCATGCTTAGCAACAAACCTATAAGTTCCTCAATTTGTCTTCTGGTATAAATCTGATCTCGCTTCTTAGCAATGGCTTCTCAAGGATTCATCAAATAATAAATTGTTACAAATATGTAACAATTCCAACACAAACTGCTCCATTTAAAGGGGAAGTCAGAAAGAAAGAGCCGAACTAATCTACAAGATGAAAGACAATTTCCCTACTGACTATGAACAAGTGTACACAAAATCGGGGGGGTTTTGTTAGTTTATGTATCTCCTGTGGTTGCCAATTCTCAGCCAGTTTTCCAAATCTGAGCAAGTCAAAACTGATACTAGGTAACAGTATCTTATAAACAGCTAGTGCTTATGTATCATCCTGAATATCAGAGGTAAGAAGGCATGGATTTTGTCAATTCTAAAATATAAAATACTGAAGAATAGGTGTCTTTAACTGAAGGCTAATTTCCAGGCAAGTGGTAGATTTAAAGTTAAATTACCCAGATTCATTAAATATTCCTTCCACAAACCCCAAGTTTTATTAAAATACTAAGAAATACAGTATCCTTCAGTTAGATAAATAATATTTAGTAAAAGTTGTAGTAGCTATTCAGCAAACATTATAGCTTCATTACATAGAGCAGTTACTATTTTAAATGGGTTAATAATACTGTCTGCTTTGCTTTAAAGAAGCCGCTTAGTAATCTACAGTCGTCTCAACTGAGTGGAAAATGTAACTTCTGCAGTAACACAATCTCCAAAAAGTAGATGGAACAAATCAAAGATCAGGAAACAAGCTACTGAAATAACAAAAATAAGTGTAATACTACTGAACACTGTACTCTGCAATAAAAGAAACACCTAAAGAGTACCTTGTTATACCTTTCTAAATTTAATTTCACTACACTTTGCTGGAACAAACTTATTTTCTACACTTTGGAAGTAATACTGGCAAATTAATTGACAGTTCAAAACAAAACACCTGAAAACCTAAAAAACCCAGAACCAATCAAAAATCTCTCAGACTCATCAACTAAATGCCCAAAAACCAACCACACACGCACAAAAAAAACCAAACCAAATCCCATTCCCCCCCCCCACAAAAACACCCCCCTAAAACCAAAACAATCCAGACAAAGCAATCCAGACTGGAGAACAGCTGTCTGCACAGGCGATGATATTCTATTTATGTCCTCATGTCTTCAGGTGCCAGAGGTGGTGATACCAGACACAGTCTGCTCGAGCCACAGAATCTGAATTTTGTGTCTTTCAAACTCCTGCTGAAATCCACAATTTTGCTTTTCCCCTCAGACTGAAGCTGCTGACAAATGACTACAGTCCTAGAGCTGACCCAGCTTAAAATCAGGCAGTTTTCTTGGAAATGACGGGTTTAAAACTCCCAAAAACAAGTAAGAAATTATTATTATTTCATTGAGTAATTCTGTTTTTTTCTTGAGTTTTTAGTTGATACATTCACATTATAATACAAATATTGCTCCTTTGACTTTCCCCCATTATTTTTATTTTAGAACATGAAAACTGTTGTTACTGCTCTCATTAGCCTGAGTCAGCACCTCTGTTCAGTTTATCCAGTAAAAGAAATGCTGATTTTCCTTTCAGAGTATTAATATTCTTTATTAGTATCTTCCCTAATAGTTTTAAATAGCAGTTTACTTAAATTTAGCTCACAGAAACATTAAAATTATTAATAAACCCCAGTGTTTTGACACTGTTTGTTCTGTATATATACACTAGTTCCTCTATTCAACTAACAATTTGGTAGCTTGCTTTTCAAACATCTTTATAAATGAGTTCACATAAATTTATACAGTTCTTCCAGGATTTCCTACTCTCTCAAACTCCACTTTCCCACTTCAGATTATTCACTTTCTATACAGTCCAAGAATTTTGACTTACAATTGCTTTGCCTTTCTAAGCAGGAAGACTTACACTATGAAACAATACAGTTAGCATAATTCGTTTGTCTAAAATATAAAATTTTAAAATTTTACCTCCTTGCTTTCATCCAAATCTGAGTCACTGCTAAACTCTTCGGTATTCAGATGCTCAAAATCAGACTCTCCAACAGCAATTGGTACTGTAACAGTAAGGCTTGGGTTGCTTATGATTGGTTTATAATCATTGCCACCTATAACAGTGGCCATTCCATTTTCATTTTTGCCATAATTTGTAGCTGTCTTTAGTTCAGTACCGTTGGTTGCTGATCTTTGATTCACAGCAGCTTGTTTTCCCAAACAAGACCTTCGGACACATTCACCCGCTTTTTTCTTCACATAATCTATTCCCTTCTGAATTCTTGCCACAGCAATCTGGAGATTGTTCATTTCATTATCATCTTCTGTAGCAGTAAGGTTGTCTGAACTAAATGAACTCAACAGCAAGGCCAGAAAAAGATTCAACACCTAATTTAAAAAAAAAAAAAATCAAAGACAACAGAGATGATTTTTTCCATTTTTCATCCACATGCTTCTTATGAACCCATTATGAACACAGGCTTTGTGTTTTCATCTACAGTAACAATCCTGAAAGTACAGGGTAAATAAAATGTAAATGCAATTTAAGTACAATACCTTCCCTATACCTCAACAGAGGGAAATTTGTGGCTTTACATTGCTTATGTTTGTAGAAGGTCAGAAATTAATGATTCTTTGGTACTGTCTGAACAGATTCAATATGTTTTCTTTTCTGGCAAATTGCAGGACTCTGATCTGTGCAAAAAACACATTTTCTACATGCTGGTCCAAACTCACACAAATCATTTTTTTGTATGCGACTTGAAAAAAGAGGAATGCACTCTGTCTTTTAACCCCCAAGTCATCCTTTTCCCACAGCAAGACAAAACATAGAACAAATATCAGTTACAACAGCCCAGAGGTTACCAGAAACTCAAATGCCAAAACAGCAGAGTAAAAGCTCTTAAAATTTCCAAATCAGCTCTTCCATCAGCTTGGAAGATAGATAAAATGTTTTGGGATCACAGGAAGAGAAATTGATAAAACAGCCCTGAACATACAGCAGGGATTTCTGCTCATGTAAGAAGTTTTCCTAGAGCTATGGAATAAAATCAGAATATAGTAAACACTGCGGAAATATTCACACAGGTGAACACAAAGTTCAATCTTCTAGTTTAGAAAACTGCTTATGGAGTTTAATCAAACAACTTCACAGTTCTCTTCATTATTAGACAATAGATTTGTAGAAAATCCTGAAGCAAGTGGCTGTGCAACTAGAAGCTGGGCTGGCTTGGTTTAAAGATACTTACCTTATTCCTCTCAGAAATTTTATTTTTAAAGAATACTTACAGGACGGCTAATTTAAAATCTCTTCTGCTACTGAAAATTGCTTAAAGCAGAGATGTTTAATAACAAAGGGAATGAGAAAAGTGGAGCAATAGGCAGAGCAAATAATGTCTTAAATACTGACGAGCTAAAAAATATAAAACATTTAAAACAGAAATTCATACAAACTAGTGCCGACCTGATGCTTTTCTCTGAAAAAGAAAAAAGCAGATATAATACAGGCCATGTTAGAAGTATCTGTAGAAAGCATTTATGAAATAGCAAGCAAAAAAGTGAAGAAACTTATTACTGAAGTAATTGAATTTGGGGGTTTTTCTGCATAACAATTTCCTTCTAATTCAAGTTTCCTTACTCCATTTGTGTAAAATGCTGGCAGTGCAGCAACCAGGTCTCAAAATGGCATATATTTCAGGGTCTTAGGAATGCAATAGCAGTCATTTAGACAGGAGAGATCAGAAAAAGTTTTTATAAAAGGCCCAATAACCTGCCTATGTGTGATTGGAAGCAATGACTAAATCGCGTAGGGAGAAAAGGCCCTGCTATTTCCTATTCTGCAGAAAGGAAACCTCCACTCTGGAAGCCCAACACTGAGGGTTCCTTTGCTCTTCCCTCCCTCTCTAGGTAAGCAGGAGCAGCCCACAACACCCTGAACACCTGGAGCTGCCTGCTCTCATCCACATCCTCTGAACTGCACTCTGGAGCCCTCAGGGGGGTCATCCTCCAAGATGAGGACTCTAGACAGGATCAGAAATCTAACAAACAGAAAACTACATTTCAAAACCCATACCCATTACAAATCCAAATAATAAAAATAATGTTTAAAAATCAAATTTAATAATATTTTTATAATTATGACTGGTTTTCTTACCTTTCATGTTCTAAATTAATTGTAAAATTATTTTGGCTACATACCACTAGGTTTCCAATCACCATGACCATCATGAAAACAATAAGGCACATGGCTTGGCCAGCAACCTCCATGCAGTCCCACATGGTTTCTATCCATTCTCCACACAGCACTCGGAATACAATCAGGAAAGAGTGGAAAAAATCTTGCATGTGCCAGCGAGGGAGTTCACAGTCACTGGAGATCTTGCAGACACATTCCTTGTAGCTTTTCCCAAAGAGCTGCATCCCAACCACAGCAAAAATGAACACAATGATGGCCAGCACCAGGGTCAGATTCCCCAGAGCCCCCACTGAGTTGCCAATAATCTTAATCAGCATATTTAGGGTTGGCCAAGATTTTGCCAATTTGAAAACTCGCAACTGTAAAGGAAAAAAAATACAGGCATTATTTGCAGTAGTTACAAGAATGCTACAGAGATGACAGCATGTTACAGACCAGTGACTCTCAGCAATAGCAAAAAGAAGAAACTTCAACATGATTCCAACAACCATAACCTCCATAGCAATTCATGAAACCCACACTTCTAAAACATAATAAATTTTAGACTTTGCTCTTTTTTTTCCTGTGGGCTTTTTTTTTGGTGGTTTTTTTTTGGATTTTTTTGGAGGTTGGGTTTTTTTTTTGGCATATCTATTCTTTTCCACATGAAAGAAACAGCACACTGGTTGTATTTGTTCAGACAGTGGATTCTGAATACATACACCTTGGACACTACATGTAGCAAAATCAAAATAAAATATTTTTCTAATAAAATAATGATTTTTTTTGCTACGGGGAAAAGAAAAAACAATCTTCTTAAAATTTATTAAACCCATGAATTTTATAATTGCTACATTCAAAAAAAAAACACCTCTAGCCTTCTTACTATTTGCAGATATGAAAATCAAGAAGACTACAAAATTTTCTACTTCCCAATATACACTAAACAAACTGTACATTTCACTGAACTTTATTCATTCATGTTTAAAAAACTACAATAAAATTACATCTCTTTCCCTTGAAAGAATATTTGCTTCTGAATAGTAAAATGGCACATAGTATTCAATGATGAATAAGTTTTAACATGCCTGTAGAGATAACCTGTGTCACTTACTAAAAAGTATACTAAAATATGTCTTATTTATATGAATAGAGTTGAAATACAAACATAATTCATTAATTAATGCAGATGTATTATTTACCAATCTGAATGACCGGAGAACAGATAATCCATCCACGTTTGACAAAAAAAGCTCCACCAAACTAAGAGTAACTATAAAGCTATCAAAAATATTCCAGCCAACTTGGAAATAATTAATAGGATGCATGGCAATTATCTTGAGAACCATTTCTGCTGCAAAAATTCCAGTAAAAACCTGAAGAAAAAGATTTTAGTGTTACTTTATGGATGAATGTGAAGAAGTTCAACCCACAGATAAGGAACAACTGAAGTAAGAAGTAACATCCCTCTTACAGCAGGATGTCATGAAGTAAAATTATCACAAACAGAACCCCACAGAGAAGGTAAGTAGTCACATCAAAATGAGCTGTAGCATAAATATGTAACATCAGTTAGAGTTAAGATACGTTCAGTGTCTACTTAAGAATAAGCTACTCCTGTTTGCTCCTTATATCTGCCATCCATCTAATAAAATCTAATTAAAGGAACTTTACCCTGCAAGATAATACACTCGCTCTTGTCAGAATGGAAACTGCTTTAACAAAGGTGTGTGGGAAAACAGGAATTGGTCACAAATTGGAGTGATGTACTATTAATGAAGTCTATATAAGAACTCACAAGAAAGCTTATCTTCTCTAACAGCCAAAAAAAAGGTCAGTTGTGCGAAGACTTGCGTAAGTAAAACTCCTTTCTGACTCTGAATGCCTCTGATATCTTCTGAAGCAGCAGGCAAACAACACCTCTGAAATAAATTCATTGTATTTGCTGTATATGTATGATCACCAGTATCTACAAAACTACATGAAATACTATCTTTCATTAGGAAGATGAAAAAAAGTTCAAAAAAATCAGGAGCATTTCACAGTCTCTAAAATGTAGAGCTACAGGGTCCAAAAAGGAAGAAAGCAACTGGTGAAGCCATACCATAGTGGCAAACTGGCTGACTGGGAGCACACACAAATTCTTGGCATGAAGGAACACAAACTCACACATACTAAACTACTCCATTATGTAGGAAAGGTAGGAATGGAAGTTTCCTGGGTAAAACATACAGACACCATCACAAGACAGCCCTCTGAAACACCTATTGATCCTCATCTATTTGTCTTCCCTATCTTTTCATCAAAGACATCGTGCATATATTTTAAATATATGAAATAATATTATTATATGAGATATTTAATATTAATATATTTTGAATAAATGAAATATTTATCTTCTACAGATAATGACCTCTAATTCCAGGTTAAGGTGAAAACAGTGAAACATATCTGTATTGGATAAAAATATCAGCATACCATTTAAATGCTGATACTTCAACTCTTTAAGTCTGAGTATGTTACCAACATGTATTAGAATTTCACATGTTCTAATAACCAAATTTTTTTATTATTTTTCTAGATCATAATCACCAGAATAACCACTTAGAATAAGCATAGGTTAGACGTATAACATATCTGTATTATTGCTGGTACAAACCAAGACCTCAACAAACCCGACCCACAGACTGTGTCTACCAAGGAACAAAACCCAGCTGTATCAACAGATACTCTTAGAATAAGTCACATATTCTTTGCCTTCCCAATTGTTATGGTCCGTTCAAATAATTGGTCTTCAAGGAAACAAAAACAGATAGAGCAGTGAAAAATAATAATCCAAAATAGCATTCAGCTCTTTTTGTGTTATCAATGGTACTTACACTAAAAAAAAAACCTAATTTGACTCCTACTTATTTTTGTAATACTAAACAAAAGCATGTCAGATTTCTTTCAGTTTCATGTAATTCAGACTCTGGCTGTTGGAAACTCTATTGAAGAAGTTGTAATACAGAAGTCAAACTTTAAGATACAACATCTCTCAAATACTCTTATATACAACATATTGTGAATGGTATTTTTAGACTATTTTTAGCACAATTAAACCTTAAACACTTATTTTATGGGATGACAAAAACGATAAAAGCAATTATATTCCAAAGAGAAACCAGGTTCCAACTGTATAAAATTTTATAGATTGAAGGACTTACCAGATTTCCTATTGAAAGTACAGTGGCAAACTGATCAGTCATAGGATAATGTTCCATGGCCATAAATAGTGTGTTTAAAACTATGCAAACAGTGACAGCCAGATCAACAAATGGATCCATTACAATAAATTCAACTACACTCTTTACTTTTAACCAGGACTCACAACAGTCCCACATTAGGAAAGTGTGGGCAAACTTATCCCAGCAAGGTGGACATTTTTGTCTGGATCCTTCAAGTTCTGGAGAAAAAGAGAAATTTATAGTGAACAAGTTTTGGAGAATGTGAAGGTAATTTTTTATCTGCTTTTTCAGGTTTTAATCTTTATACCTGGAACCACTAAGGACACTTGGAGGAACATCCTCAGACTTACAAGAACTTAATTTATTGTTTCTGACACAAAAGGTTTTAGAAGACTAAAAGAAAAACCTCAAGTGTTCTGAGCAAATAATTTTAAAACTTGTCTATTTTTAATAACATACAATCTTAAAAAAAAAAAAAAGCCATAAAAAACTATGCTTATGATTAGGGATCTTTTTTTCAGTGAGATTCCCCACTTCAAAGTCCCCTTAAATGTCTAAGTACTTATTTTCAGGAAAAAAATAACAATTTTAGCCTGAAAAGGGTTTTGAAAATTATTCAAGCTTTTTTCATTATTTTCACTAGTAGTCATTCCACTGTTTGAAGTAATCCTTGTACAAATTTTCTTCTCCTTATTAATTAAAGCCTGGCCTTGAATTTTCTCTAATATTTTTATGGTATGGTTAGTGGCAAATGTATCACAAGGCATTTCTTCCAATAACTGCATTGCTAAGCACAAATAACTAGCACAAAACACATACGTATTACCTGTTTTAACTACAATGTGTTTTTTACGTCAGCCTACTTATCAGATTCCTTCCTTTCTTTTTTCACTATGAACACACAGTTTTTCCTGTTATTCAGTTTATATATTTGCCTTGGCTACACATTTTTTCTCTTCTGTATTTGCATTGTGATACAATACCTTCAATCACGTCTAAGACTATGTCAAGAAAGTTCAAGTGTCTACAGTTATAACACACCTTCCATTCTATTTGTGATAACATCAGCTAGACTCATGGCCCTTTCCCTTAAATCAGGATCCTCCAGCAGCTCCATTGGTATTTGATACGAACTTGTACGTCTGTTTTTTATTTCTATTTCTGTGGAAGTGGTCTATTGAAAAAAAAAAAAAAGGGAAAAAAAAGGTGTGTAAATTAAATTCAACTTTAGAAATACTGTGACTTTTTAAAAATTACAGTTCTCATTATATACTTCTTAATACTATTAATACTTATAAAACATTAAGAAAAACATTTGGATACTTAGTTCCCATACTTCCACTGCATTATACTCAAATAACATTACTCCACTTTAGACACCAATAAATTATGGAGGGGGCTACAGCAAGAAAAGAAAGGAAGACTTGCAGAACTTGTGTAAAAACAATTCCCAGTTCCATACATTCTCTATCAATATTTCCATTCTAAACTAGTTCATTCACAAGATAATTCTAAGAAGTGATTAATGCTAGGAAGATTCTGCAGCAACAACTATTCCATAAAATAAAGATCTGTTTTAAAGACCTGTTTTGATATCTATACCCATTCAAAACTTACTTAAATTTTATTTTCTAAACTGAATCATTATCAACTCTGATTTATTTTATGAATTTCAACTGAAGAAAAGCATAGGTCTGACTTAAATGATCCCAAAAAACAAATACTTTTTTACATTATTTTATTTTAAAAAATGAAAGCTGTGTTATAATTATAGTACTGAGCACATCTCAGTTATGAAGAATTTTTGAACGCATAAAGACGGGTAGACATTTTTTCACTCCACTAAATAAATGCATGAAAAGAAAAGTATAATAAATTTCAAGAAGATTATAACTGCAAGCCATCTGGCTGATAACTGCAAGGAAGCTGGCTGATGTACTTTCAGGTGCTGTGACCCATACAGTAATTTCTGTTTCAGTAAAATAACATTTTTAGGGAAAATAATGAAATGCCTCAGCTCTATTCCCAAAGCAGACTGAGGGAAAAGGAAAAACTGAGCAGAATTAAAATGTTTTGTTGGTTTGGGGTTTTTGTTTTTTTTTAATTATACGCTGATCCTAGGCAGTGACCAACTCAGAGAGTCTTGAAACCCAGGAGGAAAAAATGTTTTCAGAACTTTTAAAATGTCAGCATAATCTTTAAGACTATGCTATATTTGCACAATACCAAATGTATGAACAAATGCATATTACTGACAGAGAATCAGAAAATACACTTAAAAGGAGGCTAAACCCATAAAGAAAAAGAGAATTGAAATAATCTAATAATGTACAGAAAGCTTAGAGCTGAACATCCTATTTTGTGCTCTAAAACAGATTTAGCAATGGAACATTACTAATCTGATTCATTAAGCAGATGTATGCATATCTTTTCTTCACAGGTATGTAAAAATTTACTACTTTGTCCTCTGTCATGCTTCAGCCTCTCACTTTTGACTGAATCACTTCAAACTCATTTCATTACGGTAAGACCTGTAAAAGCATTCACAACTTCCTGTCCATTTTCAAAGCAATAATTTCACCGAAACATTGTCCATGCTATAAAGAAAGGTCACAAAACCTGAAGTAATTTTCAACTTTCTTACATTGCCATCAGTCGTTGGTTTATCTATTATCACCTCTGGCAGAAGTTGTCCAGTAGGAGACGACAGATCTGGTGGTCCATCCGCCAAGGAAACCACTCCATTGCAATCCACAGTGCTGTGCATCTTCCCATTGACTGGGAAGACTGTCAGCCTTCTGGATGACCCACTGGCCTGGCTAATGTTACTACTGCGCCGCTCGCCGTGCCTGCGCGGCAAAAACAGAGAACCTCTTCTGCTCGAATTATCCTCAAACGTGCTGTGCTCATCGTCAGCAAAGTCATTTTCTGATCCTCGCTCTCTTCTGTCGTCTCTAAAACTGAAAACACTTGTTCTCTTACTAGGCCTGGGAGAAAACAGGGAGCCGTGAACACTCAGCAAAGACTGCAAAGGAAACATAAAAAATGACGGTCTGAAGATTATAAATATACAAAATGCACGTCTATGTACAAGAAAAACAATAATAATTTATATTCCCCCGGAATTTGTCAGTGTTATCTTTAATACACTGCCTCAGGCTAATCTCAAAAATGCATTACAGATGAAAGTCAACTGAGTGGGTAAATTCACAGTGTACCTAAAACAATAACTGGAGAGAAAAAAAATGATATGAATGAGGCCATAGTCGTTTCAATCTCTGCTTTAAAGAGAAAAACCAAGATTTCCATAAACTCCAATGATCGACATACATCATGCATTAAGTTAAAATATATCAACACCTTTCGCCTTCTAAATTCATACATTATACTTAAATTTTCCTTTTATGAATTAAGAAGGCATTTCTATTTCAGATTAACTAGGAAAATGCAATGCTGCTGTGCATGTTAAGGTCCTAAATAATAAAATGAGAGACAACAAAACACTTTAAGGTACACTCTAGAAAATAATACCAACAGTAGGTTGCTATTTAAGAGAATGCTACATTATTTTTCCTTTGTTGCCTTACATTGCAAAGTTGCAGTGAGGTTTGTTGCATATGACAGTAATCTCACAAATTCCAAAAACGATAATTGCATTACTCACAGTACCTGGTGGGGTGATGTAAATGGCTTCCCATAAGTTAGTCTGTTCCCATCAAAAGAAAAACGGAAACCTTTCCTTTTGATACTGCCATCTGATTCAGATTTTGGAAGCTTTTCATCCTTCATGTCATCCTCTTCTCCAGAGAGCTCCCTCTGCCTTCTTTTCTTCCTTCTATTTCTCCTTTCTTTGGCACTTTTTGAGCTAAGCTTGGAAGCATCTGAAGAACTATCAGAGGGTGCAGCATTCCCACTTTCACAGCTGTACTCAGTCATCTCTGCTGCAGCTGCTGCTATTGCCTGCCACAGCAATTATTTAACAAGATGCTTTATAAATCACACCATTTTAAAAGAAGGATATAGCCCTTGTTCCTAAGATTTGTATCAAATTACTTCTAGTAAACAGCGCAGTTGGATTTGTGCAAAACTACAAGTGAAATTCTGTAGTAGGAATGGAATTTCAATGGAGTTCTACTTAGCATCTGCATCATGGAGGCAGCCCACATCGTCCACAGCCACAAAGTTCATCAGAAAATATTTGAAAATTATTAATTTTTTTATTAGAGTGAATGCAACAGCAAACAAAAGAGCTAAACAGAGTCACACTTCAGTCTGTATTAATTTAGTAAACTAATCCTAACTTATATTGTAAGTAGCTTCCTTAAGCTTTCTTCAGTCTTTGATTCACTAGTAGCAGCACAAGTAGCAAAAATGAATCAGAAATTTATAGATGAAATATTTTACACTCTAATCAAGGTTTGCAAAGTATTGAAATTATTTCTAAGATGAGAATTTGGAAAATCATCATGATAGTTTACTAGCTACTACCCCAGGATAAGAGAGATTTATTTAAAACTATTATTCTGATTTGGAGACTACTCATTGTTCTCAGTTCAGAAATTCATTAACACTTTAGATATTATATATTTAAAAAGCAATAAAGAGGCATAGAAAAAGCAGTCTAAAGTATTTGCAAGGTATGTTAAAGAATGGATTTTTAAAAATATGTGAATTTAATAATTCACACATTGGTTTTGTTTTAACAAATAGCATGCAAAGGAACACACTAAGGCCTAGGCTCTTGTTAGAAAATACCTGAGCTTCTTCTTGCTGCTTCCGCAGTTGTTCAAGCTTCAGCTTAAAGTCTGCCTCCCTCTGCTCTGCTTCAACCATAGTTGCTTGATTTTGTTCTTCATAGGCCATGGCAACCACAGCCAAAATCAAGTTAATCAAATAGAAGGAACCCAGAAAAATCACCACAACAAAAAATATCATGTATGATTTGCCAACAGCTCGTAGTGTCTATGGGAGGAGAAGAGAAATCAACCAGCTGGTGAAGAAATGCATCAGTTCTGCAGTTCATAAGTGTTAATGACTTTGAAAAGTGCAAAACTCAGTTGGTTTTCCTTCTGTAGTAAAATCATAGAAGTTTTCTGAATTAAGAGTAATCAAAATAAAGGGAGCATTCTCGTATGTGAAAAACATGCCTAAGGATCACAGTGCTTTGTGACAAACCTCTTTCAATGCCTAATAATCTTGAGAAGTAAGTGGGATCAAAGTCATTAATGTAAGTCACATATCACAGGTTGGAGGCTTAGAATGCTTACCATGTATTAGCATATCTTCCCTTTGAAATAACAAAATGAATTAAAATGGCACAACTGATTAGATAATTAGAAGATAGTATTTATTATAATTAACACATTCGCACACACCATGTAACAAAGAGCTACTGTAAGAAAGTTAATTTATATTGTTATGCACTCTAAGTTAAAAATAATAGGATTAAGAGTACTGAAATTAAGGTTCAGGTTTTGCTGTCATGAAGTCTTTTTACAATTTAAACTCAATATTGACATTTTTGAAAATATCATGAGGGACAAAATGAAATATACACTGTAAAAACTAAATTAAGGACCAAAAAACCCTTCATGTGCCTCTTCAGAAATCATGTGAGATTCTGTATCAAGTGTCCATATCTGCTTAGTTTTGTAAGTGAGTTTGCTTCCTTTAATAAGTTTTAATGGCTAAAAATAGCAACGGTATGTAATATAAATAAGAATGGCCTTTCCATGATTGATTTGGGGCCAGTAATACACTAACCACAATTTTTAAAATGTACTCACCAGCTGATAAAGATTTTCCCAATAGTCCTGTGTCATCAGTCGAAACAGTGACAAGAAAGCCCAACTGAATGTGTCAAAGCTAGTATATCCATAGTTGGGGTTTTTACCAGCTTTCACACATATATATCCTTCTGGGCATTTACTATAAGAGGAGAAAAAAAAAAAGAAAAAGAGGCAAAAAAATTCATACACAAATTTCATATAACACTTTTTTTAAAAATAATATTGTTTCTTGAGCTTCTTATCAAGTTTCATCTGTGGAGGGTGCTGCTATTTTTGGCTTAAAACAATTCAAAAATTAGTGAGGAAATTAAAAGTCTGTTCTTTAAAGAATAATCCAGAGAGAGTAAACAAGTAATGACAATATTTCCTTCTACCTCCTTTCACAATTTTAAACAAAATAAAGTTTATTATCAAGAGTTTAATATTACCTCTTCAGCTATCTCTTCAATGAAAATAATGTATGTACTTAACACAGAGATTTCAATGGGTGGATACTTCCATGCAGGAAAAAGACAGGCATCACACATATATTATGCTGAACTTTGTCTGTCAGTGAGGTTGGCATACCAGATTTCTTGACTTCTTCACATCTGTGAGCCTAATTAACAAATTCTATCAATTTTTCAAAAGCAAATAACCAGCATAAGAATACTTTTATCTCGTGAAATTTTTCATATTGGTTTTGAGAGTAGGTGATGCAATCTTGATAGCAAATGTAAGCATGCTGTTTCTATTAGGACAGAAGAGGCTCTTGTCCTCAAAACCTCTACAGAAAAACACTATGAGGATTTCTTTTCATTTATGTGTGCCTGTTTGATGTGCATTCATACATGTACACAAAATTACCTCATAGTTACATATATAAGTGAAATGTTTGTAAAAATAGTTTGAGTATGTGTGTTTTAAAGCTATTACCAACCAAAACCAAGGGATGGACTAATAATTCATAAGCATACAAAATTATGTGATTTTGTTACTAAAAAATTTCACAGAAAGAGAGCAAGACACTGCCATGCATGCAGCTGCCAGACAGAGGAAGCCTGAAGATTGTCTTCCCTAAATTTGATCATAAGTCTCAGTGCTCCATGCCTATTTTAGGGTAGAGAAATGGCTGGAAACCCATGGTAATGTTCTTAAGTCATTGATAACACAAGGTCTACCTGCTAAGTGGAATTTTCTAGTTACATGAGAGCTTTTAAAAGAAATTTCCAGCAAAGTATTTTGTCATTTAACATTTTTACTCATTCAAATGTCTAACTACTAGGAACCATGAACATATTATTATTATTAACTGTGACATTAGGTAACTAAATCATCTGTTTAAAGTTTAGATTGATATTTTTTACATGGTGTTTAGACAGATAGTATATCATTTTCAGTGTACTTTACCCTGCATCTGAGCTATTGCCACAAAGAAGAAAATCCTTTGCTCCTTCTGGGCGATAGAAATGACCTAAAGAAAAAAAAAGAAGTAACATTTTTACAAATGAAAGGAGGTTTTTTTTGTGTTTTTTTTTGTGAGGATGAACCTATGTTCAAGTCATCAGGTTTTGAATGTTCATAATCTCCCATTAATGTTTTCCCAACAGTGGGTTCAAAAACTGGCAGAATCATAGAATTGCTTGGGCTGGAAAACCCAAAGATCAAAGACCATCTGTTTCCAAAACACCTGCCATGGGCAGGAATGCCACTGAATAGATCAGGGCCCTGTGCAACCTGGCCTTGGAACATTTTCAGGGATGGGGTATCCACAGCTTCTGGGCAACAAAATAAAAACACACTGCAATAATAAAATACTAGAACAAATACTAGAACACAAATTGCATATTCTTTTCTTGAGTCATTGCACACTGAATACCTTTCCAAGATAGGTAAGAGATAGAAAATACAAAACTTAAAACTCCTCTTATTTAGTAAGTAGATTGCAATCAGACAAAGCCTATCTCCTTAAAAATGGAACACTTATAATGGCTTTCTGGCAGTTTTGCAGTCAGAGCAACATCAGCTAGCACATCCTGTGACTATTTCACATCCTGGGAAAATATGAAGGCAGCATTTAAAAAGAAGACAGGTGCTCCAATTACAATGTTCTAACAGCTGCTGTACTATAAACAACTTTACAGAATTTTTCTTATAAGGTGGTAGCCTTCAGAAGAAGATAAATACATGTTGTTATTAATGATTAACAATTGTGCTGTCCTTAAAATCAAAGAAAAAAAGGAAAATAATACAGTTAGAAATATGATAATGAATTAGGAAAGGCATTTTTAGAGGGTAGACCCCATTCAGTCGGACCTAGCCAAACTGGAGAAACAGGCTGCCAGGAGACACATAAAATTCAGCAAAGACAAATTCAGCTGTGTATCTGGGAAGGAAGAGCTCCTTGCAGTGATAAAGGCTGGGAACTGACTGGCTGACAACAGCTCTGCAGAAAATGCACTGGGAATTTTGCTGGACAGAGAGCCAGAGGGGCTGAGTCAGCAGTGTGCCCTGACACCCAAGAAGGGCAGCAGCCTCCAGGGCTGCAGGAACAAGAGGCCAGCTCACAGAGCAAGGGAAGTGACTGCCCCCCTCAGCTCTGCATTCATCAGACCATACCCAGAGAACTGTGCCCAGGTTTGGCAGCACAGTGCAAGCAGACATTGATAAAATGGAGCTCAGGGTCATGAGGAGGCTGCAGTATTCCCCATGTGCCGAGAGGAACCTGCGCATGTTCAGCTCAGCAAAGGGAAGGCTCTGGGGGAGTTGGTAGAATGCATCCAGCAGCTCCAAGGAAGTCATCAAGAGGACAGAGACAGGTTCTCAATTGTGCATGGCAGAAGAATGACAGACAAGAGGCATAATTACAAACAAAAGAGGTTCTGATTAGATATAAAGAGAAACTTTTCACCATGAGGATAGTCAGGCACTGAGATCTGGAAAAGAGACAGAAATCTGGAAAAACACTCAACTAAATCAATCTCCTGTCATTCTCAGCTGATGATCTTAATGTACCTTTCAAGCTGACAAAGGTTTTGGTTTTCATAGGGTAAAAAACCTACTGGATTTAAATAGTCAGAAACAGCCCATAATATATGAATATAGGATGGTGAATAATATTTGAACATAAGAGGATTCTAAACTGAACATTTAAATATAGTGATGCCAAAATCTACCATTCAAAACCAGTACTTATAATGCAGCTGACACTGCATTATACAAATTATTAAGAATAGATATATGAGAAAGGAGGAATACAAACACAACCAGACCAAACAACCTTGCCTGCATCAGCACTCTGTAGATGCCCAGCAAAGACAAAACATGTAACATAGAAAGCAACTGACATTCTGGAAAATTTTATTTCTTTTAGATTGTCACCTAGTGCAAACTGGAAGTAGAGAATCTATGTACTGTATAACCTGTATCTGAAATGAGAATTCACAAATGTTCAGTAGCATCTTCCAACTATCAGCCAAAATTGCCCAAAAAGCAATATCACCACTCCATTTTCACTCCATCCCTTCCGAGGTAAATAAACTAAATAAAATGACAGATTTCACAGAAAACATAAACAAAGTCACAGAATTTAAATAATTCAGAACTATAGAAAGATAATCCAAAAATGCAGAAAACAGCAGACAACTTTTATGTCCAATGTTAAAAATGGGAGAAAAACTGGTTCATCAAAACTCAGCCTATAACAACAGTATTTTCCTTTACTTTTTGTGAGAGTCACTGGGGATGAAAGCTAGCATCCATTATCCTATAAATTCTTTACTTAAATACACTACTTTTACAATTAATCACTAAGCAATGCCCTGTAAATCCACTTCTAGTACAAACCCACACAGGAAAACTGATTTTTGGTAATTAGAAAAGTTATTATACTACATCTCACAGTTCATTGTGTATTATAATGTTATTGATGCTATCACTTACAAGGACAGAAATACAAAACAAAAACATCTGAATGTTTCTGAACCAGCCTGGATGTTATCTCTCCAGTCTACGGACATTAAGCCTGCTGGAAAATACCTGGATAAAAACATCTTTTTCTGTTCCAGGCAACAAATCCTAAAGCTGAATACCATATCTTTTCCTACTAGAATCTTGGTCTGCCTGGGGAGTTGTATATCAGTGAAAGCAACTGGTCTGTTACCTCTACCAAATCATAAAAGCACGTCTTAACTAGGCTCTCATATTTATCTAGTGCTTCTCTGCTTTTTCATACCCTAAAGATACAAAAAGAGCCTAAAAGAATTGGTTTTGTGAGGCCTTGAGAAGATCAGGGAGGGAGCAGGGAGGGAGGGAGGGATGTGCAGAGATCTTCACTCTACCTACAAGTATAACATGAAAGACTGTAATGAAGATGGAACCTGACTCATCTCAGGAGCGTACTCCAGAAAGATAAGAGGCAGCAAATAAAATTTTGAGCATTGGAAATTTTGAAATTATATTCAAGAAAGTTTCTGTGAGACTGGTCAAATGCTGGCACATGCTGCCCAGAAGCTGTGGCACCTCAATCCTTAGAGATACTAAAAACTTGATTGGAACAAGGGATTGAGGAGTCTGCTCTAACTGGACCTGCAGCTGAGCAGCAGTTGGTCTGGACTGTGGAGATCCTGTCCAACCTGCATGATTCTGTGATTCTAAAACTAACCTAAGCCTCTACAAACATTTCTAAGTGCAGTTAACAGAAAGAGCAATCACGTCAGCATGAGTTTGGGATGTAATATACACAAATTCCTATTCTTTGCCATCCAATTTATTTGGGTTTTTAAATCTGTAGTCTGCAGTATAAAGCAGTTATCTTGTGACTGTGTGCTGGTTTATATACAAATAAAATTTTAGCAAGTTACAACAGTATTTCTTACTTTCTTGATTAATGTACGCTGTCCAGTTAAATTCTGTACCATTAAAGTATGGAATTACACGCTTTTCAAAAGCTGTTGAATTTTCTGATGGCCAGAATAGGCATTTGTTCTTCAAGTTGCCCATGAACAGCTGCAGTCCTATCAGTGCAAATACACTCAGACAAAATACAGTCAGGATCATCACATCCGAGAGCTTCTTCACAGACTGAATTAAGGCTCCAACAATAGTCTTCAAGCCTGCAAACAAAGGCAGATTTTTATTATAATATTTAATATTTAACTAAGCTAAAATACAATGTAAATGTCTCCAACACACTACTAAATACCATGCACAGCTTCAAAAAAAAACAGTCTTAAAGCATTTTCCAAAGGAAAAGCTACCAATAAGTTTCATCATTCCTGAAAAATAATTTGAAAATATGAATGGGAATGAATGGCATACATTCCAAAGCACCTGCTCTTCAAATCAAGAGCTTTCAATTCATGCTCTCTATACATGTACACTACATCTAAAGAAAATAGTTAATTTTATTTTCTTTTTGATGCCTCTTGCTCCAAACCTTTGCCAGTATCCTGTTCCAATACACAACATTTTGTTCTCTAACAGCAAACAAAAAGAGACCACAATTTCATTTCAGTAGTAGTTTTAATGTCTGCATTCTAATGCATCATCTTCTGATGGAGGTGGGGTTTGGTGAAGATAGGCATCATAAGCTAATAACTACATCATGCAATCCCCATGCCACTCATTATTATCTTATTCCTCTGTCAGAAACTCAACTTTTACAAAGCACTAAAATTTTCAATCCCAAATGTCTTTCATAAATATGTATATGTAACATTCACATTAAAAAGACTTAATTTTGATCCTCAATGTGGGAGAGAAAATTTGACATCATTAAATGGAGAAATATACAGGCTATGCAAATGAGTTCTTCATGCAATTGACTACTAAACTCTGAGGCTGACTGTTTTACAGAATTAGAAAAGGAAATTAAATTGAAATTAAGACAAAAACCTGGATGTTTCTGTTAAAAACATGAGTTCAGCTTCTGTGCAGTTTCAGTCAGCCTCAGTGTTTAACCTCGCTCTCACCTGGAATGACTGATATTGTTTTCAAAACTCGGAGAACTCTGAATGTTCTCAACGCTGAGACATTGCCCAGGTCCACAAACTCTGTCACATATCTGTAGTGAGGGATTCCACACACAAACACAATGACAGCACACACAAAATTAAACAGAGGTGATGTAGAGTGTTTACTATTTTACACAGTTACTTCTTACCTGGAATTACAGAAATAGTTTTCAAAGCCCTCAATACTCTGAAAGTTCGAAGAGCTGAAAGATTGCCTAGGTTTACAAATTCTGTTATATACCTGTAGGATTAAATCACAGTTATTCAGAATTGAGGCAGAGCTTATACTACTTACCTGGACCTGAAATCCAGAAATCCTTTTTTTTTTTTTTCTTGAAGGAATAAGTTTAAATTAAAGACTTGCATTCATATTTTCCTGTTTCAATTAAGTTTCCCCTAAGAAATTAACCCTTAAAATTTCCCATTAACTGAAAATTTAAAATGAAACCTATAGACCTGCTTTTTTTAAAATCATATTTTAAATTGATTGTTAGTGGTATCTTCTGTACTGTGGAAAGTCCATTAATTCTGCTATGTGTTACATTACTGTAAAATATTCTACTGGAAAAACTTGAAGCACAATTCAGCTACAATTAATTTCATATGAACTAATATAAGCCAAACAAACTATTACAGGTTCACAAACATTTGTTATTTTACTTAAAAAACAGTATATACTTACGCAAAGGAAATGACAACAAAATCAAGCCAGTTCCAGGGGTCACGAAGGCATGTAAAATCATTTATACAGAAGCCTCTTGCAAAGACTTTTACTAGAAATTCAAAAGTATAAATTCCAGTGAAAGTGTACCTATGAGAAAACATTCAAGCAAAAGTTAAAGACTGTTGTGTTGTTCAGTGATACATCATGAGCATACAGGAAAATAACTCCAACCCAGTAATTGGTACATGCACTGAACAGCAGTTATAAACTCACAAAAAGTATGACTATTTTTCCATCATTCTTTTGTGAGATAATAGGATTACACTCTTTCATTTTTTCTGAAAAATAATTTTGCAGTTTCTAGCACATAAGATTCTTTAATTTCAGCAATCATAATAATAATCATGAATAACAGAAAAAAAAATTGTTCAAATAATATTTGAGCATGGTTGCCACATCAGAAATAAAGTCCATGGGTAAGTAAAACCTAGTATTTACTGAAGGTCCTTGATGGTTGAACAGGTAGACTTAAGAATGATAAACAATAATCCTCAGCAGAGGTATTTTCCTTCAAGAGTGGGTGTGTTCCATAATTAGATTTTGATGCACAAAAGGAAGGTGTTTCAGAGGGGCTATAGAAAGCATCTTCCCCACTGAAAACCAGTAATTTTGGGTGGAATGACCATTTTCATTTTTTCCTTTTTTAATGATAAAGAACAGCTCAGGAAGGAGAATACATGAAAACATTGCTTGTATGAACATTCTGAGGAAATGTATTTATCAGCATTTTGTTCAGAGAAAAAGGTTAACAATGTCACAGCTTCTTTCCTTTACAGAGCTTGCAGGACTGTGCTGCCTTGGGTTGCAACTATGATCAAATTCCAAGCAGGAAAAAGGAAAATACTGGTATTACACAAGTAAGTAAAACTGCATGGTCTAGCTCTTAATTTGCTTTTCATTTTTAAAGCACTTTAAAAATTATTAGTCTATTTAAGTATACTTACTCTACATCCTTCGCCCACTCTGGAAGATTCCTCCATGTCATTAATACACAATTTGCCAAAATAGTGAGCATAATGACCTTGTTGAACAATGTTGACCATAGTTAAGGAACATACCCCTTTGAAAAGCTGAATTTGCACACAAAATACAAGGAATTGACCAGGACATGGAGTACTGACAACATGTATGATACAAATCAGTTTACTATCTCTAGCAATGTCATAAGTAATGCAAAGATATTTCACAAGAATGATAGTTATACACCTATCACAGAATCACTTGGGTTGGAAAACACTCCTGAGGTCACCAAATCCAACTTTTGACTCTTCACTTGTCAACTAGACCATGGCACTAGGTATCACATCCAGTCATTTCCTGAACACCTCCAGGGATATTAACTCTACCACTTCCTTGGGAAGCCCATTCTGATGCTTGACAACCCTTTTTGTGAGAAATTCCTCCTGATGTCCAGCCTGAACTTCCCCTGGTGCAGCTTGAGGACATTTCCTCTTGTCCTGCCACTGGTTACCTGGGAGAAGAGACCGACCCCCACCTTGCTACACCCTCCTTCCAGTGAGTTATAGAGAGTGATAGGGTCCCCCTGAGTCTCCTCTTCTCCAGGCTAAACACCCCCAGCTCCCTCACCTGCTCCTCACAGGACTCAGTCTCTAGACCCTTCACCAGCTTCACTGCCCTTCTCTGGACCTGTTCCAGCACCTCAGTGTCCTTTCTGAACTGAGGGGCCAAAACTGGACACAGCACTTGAGGTGTGACTTCACCAGTGCTGAGTACAGGGGGACAGCCATTGTCCTGGCCTTGTTAGCCTCCCTTTTCCTGATACAGGCCAGGATGCCAATGGCTTTCTTGGTCACCTGAGCACACACTGGCACATGTTCAGCTGCTGTTGACCAGCACTGCCAGATCCTTTTCCACAGGCCACTCTGCCCTCAGCCTGCAGCACTGCCTGGGGCTGTTGTGGCCAATTTGTAGCACCCAGCACTTGGTCATGCTGAACCTCATGCTCTTGGTCTGGCCCATCGATCCAGCCTGTCCAGGGCCCTCCGCAGGGCCTTCCTATCCTCCAGCAGGTTGACACTCCCACACCACTAGGTGATATCTACAAACTTACCAAGGGTACGCTCACTCCCTTCATCCCGATCATCACTCATAAAGATTTTAGACAGGGTTGGGTTGCACCTTAGGGAACTCTATAAATTACTTTTCCTGAATTTAATCAGCAGGTTAAGTGACTAATCTTAGCTCAGATGAAAGAATTAAAGGCAGGAGCAGATTCAAACACTAAATCAAAACTCCTAGTGTTAACATTAGTAATATTAATCGGTAACCATTTTTAACAAACCACTTGGAAAGGATATGAATGAACCAAGATCTTAATAGCTAGTCTTCTAGTGATATTGAAAGGAGATAAAAGGTACAAGGCAGGTGTGGCACTGAACCTGTGGATTGTTTTCGCTTTATCCAGTACTATAAATGTCTTTAAAAAATAAACAAGAAGGGCAGGGAGGTAGCAGGGTTAGGAAATTAAGGATACATTTTAGCAACCTTGCCATAATAGAGGCTTACACACATCTAAGTAACAAAATTTATTTTCAGTAGAATTGCGGACGGAAATAACATATTCTACGTTTTCACATGAGCAACAAAAATGCTACACCATGCATTCTTTGTCTCTGTGCTCTTAAAATCTGCATTTCAGATTTTCTAGGATTAAGTAATTATATTAAAACTATAATTAAAATGTGACTTTTTACATTTAAATTTAACGCAGCTCTTTTACTTGCATTTCAGAACAAAGTTGACAATGAAAAACAAAGCACCTAAGTAACCATTTTTGGGACCTCACAAGGAACTATTTAACCATTTCAGCATGTTAAAACTGCTTTTGGGGTGAGATATCCTTGACTTTTAAAATCCTTGGCTTTATCGCCTTTATTGCTCGTGCAGCTGTCACTAGTACCATCAACGTAACCATTTTTGATTTTAAATAGGAGACACAATGAAAATATCATCTAATGAAATCTTAATTCAATCTACATTTAATGATTATTCTCCCAAAATCTTATATCTGGAAATAAGCAGGCTACAACACTGAATATTTCTGTTTTCCAATGACATTTTACTATAAAAGAAATAGGTCATTTGTCAATAGTGTTTGTGAAGTTAAGAGAACAAAAAATAACTAAAAATCTGCATCTGATTATTAGTCTTCAACTTTTTATACTAGAAAAAACATTGCTTTAATTAGGTTGCTTTTTATATTACAGATATAATACAGCTCTTTGGTTAAATTCTTATCTTGCAAGATACTATTTTGTTGGTTATTCAGTACTTAATTTCAAAAACCTGTTCTATGGTTTTAATTCAACAAGCATTTTATTGATTACACAATAAAATAACCACTTGCTGCTTATTTCGTACTGCCTTTTTAATGTAAACTCAGTTTTGTTTTCTTTCTTGACATCATTTCACTTCACATGCATGTATAAAAATAACTTTCATTCATCTGTGCTTGCCAAAGTAAACACCTTGCTCTTTTCTTCCTTTTTTATCATTATATCTATAAATTAAACTCAATCAGTATATATCAATTTAGATTTTGTCTTCAAGTCTATATTGGGCATACAACATAGATCCAATACCAAAAACACAAAGACTGGTTTAGTCTTTACACTTTTTTTTTTTTTAATTTTGTAAAACAAATTATTTTCTTTATATTTTCAGGAATGTTTGACAGTGATTGTTCTGTCATATGAGCATTTTGTCTAAAGACATCTGTAATTAACTAGATCTCAGATATCATGTTTCTTACAAAAACTCAGAGAGCAGCCAGAGAGATGGGAAGCTTTCAAATGGTTCAGCATTACACCAGATCTGAAGAGATTACAGGACATTTAATACAAAATCCATTAACTAAAATACCATAACATGGGACATTAAAAGAAAAGTGTCTTTTTTTTCTTTTTTTAAGGCAACTTTAGCAAGAGTTACAGTTGTCTTATTGTGAAATCAAAATAATTAACATGATAGCACCTACTGCATAATAGTTTCAACCAGTGCTTCTGACCAACTTCCCAGCAGAGCATTTATCAGGTTATAGTAAAACAGGAGTGCTCTAATTACATTCTTAATACAAAACACTTACTTTTTTATTGATGTAATATGGGTCCAGGTCCTCCAGGGGTTCAGACACCATTCCTGGAGGAATGTCACCATAAATAAATGGCAGAGTCTTCCCTGCCTCTAAGTCATTATTTGGCTCTGGGTGATTTGCTCCAGGACCAGCATCATCTGTAGGCTCATCTTGATCACAATGAAATTTTTCATCAGCAATACGTTTTTCAATAGCTGCAAGAGATTCTTCAGTGAAATAGAAGAAGCTGTCAGGTCCTGGTGGTACCAGCATTGCCCGCGCCATCTTTTCATTCTGCAAATTTTAAATGCTTTTAGGCTCTTGTTTAAGAAGATCCTAGGAGGACATGTAGGAAAAAGAAAGAAGAAACAGAAGGTCACACCACCAACAAAATCCCCAAATATAAGTTTTTGGCATAGTCAGAATCTACGTCTTTTCTCTTTATAAAGCCCTGTAGCAAGAAATATTTCAATTAACAGTCAGATATTTAATAGAAAATTAGCTACTCATGGCAAAGAAATAGAAGTTAAGAATTAAAGAAAAATAATGAAAGAAAAAAAGAGATCAAATTTTCTTCCAGTTTGTCAACTCAGGTTAGTACCTCACAACAAAAAAGGGGGAAACATTCTAACTTCCCCCAGCATAACATTTAGTTACCTTACTGTGAAAAAGTAAAAAATGTTTCAACACAGTATTGCAGTCAATGGTCACAACCTCTACCATACAGATGTATACATTTTTGGCACACCACCTTAAAAAACTTTGCATTTATATTACAAAAGTAGAAAGAACATGCTATTTTTACTACTCTCAATTTCTTATGGCAACATTGCTCCATCTGGTGGCTTATACTATGATTGCCAAACTAATGTTTATATTATACTATTAGGTACTACATAAACACATTGTATGTATAAAGCCATATTCACAGGCAGAAAGCAACTGGCCTGAAGTTTAGTCTTTCCCTTTTAGGCTTTCTGATTCATATCTACCTGATTTTAAATTGTAACTTTGATGGTGCTATCTCTGTAATTAAGGAAGTTATGATGGATGAAGTGTTTTAAATTTATACAAAAAGCACAGCACAATCAAAATTACAGTACTCTCTTTGAGACCAAGGATATTTTCAAAATACTTAAAAACAATAAATTCATTAAATTACAATGATCATTAATAGATAATTTCTTTCTAGATTATATTTTCCACAGTGTGTGTACAGTTAACACCTAAGGGTGCAGTATCTTCAAAATGAGCCAATATTTTTGAACAGACACAAGGTGGAATCCAGCCCCACCTGCTGACAGTGATTAAGTGTTGTAGCCTTTGTCAACACAACGTTGTGGTGAGTTGACCTTGGCTGGCTGCTCTCCCACTCACGTAACACAAAAGGAACTGCACAGGAGAGAATGAAGTGGAAACAGATCCTTCACAATTTACTGTCATAGGCAAAACAGACTCACCTAGGGAAAAATAACTTATTGCCAATTAAAACAGAATTGGAAGGTAAAAACCATAAATCCTAGAAGAGTTTTCCCTTTGCTTCTTTGTTCCAGGCTCAACTTCACTGTTTCACTCTCAAGTCCTACACCTCCTCCCCCGACAAGAGGCACCGGGAAGTTGGGGAATGGGGGCTGGTGTCAGATCATTGCAGTTCTTCTTTGCCACTCCTTCCTCCTGTTCTTCCCTTGCTCCAGCATGTGTCCCTCATGCAGGCTGTAAAGCTTCAGGATAAGGTTGTTCCAGTGTGCACTTTGCCTCTCCCCCAAGGAATATTCACCTTCCAGTGTGGAGTCCCCCAGAGGCTGCAGGCTGGGTATCTGCTCTGGCACTCTCCGCTGTGGATGGCAGGGAAACACCAGCTTCTACATGGCCTGTCCCACAGGCCTCCAGGGAATTTCTGCTCCAGCACCTGCAGCCCTCCTCCCACTCCTGTTCCCCTGACCCTGGAGCTCTTTCTCACACCCTCTCAGGGAGTGTTCCTCACACTGGCGGTGCCGTTTTGCTTTTTCCAGGTGTGTTTTCCCCGAGGCGTTGCCGTCCTGCCCGAGCAGGGCATGGGGCAGCCCTGGGCTCTTCACTCAGAGCCTGCCTGGCATCCCCCCAGCCCTGAAACACTGTGAGCACTGCCCAGAGTCACCACAGGCCTCACTGTCAGGAGGAAAAAATTCAAGCAGATTTAGGTGATGGCTAATGCTATAGGCTCCTGCCACCCCAAAAGCCACAGGGTGAGCCAGTTCTCCTGGCTGTGTGTGCACTGAGGCTGCGCTGGGCAGGAAAAATATCGATGGCAGACTTTCATGAAGTGCAACAGCTCCAAAATAACCCATGACACTGAATCCCAGATAGCTGCCTCTTCTGTGTCAACTTTTAGGTCAACTTAGTTGAGGAAATTTTCTATTTTTAACAATTTTACAGCAGGAACTAGAACTGCCATGGACACACAACCCATCATGCAAGCCACCTCTTCTTCAAAATTAGTCAGTTGAGGTTATGGACAGGCTTCAAATCCCTGCTTTTTCAGCTGAGCCACAACAGGTTCCAGGTCTTTGGCACACACCACAACAGACAAAAAAAGAGAGAGAGGCTAGTAAAGAAGTGAGAAATTTCCTAATAAATAATTATAGAAATCAGACATTTTTCATGTCACCTGCTAAGCACTCTAAGAAAACACAGGGTTTTTTTCTCTGGAAAAGAAAGCCTGAGAATGCCAAGTCTTTCCTTATTTATTTAAAAATGCCTGATCTCATCTGCTCCATCTTAAAGTGATTCACCATTTTCAAATGCAAGATCTGATTGTGGCTTAGCCTTTTGGGGCAAATAGTTCTCAAATCCTTAGCACCAGTGAACCTGAAGATCTGAACAGTCCTACTTGGACTGAGAACCAGCTGTGTCTCAAGAGGTACTTTTCCTTCAGAAGCTGAATGACACTCGTGGCTCTAAACACCCAGGAAACCTTCACCAGCAAAAAGGGAGAGAGATCTGTCTTCCAAGGAAGAGCACCAGGCTCTCTTTCCTTCAGCTTCATTTTTACCTAAGGGCTAATGTAACACAAATATTACTTGGTACCTTTAGGTCATTTATTTGGCTTATAACTCTGGGTTTGGTTTTTTAATAAAATGGAGGGGTAGGTATTATCTGTTTCTTTATTTGCAAGCTAAAAATTCGGAAAAATAATTTCCTTAGTGCAAGCAGCTGAGTCTACATTTTTTTTTTCTTCAAGTCAAGGAACATTCTTACTAATAGGGCCTTTCTCCTACACCAAGGTGGTAGCAGTATTAACTTAAGTAATATGTTTTCCTAAAAAAATGTCTGTAACATATAGGAATGACTTTTTATATACCAGTACTACATGTATTGTAACAGATTGTGAGGACAGCACTTGTAATAAAATTTGTATTTCATAAATGATGCACATAATGCAATAATGCAGTTAATGCCATTATAAGTAGTCCACACACACTCAGTTATTATCCAAACTGGTTAGATGGTTGCACAAAGTCCTTCAGAGTCTGAAGAGACAAAAAAAAAGCAAGATCTACAGCTATTAGACCAAATTCTATCTTATGACCAAAAAAAAACAGGAGCTGTACGTATGGTGCTGCCCTCTCACAGGAATGTTGCTCTTTACAGGCTGACTAAAATACAAGCTTTTCAGCACAGCTACACACCACTGACCAGTCCACCATGCCTATAAACAAGAAGGAGTACACTTGGCAATTTAAGAAATACTTAGGTAACTTTGTGTTTAAATTATTATCTTCAGAAACAAGCATGTCACCAACAAAAACCAACCAACCAAAAAAAAAAAGGTAGATACAGGATGAGAATGCAAATATATACCATAACATTCAGCTAGTCTTCTGGAGGATGTTCTCATTACTTGGATAAAGACTCTACAAAACTTTAAAAATAGTTTTCTAGTCAATGTTAGGCTTACAGACTTGGAAAGTGACGAATGTGATGCCCACAGAAACTACTCAAATCAAACATGTACTTGAAAATGGCACTAACTGCTATGTCTGTCTATGCATTTTGTCTAAATTTACTCTTTAAAGGTCTATAATGTGTAAAACTAAAAGTTCATGACTGTTCATTTTACCAAATACCACTAGAGCCTCATGGCAGTTTTTCTGAGCTATTGCAGTTGTTTTCAGAGTGAAAGCCAATCCTTCCTCCTGCATGTTCATCTTCCACTGGTTTATTCAGCAAGCCTTAAGTGGGACCCCTAGGGCTGAGATGAACTCCAGCATTTCCCTCTAGAGACACCACAGCCAATGTCTGCAGCACAATTCCCAGTGTTAACACAAAACAAAAAAAGGCATTTTCCACTACATGACAAATCTCTTCTGTGAATGCCCTATTCTAGCAGCCTAATCACAGCCCATGCTTGGGAAAAACCCACACCTATTAAATACTTCTTGATTTTCAGTTCAGCAACTGTTTCCTTTTCATGACTTTTTTAAGTACTGCAAAAATATAAAATGTTTTAACACTGTGGAAGAAAGTGATGCTCCTTATAATGTTATCTCATGAAAATCACTTTACCCAAGAAAGAAATTGAATGGGGAAAAAAAATATACAGCAAGATGGATTAGTTTAATGACTTAAATGTGTCTCTTTCCTGCAATTTTGATGGCATTTGTATTACGAAATCAGGTAATAACAATCATCCAGAAAACCATATTTAATGTGAATCCTGAAGAAACTGTCACCCTTCCATCCAAAAAAAATCCCACAAAGGTCCTTCTGAAAGCCCAACATTAAAAACATCCACCATCGGTAAAAAACAAAACCCAACACATAAATCCCCATTTTCTCAGCTTACTGTTAATAAATAGGCTTCTAATCTTTCATGGCTACGTTGTGCATGTAAGCCTGATTGGAGACTCTTCCATCAACCAGGACAGAGATACAAATTACAAATTAAAGATTACAGAAAACTGCTACAAACCACAGAGTCTGTAGCACCACGGTATTAGGAGGAAACTCCTGGGGCAGGAATGAGCCAGTTAACAACCTGATACTAATGTTAACATAAATATATTCTCATGGAGTATGGGTAAGTGAGCAAGAATAATTTTTAAATGATCTTTTAAAAAATATTCTTATTACATATGCAAAGAAAACCATCAGGGTCATTTATATTAAGTTTGAGGTTTTAAGCTTGAGTCCACTGGGCTATGAAAAAAAGCATGAAAATATAGTTTTTATTGTTTCCATATATTTAAAAATAAATTAAAAATATATGTTTTTGTTTCTATATTACTTTTAATATTTGCAAAAATAATGGTCAAGCTTAAAACCAAACCAGTCCGCAACAAACCCTCAATACTCACAAAATGTGTTTCCCTAATGTAGTATTTTTATCTTAACATTTTTCAAAGGCAGAAATAACACATCTGCTCTTCCTACTATATATTCTACAACACAACGATTAATTTTTTACAGTATTGTTCCCAATGTTCTCTCTGCTATGGTTTCATAGTGTTATTTGAGTAACTTGGATAAAGCTTTTAGTGTACTAAAGAAGCCAAAGTACTGAAATTACTGCATCTCAAAAAACATCTAAGGATCACATTTTGTACATTTCATGTATGAAATGTCACTAAAAATCAGACAGGTAAAGATGTTCTGTGAATTTCATTTAGGCAAGTGATCAAATCTGGTGAGTCATAAGCAGATTTCCAGATTTTTTTTTTTTGCTACGCTCTTTTTTTATTTCTACTATATAAATTAAGACTTACTCTATTAACTAATATATTGTCATTGAGCAGTGACGCAGCCTTCAATTTCTACAGAAAATAAGCTGGGTTTATTACTGCTATGTAAATTTCACAATTCTGTGACTGCAAAACAAGCAGGAGGCTATACAACAAATCCAGAAAATTCTTAGGATAGTGGTTTAATCTAGAAAGCATCTGCTCCTAAACATCAATAAGAACTAAAAGGTTTCTGAATTATTTATTGCTTTGAGACTGAATAGATTAGACCTATGCTATATTTCACCCCTGATACTTCTCAACAAAAGATTGTGCTAATGCAATAGCACTAAGTGGGACAGCTGATTTTTAAAGAAAATATTTTACCATGTCATTCTTTTGTCTGTAAGTCATTTCATTCTCTATAGCTTGTCCATGAAAATAATTTTAAACCACAAAATAAATGCTTATGGAAGACAAAATGCATTTCTCTTCAGTTTAATGGATTCTACTCCTTATATGAAATTGCCTTACATGACCTGTATTACTTCTAAAGGTATTCTAAACTAGATATTTTCAATTCAACAGCCTCTGATTTCAATTTATGAACTTATGGTAATACACAGAAGACAACAAAAACCATTAATATTGCAGGAATGAAAAATGCTTAAAAGATAGAGGATGCTACAGCTGATCTTAAAAAAGAAGAATTCTCTAATATAGCCCATTTTTAGAATTTGCAATCACTTACAGGCAGATCAGTTTGCCTTTTCTTTATGTCAGAAAATGCATTAATTGGGTGCAAATCTAGGAAATTCAGTCCTCACAAACAAGTAATTCAACCCCCATGTATCAAGCAGCCACCTTGGAACAGAGCCAAAACACAGCAAATAAAAAACTGTAAGAGATTTCACTACTGGCAAGGCATGGAAGAACTGTGAAACTGTGAAAATCATGATGCTTAGCCACAAATGTGACATGCACATATGATGATATTTCTGTTATTTGCATGACTGCTTGGACATTTTTCCAGACCAGAGGAACACTGCTCACAACATCAGGACCTGGCTTCCAGTTAGGTCCAAATATTCTTCTATATTAGGTCCAAATAAACCATGTAGCAAACTCTCTGCATAATAAGCCTAATTTAAAGCTTCCTCAGCCTCTTAACTCCTCTTACAATCTAAAGACAAGTTTGTATCAGATTTGCTCCTACACTAAGGCTGTTATTCACTTCAGTAGCCCATCAGTGCTTCTTACTTTCATGTATTTATAGTAAAAATTTTTCTCTCAGAATTCTCATCTGGTGACATGAGTTCAGTGAACCTTTTCTGTAAATCACATAAATGATACCAGTCATTGAAACTTATTTTTACATTTTTTGTGTTTATGTTATATTGTGGGGCAGATTTGTTGTTGTAAATCCTGGTGCTCAGTCTTGCAAGATTTCATTATCAATGTGTAGGGTTTTTTCCTCCTCATTTCTCCAGATTCCTTCTTCAATTTTCTGCTGTTATTTATGTGTCATTTAACAAATTAATGACAAAATAAGATTATACATAGTTTTGAATAACAAAGCCCTGATAATGTGTGCTCGGTGCCTTTGCTCCAAAGCCCTTTTTTAATGATCTTTGCTCCAAAGCACTTTTTTATGACACCAAAGATGATAGTACCAAGTTATGTACATTATGACCTTCCTATTTATAAGTTTGGATAATCTCTCTGTATAAATTCATAGCAAAGACAACCATAAAAACTTTTAAATATTACTGCTATCTGTGGACTGAAATATCTAACTCCTCATTTTGATTCTTAAAAGATAAACAGAAAAAAGAAATATCTCAGTGGATACTATATAATAACATAATGTAGCTTCTTAGAGATTAAGCTATGAAACAATACTCTCTACACATATATGAAAATAATCATGGTACTTCTGCAGTATTTATTTTCCTTGCATTCCTTATCTGAAAGAGAGCATGAAGGATGGGCAACTACCACAAAGGATAAGTTTATTTTCTTCACACAGAGTCTTTATTACACAATAATTGTTAGTTACAAAACAGAGTACACCACTTAAACTTGTTTTAGCTGTTTGAACTCCTCAGGATGTAACAGCCAGATTCCCAAAACTGTAGCTCTGTAAACAGGGAAATAAATTGAGAGCTGCTTTCATTCTTTTATAGATAGGTGCTAGAATTTTCCCAGGGAATCCAGTGCTGAACCGTTAAAATAAATCCCCTGAAAGTTCATTTACTCCCCAGAGAGACTGCCCCAGCAGCAAATCAGAAGTGCTGCACAACTTGCTCTGGCCTTGTAAGTCTGTATTAATGAATTATTAATATAGTACTAAATAAATTAAATGCAATTATATTGCAAAGTACATAAACATTGTGTACAATAAAGAAACTACATGCATCCACGTCCATGGGATTTTTCATTACTCTGACTCTTACAAGTGTCATCTGTTGAGCCACATCTATCAAAATGCTCCAAGTAAATCACTCAAAGTTTGAACATGATACCACCTCCAAGTGATGTATTCCAACTTATGCAGGTGAATCCCTTGTTATAATTTTTTACACTAGATTGTGAAATGGCTGAGTTTTTTATCATTCTGGAAACTTCACTGTAAAATTTATTTAAAATTAAAATTATCTTGGATGCCTTATCAGATTAAAGTCAATGTATTGAGATCCCTATGGCTCTGCCAAAACTGTGGTTACAGAAATAACTTTAATTAATGCAGAATTACTCTGATTTATGACCAATTTCATGAAAGTTAAAAGAAAACATTATGTTTGGTTTTTCCACACAAGGAATGTGTATGTTGTGTCTGAAGTAGAAATGAATAGTTTGTATCAACTGCAGCTAGAGGGGGAAAAAAAAGGAAAATTCTAATTAAAGTTTTAGTGTTGAATTCATAATAACTTACATAAAATGAGATTGCAGATATCAGAGGAAAATATAGCTTGGTAGGCACCTTTTCAAGGTACATAATTCCAAACCCAGCTCAAAAGGGGGTGAAGGTTACCTTATATAATCTACAAAAAGTACAAGTATGTTCAAGGGATGTGTTTGAGGTTGCTACCCCATATTCTTGCAGTGGGTCTTCCAAACTGCTCTTCATGGAGGAGCACAGGCTTCTTTTACCAGCTGCAGTCTCCAACCTTTTGGCTCATATTCTTGTAGGTGGAGCTCTGCAATAACTGCTGTAGGTTATTGCTTGCCTGTTATCAAAATTTTATTCTCTTTTCTGTGTTCTGCTTCAGTACTGGGCCACCACTAACACAAGCCACCACTGCAAAGCAACAGTGATAAATGATGTAAAACCAGCACAGCTCCCAGAAAAATGCTGCTGAAAATTTCCCCCCAGACAACAAAAGTGAATTGGGAACTTAAACTGAACAAGCTTTTTAAGCTTCCCCAAATTTTAATAACCTGAAGATTTTTATATTAGAAAAGTCCTCTTGAATACCAATAAACTAAAAAGATACAAGTCAGTAACATACTACACAACAGAAACATGTTTGACTAGATTTGATACAGTAAAAAATGTTCTTGAATCCTTAAAATGTACACTGTCAGGTTTTTATCTACTAGAAAGCTCAAAACATCATCATTTAGAGCATAGCAGAAAGGAATCTACCTATAAGAGAAAATAATTCTTCCATTGACTGAAAACTGCTAAAATTCTGAAGCAATCTTTAAGTTTATTTGCTCTTATGGGTAACATTGGTATCATGACCTAATAAACATGATGGAATTTTACTAAATGTTTCTAACAACTATTTTAAAACAGCCATTTCATTGCACTTTGATTTTTCATGAAGAAAATGAAGACCTCTGTAAAATGGTCAGAGAGCATAACTGAGCAGACATACAATTTGGAAGAATTTAGAAAGCCATTGTGCTTTGTTAGTGCTTTGTCATGAGCTTTTTAGCCTGCAAACACCACTTATGTCAGGTCTTCTCCCTCAAATTTTTGAATAGTTTTTTATTTTTCCTTTTGGCAAATAAGAGAACACAGGAAAAAAGAACATGGTGGGGGGGGGGGGGGGGCAGGGGGGGGAAGAAAGCAACTTTCCCATCAAAGTAAACACACAGAATGTGAAAACTGGCTGCAGAATGTAAAGACATAAAGCAAGGAGTACAGCCAGACCTCTTTCCTTTTCTCTTTCTGGCCAGACAGGCTCCCTATATCTCATTTAATGGCCTCATTAGTGTAATCTGAGTCTACTTTCTGTGCTGGTCTGATTTCCTAGAAAGACTCAGCTACTGTTCTGCAAATGGATACAGGCTGGGATGACTGGTAAAACCTGGCTCAGTTTATAGCAATGTGGGGGCAACATTCCCACATCCATTCTAGGGCTTCCTGCAAATACACTGAAAGTGGAAGATGGCATCAGCATACATCAACACAAAGATGCATGGCAGGATGTTCTTGAAAAGGTCCACCTGTTAGGTTCAAAAAGGATTTTGCTCCTTCCAGTATATTACTGAATTTTTGTATGTATCAAAAAAAATTGTTTACTAATGACATCCATTAAAAAGCCACAGAAGCAGAATAAGCCTTTAAAACTGAAATGAGAGTTCAATACCAATTATTCTGTTCAGTTCAACAGCCTGAAACAAAATGCTGTGTTGGTACAAGAGAATTTCAGGCTGTCAGCCTCATTGACAAAGTTCACCATCTGCTTCCCAATGAACATGAGAGCATGAGAAGGAAAGCAAGAATATGCTAGAACACTTGACACCATGATGGCATTTAAAACTGCATTTGTTCATTTTTTGGTTGTTGCTTTTTTGTTTTAGTAGAGATTCAATTATTTACAAAGTAAAGCTTTTTTTTTTTTTTTTGTACGGATTGCCATGTGCTCTGGGATGACCCTGCTTGAGCAGGGAGGCTGGACCAGAGGATCCACTGGGGTCCCTTCCAACCTGACCTATTCTGTGACACTGTGATTGGGTGCACCATAAACAGTGGCATTAGCTTCACTCCAAAATATCTCATTCCTGTGGACAGAACTTTTAAATGGAAGTCCATTGTCAAGGCTTTGTCACAGAATGAAATTTCTCTCATATGTCTGCTTTGGTCCTTACCTCCTGTAACTTGTGTTCCAAAGTATGTTACTAGTTAGTATCTTGTTAGTTGTCATTTACATATTCTGTCCTAACCAATTCAACTTATATGGCACATTAATATTAAAAACTCACATTATTAAAATTCACTTAATATTAAAGTTTCACTCACTGTGCATTTATGTGAGTTTACAAAAAACACTGTTGTTATAAATGTGAAAACTAATGTAAGATCATGTCTTCTCTTTGACACAGTAGCTATGGAATAGCCACAGGAATACCCACCAAGCAAAGGTACCAAGAGGGTATAGACAAATCAAAGTGTTTTGGAGATCCAAAGAAACTCCTCTAGCTGAAGCAGAAAATATATACATAAAATATGTACATCTTAACAGTGATGTAGGAACTTGCAGAATGTGCTAAAATTACAAATAGCACAGCACTGAGAGTGGACATAACAGAATTAGGGGAAGCATTGATAGCCTTTTTCTTCATGCCAAGTTCATCCCAAAAAAAACCCCAAACAAACCAGACACCCTCATCACCATCACCATCATCATCATCATCATTTTAAGCCAAATATTAACCAAGCTAAATCCACTACTATGCCAGTGGCTGAAGTAAAGAGCTGGAGAGCATTTCCTTTGGTTTTTCTCCATGTTCTAACAATCAGAACTAGTTTAATACAGAATTGATTCCTATCACAAGTGAATGACAAATGGAAAAGAGATTGTGACATAAACTTTGAAAGAATTTAATGTTAGAAAGTGTCAGGGTGAAACTAGTTTGATAAGCACAGGCCTCTTTCACAAACAAATAAGCCCTGGATTTACTACACTGTCTGTTCTGCTCGGTTTTGTTCAGGGGTGTAATTATTTTTAAAAGGAAATTTTTTCTTATGAGCACTGAGTTCTTCCTACAAACAATGGTAATTCTCTTAGTCTTTATCAGTCATTTTCAGACATTCATGTGATCATAAGCCAGAATAAAGGAACTTCAAGGCAAATTTGGCAGTAGTTTTCTCTGGGGCTTGAATCCAAAAGTCTTAACATTTTCTGAAATATTTGTCCTCCTTCATTCCCTTTTATTATTGGCTTTATATTGTGAGACAGGTCTGCATTCAAATGCATCTGACATTACATCCAGTTGGCAAGAATACAACAGGAGACTTTCTCATACAAAACCCTCACCACTGGAGACTAAAGGACAGCTGGAAACACATCTCAAGTTTCCATTTACTTCCCATATTTACTTGCTTTTGAGAATTACTCCTGTTCTAGATTGTGTAAACAAAAATTATGGACAAGAGAAATGAACTGGATTAGATTAAGCTATTATAAAAAAATAAAAAAAAGTTACTGCTACTCTTGTGCCTTCAGAGGAACGGATGAACAAAGGAACAGATATGACAGTATCCTCCAAAAGAAAACAAAACCTGCTGAATGAAAAAGGAAAGACAATTCTGAAATATTCATCTAATTTCATAATTGGTTTTTTCCCCACTGAACATGTTCTACCCTCTGCATTTAAATTTGGAGTTTCAAAATCAAGACTGCACTGGCTGGTACCAATTGCTAGCTGAAAAATGAATAAGAGGCAGCAGTAAAACACTGTATCACATTGGATTATTGAAAAATTATGAAATATTGATGATTATTAATGAAGTATTACCATTAATAGTACTAGAATCTAGCCAGGAAAAGAAATTTTACAACCAATTGACCTGATTGAAAATCCATTTTAAAGGACTTCACTACTTGTACAATGAGAAGTAATGTTCAGCAATTAAGTATAAAACATTCTTGAAGATCAGAAAAAAAAAGGACAGACTTCTATGACCTTTTTCATTATAATCTTTAGACAAAGATAAACGTACTGTTCTGGTTCAGTCTCCTCTTCTGGTCACTGACAACATAAGAAGAATCAAAAAAAATTTCTTTTTCACCTCAGGTTGGAATGCCAGATATCCGTATTTTCCCGAAGCATGCTTAAAAATTCAGTGATTAAGAATAAGGAGACAAAGTTGGTAGTTTTATTGACCTAGGTTTTGTAAATTGTGAAATATTCAAGTTGCTTGCAATCATTTTATTAGCAGCATGTCTATATAAAAAAAAATAAAATCTGCCAAATTCACGCTGCCTTATCAGGGTGTGCCACTTGGTAGAAGAAAAAGAACTGCATAGAAATGTGTCTGCCAATAATACTTATTCTGAAGTCACAGAACCATCTACTAGCTTGGAATCACCTGCCTTGAACTCAGTGATTCATAACCCTTCTGAACAAACCCACCTGGACCCTTGGTGTGGTTCAACACATCAGGCTGGACAGGGCTTTGAGCAACCTGATGGGGTGAAAGATGTCCCTGTGTGTCCCTGGTGACAGCCCTGTCCCTGCCTCCAGTACAGAGAGCTAAATACCAGTAAAGGTATGCTGCTTCTGACCAGTAAAGGCCCCACCTCCCACACATGGAAGCACTTTTACTACTACTGCAAGATCAGCACAGGAAGCATCCAAAGATGGCCTGATAGTTATCAGTGTTTGTTCATCATGAAATCTAGAGCCATTAGGAATCCTTTCAGAAATGACATTTGATAGTCATTTACTTTGCACAAAAAAGCGCCAGATGAGTATGGGCAACCTTCAGGCAGATGTTTGAAAATATACTTACAGCAACAGTGACTAAAAGTAGTCATGAGCATATAGTGAACAGAGAGTGAAAAAATCCTCCCTCCCCCCACTTGCCCAAAAACCCATAAAACCCAACCAAAACTAACTCTAACCTTGTTCCTCACTGTAGGCACACAACTTTTCTTAATACATGTGCAGTAATACACAGTTCCCTATAACAAGGGAGTCTTTGCCTGAAGTGCAGCAATTATTATATTGTGGTTGTGCAACATAAAATGAAATTGCAAGGCATTCACAGAAAACAGTCATTAAAAGAGCAGGATATAAAGTGCAGCAGTTGGTTTTAAAAAAGTAATTTTATTTTTTTTACACAACATGCTGCCATTTTCTATTTCAGACAAAAGGAAAATAGCTGTTTCAGTCCAGACCAGAGCCACTGTACTTTGTCAGCACTGTGGAATGACATGCAGCTTCAAAACCTTCTGTGTTTCTTCCTTCCCAGTCATAGAGTAGGAATCAATAATTTAATCAAGTATTCATCAGGAGAGGGGAATATCCTATTAGTCAGTGCCTGCATTCCTTCCCCCTCACTTCTTTGCCTCACTTAGATTTCCAGAAGTGTACAACATTCTTTTTAGCTTAGCCAAAAACATATGAGCTCTATGAGTTTAAGAAAAAAAGAGTACCTGCAAATTCATGTACAACTTTCTAAAACTAGAAGTGAATACATACCCATTATAAATATAATGTTACAACTTTTAGAAAAGAGACAGAAAATTCACAATGTGAAAGAAACTGAGGAAAGGCACTAAAACACCATTTTTGGAAAAACAGTTAATAGAGACTTCTTCAATTAAACACCCATCTCCATCTAAAAGATACTAGCAAGCACACATCATTGTGATGCAAAAATCATGAAAAAGGATTTTGTGGCTAGTTGATTTGCTGGTAAACACATTTACATCTCTTAAATTACTTACAAAGTTCTAAGCTACTGTCACTTGACACATTTGTCCAAAGATGGGAGGAACATTGTCCTCAATCTGACTGAGAACAGATTTTTAACAGAAAAACTTGATCATCATTATTTATTATTTTCTGAAGGCTGTAATTTTATTCTTTTTCATCATTCATGAAGTAGTATCTTCACTACAAAGAAGGAGAGAACTCTGATTGAATTTAGTGAAAGGACAAAGATATACCAAGATAAAAAAACAAAACATGCCTCCAGTGACCAGATGGAAGGAGAATGAAGGAAAGAAAGACAAAATAGGTGATCATAGCTATTAGGTGCTTGAGACAAAAGACTCTTCTTTCATTCAATTTAATCTAATTTAAAAGATAAGCTTTATTAGGCCACAGAAACTTCTACATAATATTATCAAACATTATCTCTAAAACATCTTAAACCTCTTCTTGACTATGACAGTCTTTGTCTAACAAAAAGAACTGGTAATTGATACATCACTTGAAAGACATAAGATTTAAATCCTTAAGATTGTAAAAGAAAATTATAATAAAAAAATTTATTGGTTTTACTTCCTTATAAATTCTTTAAAAGTTGTGCAAAGCATCACTCCAATTTTGAAGTACATCTTCCCACCAAAACTGAGGTTCATATTATTAATGAAGTGAATAACTTGAGAGTAAGTCAAGATCCCTGTTTATAAAAAGACCTGTATAATCTTTTTAACAAGGGAAAAATTTAGTAACTCCTTAAAAATACATCAGTTAACCTCCAAACAGAAAAATAAGCTTCCAAGAAATAGGATCTGAATCCAAATGAAAGTTAATTAATATATTTTTCTTAATAGAAGTGGTATACAACACAGAACTCAAAATTATCTAACACTGTAGTCAACTATGTCATGAATTTACATGCCTGGAAATCTCTTGTGGAGGCTATGGAAGAAATCCAGGCTGTGTTATCAGGACCATTGCACCTAACAGGACTGCCTGCAGGGAGAGGTCAAGCTGCTCTCTTATATCCTCTAAGACAGACAGCAAAACTCAGTACCACCACTGTTCTACAGAAAAACTGGGGTCCAAATCCCAAAGCAGAAATGCTACAATAGAAAATAAACTGTCTTTTGATTGAGATACAAGAAAATAAAACTACACATGAAATTTGGTATGTCCTAGCCAGTAAGGAGCTCTGTTCCTCCATGAGATCCCTCTGACTGCTGAACCTGAGGTCTTAATTGTCATAAAGACTTCTTTGATTTTGATGGATTTATATGGAAAGCAGTCACCCTGATGTTACCCTTAATAACATGAAGGTGACTGCATATTTGGAATAGGTGATTCCAAATATAAAGTTGCTTTGTCTCCACTGGTCTTTCTACAGACGTGTTTGCCTAAGTAGTGCCTTCACACATTACTCTCCTCATTAAGTGCCACCTCACTGTGCCAGCTGTTCAACCCCCCCATCTCCTTCCTCCTGCCTCAGCTGGTCTGTATGTAATCAAAGACAACCAATACTAGAAATACTCTGAAATAGAAATATTCAGCTCTCATATAATGACTCTCTCTTTCCCCCATCAACTATCTAGGTAGGCAAAAACCTCAAAACCTTAAAACATCCTGTATACCAGATAAATAAATCCAGAAAAACTTGTGGCAAATCAGAAGGTTTGGGTTTTTTTTTTTTCAACAGAATGCTGCGAAGCCTTTTTAAACAAATTGTAGATAAACATATTCTAAATGCTTTCTCCTGTCTCTTATTGTACCAATTAATCTGGCTATACATCCTAAAAACACTGAAGGTACTGCATATTTTCAAATAATTGATTTGTTTCATTTCCTTTGATGTTTTCTCCTCAATGTAAAACCTTGCTGTAAGAGAAGGGTTCCCAGACAGAATCAGGGTGGAGAGACAAAAGCTGGGCCAGCACATAAAAACACACCCCTTGTTGAACAGCCACAATCTCACTGCTGAGCAAACGTGCAGCTCCCAGGCAGCAGGTCCCAGAGAAGCCACTGATGGATCAGGGGAAAGAAGCACAGGTCCCTACTAGGTGGCACACCTTCAGAATAAACATCTCCTCACTGGCTGGCCAGCTGCTCAGAAGGCACATATCTCATTGTAAAGAATTTGCATGCTAGCTGAGCAAGCCAGATGGTTAAGAAGTATATTCACATTAATTATTTGGGTACTAGAAACAAAAAGCTCGTTCCTGGCTGCTGTCTGATCAAACATTTCCTCCACACACACAGCATGAGAACAGAACAACTGTGCCTCACCTGGGGGAAATCAGTGCAGTGGTAGAGGCAGCTGGCAGGGGTACATCAAAAGGAAAGGGTGGCTATGGTAAGGGAGGTGAGCTGTGAAACAGTCAAGAATTACTGAAGAAATTGTGGAAAGAAAAAAAATACAGCAAATGCAGGTGGAAGGGAAAGATGCAGCCTTTACACAATCTGTAATAGCCTAACCCCTAGTATATAAGTTTTTTATACACAGCAAAAATAGTTGGGCAAAATACTTCCCAGGGATGCTGAAAATATTCTAAGACATATATTATACATTCAGAAAACCTCAAGATATAACAATGAACACAGTAGGGTTTCATATTTCCCACTTAAGGCACAAAAAAAACCCTTATCAATGATACTGTTGCAAGGTAAATCAGTATCTATAAAAGCATTGTAGTTACATGCACTTTAAAATTAAATCAAAGTGAGTGTCAAGATTGTGCTTGCATTAGGTTATTTTTCCTCTGTAGTATATCATCACTGATTATCTACCCATTTTCATACCAGGATAATGTGTTCAGTGAATCACAGCTGTCCAGACACAAAGCCAAACAGGGAGTCAAACACAAAGGGGTTGCCTGTTTTGTCCCAGAACACAGGGGGGGTCTTGGGAGCACCCAAGATAGAAAAAAAATAGAGATGACCTGCCAGGTCTTGCTTTGGGTGCAGCATAAATGGCATCATCTCTCTGCATGCTGGCAAGCACCTGTGCACAGCATCAGTCCTGAGGGACCCCAGCACTGGCCACCCCTGCATGCACACAGGGGACAGCTGCTAGAGGACACTGCTCCAGCCCTCTGCAGCAGTAGGTAACAACGCAAGGGCACAGAGGGACACTTGGCCACTCAGGCCCCACTCAGATATGGCAACTTCAAACAAGAACTTTAAGTCCAAACATACAGGATAACACTGGATAATGATTCTGCAAAAGCATCATCTGAGAAAGCTGTACTTTCAAGCTAAAAAAATCCCCAGCCTAGATCTATACATCATTGGTTTCATCAACACAGTAAGAACCCAAGAATAAATGAAAACTTTAGATACAGAAGGGATTCCAATTTAATATATGTCACAAATAAAGCACAAAAGTGCACAAAAGGGGCTTGCTGGAGCATTGCTGCTGGTTTTCCTTACTTAACTTGTTGAATTGCAGGCAAGACAATTTCATAGTGAGATTTTCAAAGAGAGAGTCCAGTCCTCACAGAAAACATGAAAGAACTTCTATGGAAATAACAGTATTAAATCTGTCTTTTCACATATGAAAATATATTTAAATTTCTGTTGGGGGGAAGGGGCTTTGTTTAGTACACAACAACTGCATCCAAGATTATTTAATTTTTATTTGGAACTTCTGCTTTGATACTAAACTTCTAGAATGGATTTCTTCTGCAACTTTAAGAGAACTATTTATACTGAACTTATTACATCACAGGAGAAAATGCAATCTGTATTAAAAATTTGAGGAAGAGTTAGTTTCCTGTCTAGATATTAACTAGTTAATACTGACAGAAACATTTACAAGAGGAACAAGACAAGTAATGGAAAATCTTCCCTGGTAGCAGACAGTGTGCTTTGAACACAATTGCCTCAACCAGTACAATCACTCATTACTGAGGATGACTCAACCCTCTCTATGGAGCATGACATCTGTGATTATTATTGATAAATACATCCTTGTCCTGGGCTGAGTTTACAATTTATTTCAACAGGAAAGGAAAACATTTTTGAAGATTAAATTATACCAGTTCTGTCTCCATGTGTTCTGGATTATATGCACTCATGCAGCCCCAAAGGACATGCTGCAGAAGGCACCCAACACAGTGTCCCTATAAAATAACTGAGGACACATATTCTTGAAGGATTATTATACACATATTCTTGAAGTATTTTTCTTTGGACTGGAATAAGATAGAATGTCTTCTACATGCTATCACTGATTATTAGTAATGAGTATGTATTAACAATAAATTAAATTTACTTATATGAAGGAAAACCAAGCTTTTCAACATTACCTCAAGGCTTCATCCTTGCCTCAAATAAGAGAAACAAGTTTTACAATAAAATATTAAAGGCAAATAACAATATTGCTGGTAATAAAACCTTAGGCTAACAAAATCTGTTTAAAAGCCCAGAAAACTGTTCATGTCTCATACTATTTATCTGCACTTAGTATTTCTTTTAACGTATGCACTTTTAAAATCAGAAACCTGTTTTACCCACTTCCATTTCTCTCTGTTGAATTTCATCTGCAAACACTGAATAATGTTTTAAATATGGAAAGGGTAATGTTTGCTTTTGTGTCTCTCAGAAATAACATAAAATTATCAATGCCTAAGATTTACACAGAAATTGTACTTTCCTCAAGTCTTCACTTGTATGAACTTTAGCTAAATACACCTTCAGACAGCCAGTTAAAAGCCACAGTATTTTTAAAGATAAGTAAGAAAGAAGAAAAAACCAAAAGCCTACATGAAACCATCCTCTTGAATCCCCAACACAGAGGAAGGGCAGGGATGCAGTGGGGGTGAAGTGGTGGGTGACATCAAAGCCCTCGGACTGGCTACTGGCCAACACAGCCCTTGGCAAATCTTGCAGCATCTTGCCCGCAGCTGTGACCACCCCGACCCTCCGTGTGCGATGCACAGGCAGAGCTCTGCCGGCCCAGCCCGACACGCCCTTGCCAGCAGCAGCAGCAGCCAGGACGCGCCTCTGGCAGGGAGACCAGAGCCAGCAGCAGGATGGATTCCTCCCGCTAACCTCCAGCAGCTGCGCTCGGCAGACAACGACAACAACGCAGCGACCGACCCGGTTCTGATAAAAGTCAATCTGCGGTCCACTTAAAAGCTGAAAAACGTTTAGACACACATACAGCTGACATGAAAATGGCAGTGTAAGAACTGCCTTTCATCCCATATGACAATTCACACCTTAAACAGTGCTGTGGTGCTATGCATCAAGTTGTAAACATGTCATACAGTAACACTAATTTTGGGCGGGGGGGGGTGGTGGGTGGTTTGGTTTTGTTTTGGGGTTTTCATTGATTGTTGTTTTTTGGGGTTTTTTATTGTTGTTGTTTGTATGGGGTTTTTTTGTTGTTAATAACTCATATGCACATATTTGCTCAAGCTCAACAAGTTCAACTGGGAAAAGTAACATTAAATCTACCCTTCCACAACTTAATTTTGCTTTTTGCATCCCACTCAGACAAGAAGTTTTTTCATAATTCAGAAACTATGAGATATTTTGATGAACAAAGAAACATTAAATACATTGGAGTTTTCAAGTTCAGCAGCAAAATCTGATTTTACAAAAGGAGAGGGGAAAGGTACTGAAATTAATTGTTGTGACTAAAAGCTTCCTTTTCATAAATCACCTTACACTTTCATATAAGGATTGTTCCCATCGTTTGTTTTCCTATCAAGACTTTTTTTTTTTTTTTTAATTTGAGGCTGAAGCAGTGCCATTTATGGGAAGCACAAAGTGCACATTTATAAATTACTTCTCTTTGAATAAAAGTCATGACAAACCAATTTGGTTGAACAAAATAACTTTCCTGTACCTGAACTATAAGCTGTAATGTCAGAAGTTTAGAGTCAAGAAAACAGGTGCACAAGAAGGATTAATGCATTGGTGTCAATTCTCTACGAGAACACCCAGCAGTTAAGGCTGCCCGAGAGGAGATTCTGCAGCTCTTCCTGGCTTTTCCTGTTGCTCTCTCCTCTCTGCTTCTTCCATCTTTTCACAGATGTGGTCACCACTGCTTAGCAACCAAGGGGACATGATGACACAGAGGAAAATCCTCCATCTAGAGCTCACCCTGCTCCACCTACAAAGCAGCAAACTACCTTTCACAGCAAATTAGGAGAAATATGTTTTCCTTGTTACCGCAGAGGTACCAAGCGGGACCTCATACGTCGCTTCATGTGAGACGCATTTTCTTTCCTTGGTGGATGCACAGGAGAGAACTTAACAAGCTGGAGGAGAACCTGGAACTTGTCGGTAAAAAAGCTCCCCAAATGCTAATGCCAGGTAAAAAACCACATAAATAAATATAAGGAAAAATTAAAAAGAAAAGAAAAATAAAAAAAGAAAGCTCCGATACCGCGAGGATGGGAAAGAGAAAAGCGAAGACAAGAGACTCAACCGAATTCCCTACCTACTTTTACTCAAGTGTTCCAGCCGACCTCCAGGGAGAGTCCAGGCAGCTCAGACCCAAGTCCGGGCAAGATCCCTCCAACCCGCCGGCGGAACGGCCCCACTCACCTCGCCCATGCCACAGGTAGGAGCTGCCCCGCTCCGCGCCCAGCGCCGCCCNAGAGCGGGCTCCTGCCGCCGCCGGGTGAGGGTGATGCGCGGCCGCCGGGCCGGGGGTAGGGCCGGGACGATGGAGAGCGAGGGGCGGCCCCGTCCCCGTTCCTGCCCGCAGCGCCTCCCGTCCGCTCCCTCCCGTGGCGCGCGCGGGTCGGTGCCTGTAAGCGCAAAGCCACACTTGCCTCTGCTATTCATTCACGTTCAATGCCTAACGGGTTTCCGAGAGGAAGTCATGGTGTCCTTGGCTGTAATTAAAGGTAGTAACATAATACATTTGCCTTATGTACTTTTACAAGCATTTATGTATGCTTTTTCTACTGATGACTAAGTCTAATACCTTCTGAATCTCTCTTGGAAACATGCAATGACAAACAAGCTAGTTTGCAGCTCAGTGAGAGGTGTTCTATGTGATACATTACTCAAGGAAGTGTCTCAGAGGAGTCACGTTCTTGTTTGGAGAGTAAATATGTCCCCCTTGCTTCTGGATATGGACAACAGACAATAATTCTGTGCAGATTTTATGGGGAAATTGGCACCTGAAGAACACTAAGCATGAGAACCATAGAGCATCGTTTTCACAATGTGTGTTTAAACCCCTTACAGATCACCAGCTGCAACTAAACCCAGAGCTAAGCCTAAGTTAAAGTGCTTAGTCCCTCAGGTACAATGCCAGCCTCCCACCGCTTTCCAGCACTTCTCACAATCCGTGCTTCCTGTTCCTGAAGGCCTGCTGCAGTGGCCTGGGCACATGCAGGGAATCTGCACCAATTCCCTTGTTCCAATGTTCATTAACTTTGGTGTATCTTGAGGGCTGTATAAATAGGTCACAGCTGTAGGTTTTGTCTGTGATCATATCGTGAGGCCATTAAAGTCATTGGAAATACCTTGAATTCCCTGCTGCTTACAGAGCAGGGAAGGGCAACACAACATAGTTTTTACAACAGAGTATGAAAATTCTGTATATACCATATCTGTCAAAACTGAATGCCAATTCTGTAATACCAATCTTTAGAAACAAATCTTCACCTTTGTTAGAACAATAAATTATCAAAACTCACAAGCATATTTGAAAGTGTTCTTATGTGATCTCTGTGCTCATGTTTTCTCACCCAAAATCTCACTTTTCTTGATGCAGCACTAGCATACCATGACAGGGAGGAGGAGATGCTAAGAAAGCATTCTCCTCTTCACTTCTTTTACTTTAGCAGAGGCAGTAGGTCACAAGTTTTCTGCAGGACACTTCAACCATTTCCCCATTACCTGATTTGGTAGCAGCACCAAGCCACATGGAACCTGCTTGAAACAGTATCCAAAATGTTCCTGACTGGCTATACGAAACCAGCTCCCTGACTACATCCCTTTAAATTGAAACAAAAAAGGCACTCATTTCCCTCCAGCATTGTTATTGTAACACTATTTGATAACACATATCCTAAGAAGCTGTAACTTAGTACAGGGGACACCTGATTTCGGCGACTACAAATGAAATCCTTTTGATTTCTGCATGTATTTAAAATTTAATGTTAAACTGAAAGAGATAACATACAGAGGAAATTATTTTCCTCATCTCTCAAAACTCAACCCAAATAAAGGGAATTTCCCCCTTTTTCAATGTTATTTTAAGTTATTTCCAATTTTTTTTAATTTCTTCATCATTTCCACATTTTAGTAATGATGCACAATTACTTTCTGAATGCCTTGTCTATGTTAAAATCTGTAATATTTCTGTATATATTACTGGAATAGTCATGTCTGTCTTAGGACAGACAGTCCTGTGATATTCCATAGAACGAGTATTATGTAGTCAGCAAATAATGACAGTGCTTTTAAAACTAACATGCATTATACAACCATTAGATTTTCTTACAACACAGAATGCTAAATTAATACTTAATATGTAATTTGTTATATTAAATTGAAATAGGTAATTCAAAAGCATCCCTACACAGCAGTCTTGTTTTTCATCTGTTTATATAAAAACATCTACTGCAATTCATTACTTGGCTGCACTTACTCAATGCTAGAGTTGCATAGACAATAAGTATACTACAGCTGCTTTATTTATTTGGTCTCTGGTTTCACAAAGTTTTAGTGATGCACAATACTGCAATAATAACACTAAAAATGATACCACCATTATTACTAGGACCATAACTGTAATTTCAATCTAATCACTGAAAAGTGATGGGGTTTATCAGCTGGTACAACCTGTTTCCAAGGGAGAAGAGTGAATGGCAATATTTAATATGATAGCACCACTTAGTGTTCAAAGTGGATATGGCTTTGTAATCAGTACATTTCTTAACAGCTGCCTGAGGAAAAACAGTGATGACACTATTTATAATCTCATTAATCTTATACATGAGAGAAGTAAAGCATGGATACAAACATGCTGAATATAAAGATACTGGAGGAAAAATGTTTAATACTTATCTTGATATAAATGACCCATATGGAAGTATTTACAGGATGGAAATCATTGCAGTTTGTTACCAGTATCTTCTCCAAAAGTTAAGACACAATTTTTGGCATGTTTAGTCCTTTAGTTCCTTTTCTACTTTGCTACTTACAATAGATCATCCTGAAGAACAGAACAGACTTACCCTCTGCCCACTCTTCCCACTGAAGAATATTATACCACATAATCTGCTAACTTTTTATTCACGAGCATGATCAACAAAAGGAGACGGCCAATAATTGGTTTCAGAAAGTCTTGGCTTGGCATTCAGCCATGTTTAAGTCACAGTGCTTGTATTAATGTCATGGTCTCCTCACAAGGACTGGATGTCTGGGAAATTAGAATTATCCTATTTTCTTCTCCAGCAATCCTTTTTTCCGTCAGTAATGAAATATTGCTGTCTCAAGACTGCTTCACTGATGTCTCTGCAGTGCACCAAGATCAGCAACTTCCCCAACAGTCCGAAAAAGATTTTCATTGGAATTTTTAACATGTATTTATTTTAATCTTCCCTTCCTCTTAATCGGTAGTTTTACATTTTTCTATAAAAATTATACCATCAGATTTCACTACTGACATTGTCCAGTTTCTTTATGGCATTAGATTGCCTATTTTCACCTGACTTTCCTTTACCATATATTCTGTATTTTAAGATAAGCCATTTCCAAGATGTTTCTCAATGAAATGAGTCAGTATTATCACAGACAATATGTGTCCCAAAATACACAGTATGTAAATAATTAGCCACAAAGCCAACACCAGTGTTCTGAAGTGCTGTTTCACCAACCTGCTTATTAATTGCAGAAAGTAATGTGTTGCTCTGTGTGATTCCTCTGTTCTTCCACAGTACATCCACCACTGGCTTGAACTAAAGAAATAGTGAACTATTATCAGCGATGTCTTAAGATCTTTTAAAATCTGCTAATGAATTAAAATGTGGCTATGAAATTATCTAACTATAAAACACAAAAAATTGGAAAAAAAAGCAGCAGTCAAAATTTCCAATTAAAAATTTTCCTTAGCACACCCATTCCGAAGCAGTGTAGAAGCAGTATCTGAAAGGTCTCACTGGGCTGCAGTGTCAGTGGCCTCAGAGGATGCACAGAAAACACTGTTTCAAGACTGGTTTGAATTAAGGGAATTACGTACTGCTTTCACTCTTCCACCTGCCCACCAACAGTGGTCTCCAACTTCCTGCTCAAGACTTGCATATTAGTTTATTTATCTTATTTAACAGAATTTCCATCCACAAATGCATCTTGTTTATAGGAGGCTGAATGGAACTTATTGACTTCTTGTTGACTATAAGAAGTTTGAAAGAAAATTACTATTTTTAGAACATCTTTTGTATTGCTTGGTGTTTAGTTTCAATATGAGTGACTAAGCCAACACTGTAGAGAGACCATACTAAGCATTTAGTGCAAAACATCACTGGATAGCTTGACGTTTGCAACATTTGATTGTTGATTTTACTTTTGAAACACATTCTTTTGCCATTTCACAATAAAACAAGACAAGGCAAAGTGGATGAAAAGAAGTATTTTGCTACAAAAATGAACTTTGTTTAAACCTTGGCTAAGCAATTCATTTGCACACTAATATCTAAACAAGTCTGCTTAATTTTGAATATTAATAGAAATATTAATACAGTATTTTAGTATCTTAACTGATTCATTTGTCCTGCAGGAGAGCATCAAATCTCACCTGGATGTGACATGGATTTTGCATATATCTTTCTAGTCACATTATCCTGATACGTCCAGAAGAAAAATCCATGTAATCATTGCTGTGTATGTCTGTGATGTCTGTTGCATCTGAGAGGATGGAACATAAAAGACCAGAAAAGTGTGGATAGATGAAAAATATTATTAGCATTTTCATTTTAATTTTATAAGCACTTTCAGAGTAGACAGAAAACAAATAAATATGTGTTTAATAATAAATAAGTTTTACTATGAAATTAAGAAAATACATCTACTCATGAAATGGGTTTGTAGAAATCTCCATTTCACAGCCACATCAATGTAAGCATTTATCTCATTTTCCAACAGGAAAACACACATAGCAATGCAGATGAAGTTGGATATGCATTTATGAAATGCATACCTGCATTCTGACTTAAAACCCAAATAAGTGCTAATAAATTAATACTGAAAATTAATGTGAGCAGAGATTAAATGCTTTTCAAAATGTATTTGTTTAAATCAAGTCTTACACTAGCCATTTACATTTACTGTCTTTTTCCCTACATGTTGACTAATTTTTGTCTCCATCAGTTTTAATTGTACTTGCATAATTTATATTTGAAAATGAAAGAGAGATTAAATTGTTATTGAAATCAAAAGCAAAACTTCCATAAAGAGAAATATTTTCAAAGGACCATACTATGAAGAAACAAAATTATTACTTCAAAGAAAGTGTCTATTTTCTATAACAAAAGTTCTATTTTTTACAACAAAGTTAAACATTTTGTTACTTGTCTACCTGCTGAAGTTATTGCGCCCACTGTGCTGTTTTGCAAAATAAACCAACCCTCTAAAACAGCTTGCAATCACCAGGACTGTGTGCTCTCAGTCTCCGTAAGAGGGCACCCTCACCCAACAGCTGACCGTATTTTAAGAAAGGCCTGTCTAAAAGCTTTAGGAGGGAAGAAAACCCTCTGGAGACAATAGTAGAGAAAGTTACTAGATGCCCCATTCCTGGCAGTGTTCAAGGCCAGGCTGGATGGGGCTCAGCTGGTCTAGTGAGAGGTGTCTCTGACCATGGCAGGGGGGACTGGAACTATATGATCTTAAAGGTTCCTTCCAATGCAAACCATTCTACAATTCTATGATTCTATGATTCTATGGAAAGTATTTAGCAGCATTTTCTATACATTACACTGAAGGTAAGACAAGAGGTACCATTCCTTTATAGCAAACCAGTAAACACATTGCCAAGTCCACTGTGGACCACAGAACAGGTAAGGCTGGAAGGGACCACTGGAGGTCACCTAGTCCTGAGCTCAACCTGCCTGCTCCAGAAGGGGGTCCCAGAGCACACTACTAGGACTGTGTCCAGACAGCTTTTGAATATCTCCAGAGAAGGAGACTCCACAATCTCTCTGGGCAACCCATCCTAGGGCACAGTCACCCTAACAATGAAGTTCTTCCTTGTGTTCTGGTGGAACTTCTGTGCTTCAGTTTCTGCCCACTGCCTCTTGTCTTACTGATGGGAAGTGTTAAGCAGGGCTTGGATCCATCCTCCTGACAGCCTCCCTTCAGACATTTACCAACACTGATGAGGCTCCCCTCAGTCTTGTTCAGGCTGAACAGGCCCAGCTCCCTCAGCCTTTCCTCGAGTGAGGTGCCCCAGAGCCCTGATCACCTTGGTAGCCCTTTGCTGGACCTGCTCCAGAACCTCCATGTCCCCCTGGTCCTGAGGAGGCCAGAACTGGACACAGCACTTCAGATGTGCCTCACCAGGGCAGAGGAGAGGGGCAGGATCCCCTCTCTTGAAATGCTGCCAATGTTCTTCCTAATGCACCCCGGGACACCATTGCCCTCTTGGCCACAAGGGCCCTGCTGGCTCATGGACAGCTTGTTGTCCTTCTCCTCAGGGCTGCTTTCCAGCAGGTCAGCTCCAGCCTGTGCTGTTGTGTGGAGTTATTCCTTCCCAGGTGCAGGGCCCTGCATTTGCTTTTGTTGAATTTCAAAAGGTTTCACTATTTTTTCTGATTTTGCCAATCTGTAGTTAGAGAGATCTACAGAGACACTGCATTCACTGTTTCTTTCTTTAAAATAAAGTCTGATCTGTAGCCATTGCCTTGTCTGTTTCCCTGTACATTTAGAATCTGATCTTATTTACAGATGTAGTTGCACTGAGGAGTACATGATTACTCCTGATTTATGTACTGTAGCTAACTTTTGAAGAGAGACTTCTGCCATTTCTATGTAATACCAAGGGGAACCTCACTTAATCACTCCCTGATTCACTTCTGTTGAATAGCAGTAGTTAAAAGAAAAACATCACTGATTTAAGAAGAAAACAAAAAAGTTGACAGTCATTTCCATGCCTTTAATCACAGACATAATAGAAAACTTTAAACATGTGAACAGAATACTAAATGTATTGAATTTTTTTTACATAAGAATGAAGTTCAATGACTTGATCTTGAGCTGTTCATTAATTTTTAATCATAACTTTTAGTGTCAGAGATTGTTTTGAATTGTTTCCAGAAGATGCAGGTTGTCTCTGATGAGTTTTAGGAATATAATTACCAATTTTTAATGGAAAATTATTTTCATCCAAGCTAATACCCCATTAAGGATTATTAATTCCAATAGCTGCCATTTGCTGCCAGAGAATGTGTCAAATGGAAAGAAATTCATGTCCTGATGTGTTAAGCTGGGTTGTTGAAACTGTTGTTTCTTTAGATGCTTGTTTTACCTTTTCGCACTTTTTTAAAGCAGAGTACAGTTAATTACTTTTCTCTGTCTCAATATTTAATTAGCCTGATTTCTTTTCCACATTCCACTCTCACTAGACCAAAGTGCACACAGTTATTTAAATGGTCCAAATCAATTAGAAGTGAAAATCAGAAGTATTTACAAACATAATTGATAGAGAAAAATTGTATTTATTTACTAATAATATTTATTATACTAATATTTATAATTCTAAGACCATCACTTTTTCTAGACCCCTTGATAAGCTTCCCTCTTGCTACAGGAATAAAAAAATAACTAGCTGTGGCTCTTCTTTCAGCACAAAAAAAAAGTAAGTTTTAGGGAACCTGGAGTATTTTAAGAGTATTTAAAATAGGAAAATATATATATGATGAGTAAGATCAGCAGCAATTGACACCTGAGACTCAAAAATTTGTAATGGATGACACTCTGTATTTTGTTTCCTTCTGTGTATTTTGTTTCCATCATCATCCTTGTTACACCTTTGTTAAAAAAGATGACTATTAACACCTGGTAGACAACCACATGTGTAATACAGTATTTACACTGAAAGGACAAAAATACTAGTAGCCTAAAGAACTTACAACTATTATTACTATAAATATGAAACAAATTATTTGTTACATGGTGTGAGATTTTTTCCCTTTTCATCAATAAGAACATGCAAAACACTTAAGTTACCCATGAGGCCAAAACCCAGCAATTGATAATGTACTTAATTTACGTCCCGTACTTTCATGAAGTACATATACTTCATGTACTTGCACAGAGCTCTTCTTGTCTTGTAAGACATTGGACTGATTTTCCTGAAGATGGAAAACTCTGATTAACAGCAAAGCAAGCTTTCCTTATCTCCAGGGTAAGGGGGAACCTTGGGCAGACAGATAGTTCAGTCTCCACACTGACTCATTCAAACCTGAGATCAAAGACAGAAATGGTGACACCTTGTGTGCCCACTGGAATCTGACCTGCACTGAAAAGGCAGCAGCACTGATGCCTTGTGAAGGCTGACCTAGAACAGAGACTAGACAGAGCTAAAGAATAAAGTAGGTATTTATTAGAATGCCTCAATAGATCCACCTTGGGCAGCATAAGAGCCCAGCCAGGGCTACACCCCAGGTGAAACCAAAATCCTCACAAAAATGGATGGCTGGTCATGGGGTCTCATTTTTTTGTAAGTTTTGGTCCATTAGCATATTGGGGCTAATTGTCCAGTTACAGCTGTAGCCCATGAAGTCCCATCCTTCTTGTTTTTCTCACTTTGGTCCATCATTGTTTATGCTCTTGGGCTTGAGATCTGCATCAGTTTTTCTTGGGTCCCCAGCTAGAGAAGGAATTGTTTTGTCTACCTATTCTGTGAAGACAGCTTACTATCACCTTATATGAAGCCCAGACCCACACACTAAAGCAGCACAGAATCTGAAAAATACAAAATCTAAAATCTGAGGCACCAGCACTACATCTCAGTGAGCAGCAGGTTGCAGTGACTGTCCCATCTATCTTTAATGTTACCTTGAGTGCTTCCACGTGTGCATTACAGCTGACAGGAGTACAACCAGGGCCATAAGGACACTGTCAACAATCATAAAAAGATGAATTTGACCTACTTACCCAGAGATGAGTAGCATCTTATTTTCAAGCAGCAGAGGTGGATTACATACCTTATCTATATAAACATGAAAGATAAACCTAACAGGAATTTGACAAGTGAGCTGAAAGGACTGCTATAAAATTTGAATTTGGAGGAATGTGAGAGAATGAAGACGGGGAAAAGACAGCCCCTGTCTTGGCTTGTGCCTTTCCTCTCTCCAGCACTGAACATTCAAAATTCTCACTTAGTTTCACCCAGTTCAGGCAGCAGGACAGAAAGCCATATGGCAGGGGATTGGCTAAATAGTGCCTGTGAGGCTTTACTAATAGCATCTACCAAATGTGAACTCCATCTTAAGTGCCTGTCAGTTCTACCATATTCCATAGTGATACGACCATTTATTCTTATCACACCACTAGATAACTCACATTGATGGCACAACCATTCTGGTTCCAATAAGGTTAAAGTACACCTGAGATATTTTTGTTTGTTTGTTGCACTAATTATTCCAGCCCATCCAGTATTATCAGGCCAGAGTACTAACCCTCATATAACAGACCTAAACTTTCATCTGTACAGCATCTCACCTTGCTTTTAGGAGTGCTCAGCAACTGCAAAGTCTGACAAGAACACTCCTTTACTGTTAAACTGGTCTCACACTTTCAGAGAGAAGCATACAAATAGATGGGAAGCAGATTCACAGGTTATGAGACAAAGAGGGTTCCCACATTAAAGAAAACAGGAGAAACCAAGTTTTATAAATGTTTTATAAATGGATTACACTTTTAAAGGCTTGCGTGTAGGAGAGTTGTGAGCTGTTTTGAGTTCTCTGCTAGTAACTGCAAGATGAAAGTCTTGGGGAAACTTAATGTGACACTATTTCCTAGCAGTCCCTCTGCAGCAGGAATTTTCTTCCTAGCAAGGGCTGCCTAGGCTAGTTTTTGTTTCAGAGGCTGAAACCAAACCAAAAATAAATGGACCACTTGTATTATGAAGACAGTTAAATCCTCAAATGGGATTGCTCTGTTGCTGGAGAGCCTGAGCATCCAGATTAATATCAAAGGATTATGATTGCTGAAATACAGTTAGCTGAAAACAGATCCTTTTTCTATTTTTTTTTTTCTTTTCTTGAGCAGAAAGATGCATTCAAGCATTCTGAATAAAACAACACTTTGATCTGCTCTGTGGGCTTCTGTCACACACAAATCAGAGAGTTCCTGGTACTAGAAGATAAATTTCTGATCAGTGAAATTGCATTATTTTCACAGATAAAATTACACACATTTATGAAAACCTTAACCATTGTCATTTACTCATCATGCTTTCAATGCAGCATGAGTAGTTGACTGCATCATGAAAGAAAGAACAAGTTGCAGTACTTAGGCAGAAGGAAAACTCTGTAGAGCAAGTTTATGGGGACAAACCAGAAGGAAGATTGGAAGGAAAATTAAAGAATAATACACAATTTTTTTGGTAGAAAACAGAAGATATGATGAGAAAAAAAATCCATGTAATTGGCAGGCTTTTAGAGAACACAGTTCAAGATGACTTCAAAATAGATCTGGTCAGACTTTTCAAATTTCATTCTGCTGGGAAGGTTTTCATTCTGAATCAAGAAGAAAATCCAGAAATTGTAAAGCTCCCATGGGTTTGAAATTAAGTCTGTCTTGTTTTGTTTCATTTCATTTAATTTCATTTCATTCTATCTTTGTAATTCCTTCTACTGATTTAATTCCTAGCACTGATGAAAATCTAGCAGAGTTTCTGATCCTAGGAAAAAAACAAAAATCCACTGCTGATCTCTTAGTATGGCTGTAATCCCTAAGTTGCAGAATGCTGCATTGACAACTACAACCATATAATGAGCAAGAGTGCTTAGACAGCTCCTGTGAAGAAGGCAACCTAGAAATGAAGAACAGATAAAGACAAGGCTAAGGATACAAGAATCTTCACTGAGATCATGGCAGCAGGAATCCTTCAAGCACTAGAAGTTCTCATTCAAACTTCTATGCTGGACATGTTCTTGGGTTTTTACAGCAACTTTAAGTAGTTCTACATGCAGAATCTACTGAACAGAAAGAATGCAATTTTACCCATGGATTTACCAAGTAAGACCTGGGACAAAGGCAAAGCATGCAATCTCCACAGAAAGTAGCACAACTCTCAGTGGCTTTGATAAATACAATATAATCATCAGTTCTTTTACAATGGCCTCAGAAGATAGGATTAAACAGTTTCAGATGAGCCATATTATTTAGAATCACATTTTGATTATGTGATTTACCCTCCCAGCTATTTAGGCAGTGTAACATCCACTGTCTGTTTAACCAAAATGGACCAGCTGATGATGGATACTTTTCTACTGAGTGAAATTGACTGTGCAGCTGTTTAAACACTGAAGGCACTCAAGCGACTGCTTAAGCTATTATTGCTAGAGGTACTGCATTCTGAATCAAGCTCTAACTAGGAAAGAAATACCTTTCAGATGATTTTCATGAAAAAATACACTGAGATAGAGTTACTGGGTAAGTACCACTAAAAATATGGTTTGTAAAAAATTACTTTAAATTATACCATTTAAGTCTGCTTTGAATAACAATTCCCCAGGGTTTACAGGTCTCTTTTGTGAATTTTTCATAACGCCTATATTGGAAACATAAGGGATATGATCTACTTGGAAAGAAAAAAAGGATATTAAACAACAACAACCCACTATATTCAGTATTACATTCAATAAATGACCTTCTTCTAAACCAGTAATGATCAAGGTGCTTTGGCAACTTGGTTGTGTTATTTGCAGGAAGTGGAACTATTTTGAAACAAAACCAGTCTTCACTGAAAAGCATCCAGGTTAATGGATAATTCTCATATAAAAAAAAAAAAATCAAAACAAACTGTTTGTTTTTTTTAATTAAAAACAGCCTGTGCATTAAGTTTAGCAATACTATTAAGAGCACATGTCCTTACAAAAGCCTCAGAACAAATGTTTATTTTATTACCTTCATATTCCTCACAGGAACATAATGATACACAATTAATTCCCCTACACTTCGATGTCAATGATGACCCTCCATTAATCACTCCATTTTAGAAGTGTTCTTGCATATGGGTAAACTGCACAATGCTGTTTACCTGGGAAAATTATAGTTTAAAGAATTACAAAACAGCATCTTATAAAAGATAAATTCTTTTGATTTGTTTTATTGCCATGAAATTGCTGACTACACAGAAATACATGCACTGTTTGCCAAGTTGCCTTCCGATTTTAGAAAATGTAACTATTATTCTCTATGATTATTGCAATAACAATAACTTTGCTTTTAATCTGAACGGGTTATCTAGGGCTTACATAAAGAAAATCAATGTCGGAAGCAGATCTGTAAATGTTTAATATTTGAATAACAAACACCTCTTTTTTTAGATTAAATAGGTTGGAGTATAAATAAAAATCTCAGACTCAGGATGTACATAAAAACTAGTATTCTTGCCTGAAAAATACATATTCTCATTTCTTATTTTTTGAAGACATGAATTCACTAAAATACAGTACAACTACGAGTAATAAATATTAAAGACAATATTGACAACTTCAAGGTTGAAATTTATAAACTTCAGAATTTGTTAAATTATCTATTTTTCTAATTTGAAATTATCAAATTGTTTCTTACTGTTGACATGGTCAACACATGGATGTGATGTGAGCTATACAATTTTGTATTCACTGTGTACTTGGTCATGTACTATAACTTCAAATGGACAAAATGGCACCTAAGCAAGATTCAAATGTTAACATATGCAAAAAAAAATTTAATAAATTTATAAAACTCGCAGTGCCAATCTCACTATATTATGAGAAAATGATAAATTAATATTGTGCCATGTCTGGGTTTTGGCTGAAATAAACTTCATTCATAGTAGCTGGTTCAATGCTGTGCTTCCAGTTTAATATGAAAACTATTTTGACAACACAGAACACATTGTTTTGGTTGTTGCTAAGTGGTGCTTACCCACAGTCAAGGACTTTTCAGTTTCCCATGCTGTGTCAGTGAGAAGCTGCACAAGGAGCTGGGGGGAGCATGGGCAGGACAGCTGACCCGGACAGGCCAAAGGGATCTTCCACAGCATGGGAGGGCACCCTCAGTACAGAAACTGGGGCAGTCGGCCGGGAGGGGCCGATCACTGCTCAGGGCGGGCTGGGCATCCACCAGAGGGTGGTCAGCAGCTGTCTCCTGTTTCTTCTGGGCTCTATTCCTCTCTCTCATTTTCATGACAATTATTTTTAATAATTATAAATTATTATCAATTAAGTAATATTATTGTTGTTCTCATTGTTATTATTATAATTAATGTTATTGCAATTTTTCCCATTAGTAAACTGTTCTTGTCTAACCCATGAGTTTTGCTTTTTTTTCCCAATTCTCCTCTCCACAAGGGGGACAGGCACGGAGGGGACTGAGCAGGCATCTGTATGGTACTTAGTTTCCAGCTGGGTTTAAACTACAACATGCAATTTCTTTCCTGCTTTACAATCTTTGTCACAACAATAATGTCTAATAGTCTTCAATGTACAGAACTGATAGGTTGCTAGTCAGTCCCAATTCAGTCTCAAGACTTTTACAATAAATGAGTTAATAAAAAGTGCATCACTGGCTTTGGCTTGAATTAACATTTTATAGTATGTTGAATATGGAGGTACACAAGTTTGGTACCAAATTTGTTGAATTTGGGGACACAATAATAGTTGTGAGAATGACAGATATCACAGACAACACTAATTCAGTTCTTCTTGCTCTCTATAAAAATTATAAAAATTACACCGTTTTGGAGAGAAAAAATTACCTGTTTAGAGGTGTCAAACCTTTCAGCCTTGCAATTTGCTTTCCCACCAAGAGCCAAAGCAGACCAAAAAACTGCTTTAAAATGGGATAAAATAATAAACCAGAAGTCTTAACAGCTTTTCAGAAACACGAAAAATAGCTGCAATTTGCTACATAACATTAATGGTGCACTATTAACTCCCAGCTGCAGAACAGACAGATGGCAGCATAGGGCCATACATTTGTGAAATGGAGTAGAATTTCAACACTGACCTTCTGAACCAGGGGCTCACAAAAATTCTATACAAGATTTGGCTGTCTCACCAAAGCTTCATGGGGCACTTACAGGGTAAAAAAAATAAACAAAAAAAAGTGTTCACTGTCTTTACTGGTACCTTTTGTGGAAAAAATACATGTAAACAGAAAAGAGATTTCAAGAATAAATGCTAAACTGACATAAACCAAAAATGCTGTTTCTAATACCCCAGCAACTAAGCACACAGATATATTTGTTGTTACATTTTTTAGTAGAATATCTCTCTGCATATGGTCTTATAAAAAACAGTTACAAATATAGACTAGCATATGGTTTTAGTTTGAATTGATACTTAAAGAGTTATTTTAAAGGGCTACATTAAAGGCTTATTTTAAGACTTTTGAGTGTTGCAAAACACACACAGCTTTCCACTAACTTCAGCATATCACACATCCAAATTAGAAATTATGTTCATGCTGGTGACTTTCCAAACAAGAAGGACATGTTAACTGTGTTTAGGAACATCGTGCAAGACTGTCAATCTCCAGTAGAATTCTGGAAAGAACTTACCACAAAAACTATTGACAACTGCTATGTGAGCAGAAACAATACTTAATGAACAAAAAACCCACCTTTCATTCCAACCTCAGAACCCACGTTGTTTAGAAATTACTTGAATACATGAGCTTCACAAGTAAAACAGATGAATAGTGAAAAATTAAAATGTCAAAATTTAGGTCACAGCCCCCATACACCAAGGAAATATATCACTTCATGAATCTCCACTTAACTGAAAGACTGCTCCCTTCTGACCTGCCCAACAAGTTTATGCTGATGTAATCAGACAGGAAGGATCTCTGCCGCAAGAGTTTCCCAGAAGAAGCTGTAAGGTACAGGAAGAGTAAGAAGGGGAAAGAAATTCTCAAGCTTGCATTTCCTAAGAGCTGGATACACAGCTTCTTGCTAGCAAGTCAACAGAAAAGATCCCTGTTGTCACCAGAAAATGAAAATGTGAAAGGTTTTCAGAGACGCCAAGAACAAATAAAAGGTCCTTAAGTCAATCGCCAGATGTAAAGATGTAAAGATGGAAATATGGAAGTATAGTGCTAGCACTATTGTTTTAAGGCTTATTTCTTAAGGATATCAAGAAGAATTATTCACTACTGGTTTTGCTTCCCTGCTCTCCTCATAGTGATTTTTAAATACAATCTTAGCCAGATTTAAAAAATGCAAGTTTGTCAGCTATTAAGAATCTAAAAATTCCAGGCAACTAAGTGCAGAGGGTCTAGATGTTATTAGTGCCTTCAGAGATGGAAAGACCAGAGCCTGAGTGCAGCAGTCATTAGTCACCAAATGAGAGTATTTCCTACAGTTCTGTCTCTGATGAGACAGAACTGTAGGAAATACTTGAAGTCTGCATGTCATTCAAAGGGGAAAATATTATAGAAAGCCATAACTGTTAAGTTCTGTTATTTCCAGTATTTAAAAACCCCTCTGGAAATGCCCTTGTGATGTTATACATCATCTTTTATATATTGAGCATGGTTTCACCTAACAATAGGTATCTAAGTATTCACATAAAATAGGCAGATGATAGTTTTTCAGGTAACTCAGATTTGTACACATAGAGTGCAAGATGAAACAGCTTGAGATCCCTCTTCTGAAAGGAAACTCTACAAAAGGACAACTAGAAGTGCTATTTTCAGTTCCATCTTCCATCGGTTCTGGTTTCATCCAAGTGACCTGGATGTTACTTACGGCACTTAAATCATCACTGTAAATATATTCTGGTTTATTGGCCATGGAAGGAAAGGCAAGAAAGACCATGTGACCTCTTGCTACAGCTGTGTAACAATAAAAAGGAAGAAAATTGGATTTCAAATCCACAGACTACAGTGGTTTACAGCTACTGGACTATTAAGGAAATTGTCTTTGGGAATAAACCCATTCCATGTTTTTTGAATGTCAGGATTAAACTACTTTTACTGTTTCAGGAATCTTCATTCTTAGACACTGTGCAACTGTTTCATGCTTGTATACATTTGGAATGGGTCCTGAGCTAATTAATTGTCATGAAGTCTTTTAAACTATCCAGTTGAATTTAATGCTAACTAAAGACTTTGCCAATCTGTTTGTCAGAATAGAGGCAAAACACAGGTAGCAATATTGGCAGCTGGATTCCTGTATCTCATTTACTAATGGGCTGGTTATATCTTTTAGTTCATTCTTTTATCTTATCATTTACATTATAGGAATCAAAAGACAAAGCAAAAGGCGAATCAAAATACTTGATCAAGTACTTCTGATTTCTGCTATTGAAGTTGCCCTTCTAGGGTCAAAATTTTTGAAGGTAACTGCTGTTACCTTCTACTCTGACATGTAGAACAGCTAGGTTGCTTTTCAAAGCTTCTTCAGCTGAGCATGGTGCTCTGAAAGCTCTTCACAAATAGCAGGGTAATGTTTTTCAGGCTGCCCTCTCCTACTGACAGAAGCATGCTTGGAAGAAATCAGTCTTTGTGGCTACCCCGGCACTGGATATGGATGGCCAGTTATAGTCAAATAAACCTCTCAAATCACTGTGACTTCCCTTTCCTCTTTTACATAGACAGAAATTTTGAATGGCAGGATAGGCAATTCAGGTACACAGAGCCTGGGTTTAGACAGCAGTAAGAATGTAGCTACACTTTTTCCAGTATTATCTTAAAGAGATAATACTGAGTCATTTACCACATAGCAGCACATTATCCAAAACTGTTACACAGATTGATTTCTTCTATGTCTATTTCTATGTAGAAGTAATTGTATCTTTGTGAATTCTTGTCTTTCAATATTGGCATAACCTTGGGGAGATAAGGCAGGCAAAGTAGAGTGGTAGGGAAGCCACCTGTATGTTCAGAATTGCAGGGGAGATGGCATGGCCATACAGAGAGGTGAAATAATGTGACAGAACAGAAAGAAATCTAAAGCTAGTAGAATATTAGTTGAATTAGTCATCAAAATTATTCACAGTCTGTCCTATTTCAATCAGTATAACTGTCAAAGAAGGGCAGAAAGGTGTTCAGATTTTTTAAAACAAAGCTTATAGGTTCACTTCTCAAATACCCTTCAGGCTAGTTGCAGCAACATAGTGCATAAAGAGACACTGGATAGAACTTGAATTCTTTAGCATACATCTGATAAAGTGCACAATATCAGAAAACATTTCAACATTACTCAGCTGGCTGCTACATTATTTGTGCCAATCAAATAAATGAATGCATGGGGTTACATTTGTAGTCTTTATTTATATAGACAGATTTAGAACCCCCCTCTCTTAATCCTCCTTTAAAGTAATCCCCTTTTATGTGGTCATTTTAATTGTGTATCTTGCTGCTGCCTATTTTTTGTTTAACATAGCAATCAGAAAAACATCAAGTAAGTAACAGCACAGAAAGACTATATCACAAGAGACTATTTTGAACCATAATATTGAAAAACTACAAAAGCAAATTTTTTTTATGGTGTAACTATCATGTAATTCCTGCATGAAGATTGAAGCAGTCTCAATATGCTCTGTTATGTGAATTACCCTAATTCTCCTAGAAAGGCAATGCCATGGTTCAGAATGATAACACTGCAATATCTTTGCTTGACTTCTATGGCCAACCATAGAAAGGTTCAATGAAGTATATTTTAAAGTAACTGTGCTGATGGGTCAGAGTAGGAGGTAACATTACCTAAGAACTGTACCAAACCCATGAAGCTGGGTCGGCACCTAAGGCACCAGACTTTGAAATCTCAGAGGCCTTTTCCTTGAGTTTGATGGATGAGCATGGCTGCAGTGGCAGGATACACCAGCTGCCTGAGCAGCATTCCAAAGAGGGAGCTCAACTGGAGCAGAAACACATCTTGGAAGCATTGTGTCACCTGCACCGAAATTAAAATGGTGCTTTCTGCCTGATTTTTACCATGTGGCCATCTTTTAAGAGGAATTTCCTTGTTGGAGAGAAACAACATTACATATACAGAAAAGAACTTTTGTCCCACTGGTTGTTTTGGGTATTTGAATATATCTTATTCCCTTCTTACTATTCCTACTTGATGACATTTCATTATCTGCCTGGCCATAGTGAAACCCTGCTGCCACATTTTGAAATTGTCTTCACTGCAGGCATCTTCCTCTCTTGGTTCATGGCTAAAACATTTTGTACTTGAATAATAGTAGGAGTCCTGCATCTATACTCATGAATGAAAGCACAATGGTATAATATCTCTGTCACCATTTTCTTCTTTTTTTGGTAGCAGAAATGATCATTAGTAAACTAAGGACAAAATCAATCACGACACTTATTACTGCCTGAAGGAAGTGGGGCAGAATAAAGATTGCTTTTCTTCCACTGCTGCTGGAAATTTTACATAATATCCTCTTAAAATCATAGAATCACTGAGAAAGTTTTATTCTTCTGGCTGTGTCAGCTTTTTCAGTGTTTCAGACTGAAAGCTATTTTTACAACTGTGGGTAAGTGGAGAAGTTGAGTGATGAAGATTGTAGATGAATCTGTAGACAGAATAAGAGATAAATACATTTTTCCTAAGTCACCTGTAGTATTTGGCTATATTTTACTTTATATCCCCTCAAAGGATTTCATATAGCTACACTAGACTAATTTTTTTTTCTGTCTGCCTTTCTACAATAAGTTGACACAGTCTCCTCATGGTTCTGGAAACAGTTCAAAACTGACCTAAAATTTTCAAGATACATGACAAAATTTTGCGTATTTGAGTACTTTTTCATTGAAGAAGATGATTTTATTTGAATGTTATAAACGAAATTTAGAATGCTGTAAATACTTACAATTTGGTGGGGAATAACTTCTTTTTATATCCCAGTACAGTTGCTCCATCTCTGTTTAATAGGAGAAATATTTTCCCTAGGATATAACTTTTTAGCTACAAAGTATATTCAGGAGTTTTTCTTGTTTCAAGTTTGGAAACAAAATACTATGTAAGACATTCTTATCTTTCAAAGTTCAGTCTGTCATCCTGGATAATTATATCATTCTGATCATCATACTTTCTAAGAATCTGTTTAATATTAAAATCAGTAACAGACAATTCATTAGAAAAACAGCATAGTAAAAATTCAGTTTGAAAAATTATTGACATACTCTTTTAATTTTCTATGCATTTATTTTTGTAATTATTATTCTCCTAACTTTATAGCTTGGCAGTTACAGAAATAGTGTAATTACTATTAGCATCCAATAAAACATTTTAAAGTGCTTTCATAAAACTGAAAATCATCTAGTTTTTACTTCAAAAATTTGCAATGGAAAATAAAGAATGAACCCCAGGATTCAGAAGTTATTTAGTATTCCATTGTGATATTTTGGCTATCAGCAGGAAATGCTCCCAAATTACTAATGGCAGTTCATAGTTCTTTTGAAAAAGTGCAGAGTTTCAGTTTTAAAGATTTAACATATTTGTGAACAGTGGTAATTTAAAATAACCTTTCTGTTTTAAATAATCCATATTAATTTCATATCTAGTGTTGCATATGTCTTAACCTCAAAGAAATGGCTTCTGATATAAAAGCTGTAGAACATATGAAGAAATAAGCTAATGTTTTTAGGTTCAGGCTTAGGCTGTGGTTCATAACTGTATTTCTATAAAAAAGCAAAAAAAGAAGTACTTGCTGCAATCACCATGTATTTTCCATCCTGAATAAGAAACCCCATTTTAATTTAACTTTTTTTGTGAGTGCTATCACCACAGCCTCCCACAAGTACAAATAAAACAATAACTTTTTATATCAGAAGTCAATGTACAGTTTTAGTAGCGTAACCCTACATGTTTATGATTAATGACCTGCCTGTGGCATTTTCATAAGGGTTGGAACTTGAATGCATAAGTTAAAATATTGGTTCTGATAAAGTCAATAATACAATTCCCAGTGATTTAAGATGTTTAAGAATTTCACCCACTGCCCTTTGCTCTGCATTGTCCTTGATTATTCATTTGGAGATTATATGAAAGTTGAAAAATAACAGTTTTTATATATTCATAATCTTTTAGATGATCTGTATATAGCTGCTGTTTCTTTAACAGACCTAAGTGTTCTTGCTGGGCATAAAGAAATCTGAGTTTCAAGTATCTGTCCAAATCATGTGAAAGCAACCCACTGAGTTGATGCTTCTCTGTAACACTGTATAGATACATACAGAAAAATATATCCAAGTTTCAGTAATTATGTATTCATGCATTTGTTTGTGCAGTGATGTGAAGATTAGAAATTTAAATTTGTTTTAAGCCTGAAAATTCTTTAAACGCTCTTCTAGAAATCACATATAGAAAATATTTTCAGTTCTTAAATAAATAATCATTCAATCACTCTTCTGCATCTAGTAAATATGGATGTGTAAGTAAAAATAAATCTAACACTAAGTAAGGGGTAAGAGAGAGAGAGCAGACAAAAAAAGCTTTTTCATGTATTTTTCCCTTTGGCCCATTGTGTGATGTCAGTGTTGCAGAGCCAGAAGCAGGGCTCTACCAACAAAGCTGCTTTCTCGGGCACCAGTATTCCCTCTTGCATGTCAGCATGGTTCTACTGCTCACTCTCTATCACAACATGGGCAAAAAATGCACAAATTACAAAAAAAGAAATGAATCTCACCTTGATTCATAGTTACTACGCGATACATGTCCATTAAAGCACTTTGTCTGCAGGTGTTTCTGTGCCATTGGCTCCTTATATTTGCCTCCATTAACTGTACTGCACTTCAGAGGGTTCCACTTAATGTGGCACTGTGTCCTACTAACTAAAACTTGTAATAACAGAAAAGATTGCCAAACATTAAAAAAAAAAAAGAGAGAGAGAGAGAGAAAAGAAAACCTCTATGATATCAAGGAATGGGGCTTATGATTAAGATGAGCTCTGTAACTTCATGTATCTCTATATAAACTGGCATTTACATGGAAATTTTTATGAAGGCATTTGGTGAGACTTGATATCTAAATATCTTGGGCAAAGATAATATTGATAAAACTGTGTAACATACTACACAGCCCAAACTGCAAAATTGTTTTCAGTTACATTTTAACCATCTAAAGAGAATACAAGCAATTAGATAAAGCTTTGATGTCATAGAGAAGACTGACTGATCCCAAACTATGCTATACTGTGAAACAAGTGCTCAGTAGAATCAGAGCACTAAATTCTTTGATTACACTGACCCTCAGCAGCATTACCAACATATCTACTCTTGTCCCTACTACATCAGAAATGACTGGTTCAGTGCTGCCATCAGAAGAAAGGCACCAGAGCTGAAAAAGAGACTTTTACCTGAACAGCCTGATTATATCAGGGTTCAAATTCTTGTTCTTCCCAATGAAATGCTGAATTTGGCAGGAAAGAATCATGCCAAATGATGGGCAGATATTTCTGTGCGTACTGGTGCAGTTGACCTAGGAGAGCAAAACATACAAACAATAATTTGTAACTGTAGGTATCACATAGAGTAGATTAGCAGCTAAAACTGTAGAAAGGCATACTAGAATCCTGACAGCAAGGAGGTTTGCAGAATCCCATTTTATGCTTTTGCTTGCAAGAAGTATGAACACAGAGATAAAAAGCTGGCATGTTTCATCTTCCCTCTCCTCTGGCCAGGTCTAATGGAATTCTGGCTATCAATAAAACAAAAGGGTGATTGAATTTTGACACTCTTCTTGTGAAAGTGAATAATAAAACAGAAAACCTTCATCTTTGACCATGGTCCTAGAGAAATTACTCTTGTGTTTTATGTTAAATTAATATTTGATGTAATTCCATTTAAAATTTGGAGTTAAACACTATTATTTGGTAATAATGATTTCATTTCAATTTGATTAGATGTGCTTCAGCTTATTGTCATATTCATTAACTACATTCACTGCCATGGGAGTAATGCTAATTTGTTTGTTTGGATTAATTTCCCCCAGTCAAACAACCTGGGCAGAAGTGCTCTTTCTGGGTTTTACAGATACATAATGTCTATTTCTAAATCAAGAGGATGAACTTGAGATTACTGTCTCTGCTGTAAACATAGGTAAAAACTGAAGTTCCAACAAAGTGCCAGGCTGATAATGCTTACCATTACTTATCTTGATTCACTAATTGATTTTCTGGCCTTACATATCTTTAAAAAGCAGCTGGGATTTTAAATACTGTAATTTTTCATAAGTTGATGAGTAACATGAGATTTAGAGCCTCCCAGCAAACATTCTTGCCATGATCCAGTTCTCAAAAGAACACATTTACAATATTTGCCCCCTAAATTTTATTTTTCTGTTATACATACTTTCTGAAAATCCTCAAGACTCCCAGAAGCATTCTTTTCCTACATTTCTCTTTTCACATAAAGATTCCCACCCTTCAGCATTTCTTTTGCAACTGAAGCCAATAGGACTTTAGTTTGTAAGGACATGGGGAGTATGTATCTGCATCACAAATTATGCCAGTGATTTTTTGAAGTCAAAATATTATTAAAACTGATCAGACGATCACCTTATCTCATTCTTTTGAGATCTTCTGCTTGAATTTGTTTTGATTCCTAATACAGACTGACATAAAAATGAAGTTAAATATTATAGGTGGCCTCAGACCCATCTGCAAAAGCAGATGTGAGTCCAGGGCTAATCAAGATTCAGTACTGAATTATAGGCTTGAAATATCACATGCCTGGGTGAAGGAATGCCATAAAGAGAACTTTGTTTAAATTGCTATCTATGATCTTAAATGCTCAACTCAATATCTTGTTCATAAAACAGTCCTTGCCCATTATGAACAAGCCATGATCTCACCAGAGGGTCAGTCTGAAGGATTCTCAAAACAAGAGCCACCACTTCAATGCTGACTACCTTGAACATAGCTATTTATATGTTGATTTGAGAAAAAAGCACAAAAAATATAAACAAAGGATGTTTGGATAAAAATATGTAATGTTTACTGAAAAGGCTGAACAACATCAAAACTATTCTTGTGAGCTCTTGCTTGAACAGGAATTAATTCTGAGTTTGCAAAAAAGAGTTTAAATTTTTATGATAATTATTTTAAGTGCAAAATGCTAATAAGAAAGCTTTAGGAAAAAAAACCCAAAACCCTAAATACAAACCAGCAAATTACCTATTGATAATTTATATTTTAATTATAAATTGACTTTACCAGACTGTAATCTGATATTTACAGAGAATAGCAACATAGAGCTCATTACTTTTATTACAAAGCAGCAGCTACATAAACAATTTACTGGCATGGGCATTTACTCAGCCACCAAGTTTTCTCTCTCAGAAATTGTTCCCCTAATAGGGCCAGGGAGTAGTGGTTTCTTTTCAAAGTGATTTTAATTACTCTTCTCTATTATAATCATTCAGTTCTACTATGCAGGTACTTGAATGTGATTTGGAAAAATACTTACATGTGTGAACATCTGGAAACAAAGATTTTCACTGCCATTGCATGGCAGTGCATACATTTTTTTCAGAATAAAAAATACACAACTAGAGCTTTGTAGGTTCTGTGGCATGTCCAAATTCAAACAAAGGCATCAAACATCTTGTCAATAAAGGGATTGCCAGAACTTCAGATCTGCTGCAACCTTTTTTATCAGAAGCCATCACTACATCAATGATATTTTGGCTCTGCTGGGAAGATTTGCCCCTCAGCTAGGAAAAGCAGCAGTCTTTCTGTCTGTTTCATGTAGTTGTTCCGGTATTTATCTAAATTCAAACTGCAAAGTGTGCTCGCCTTGCACGCTTATTCAGACCCAGTAAAAACTTGGTCTGAGTTCTTACTGTTTCCTTTGATACCCTCTTTGAACAGTTCTGGCCCTATTCTTGCCCCAAGAATATCCCTCTAGGGATCTCACCAAATAAACATTGCTCAGGACTCTCTTACTTAAAATTATATCCTATCTAATATATTCATTCATTACACAGAATTGATCAAACATAGTAGAAAAGTTATTTATAAACCAACATCCAGTGCAAGTAAAAAAGGGATGACAGAGAAATAAAAATAATGGCAGAATCTGTAGGGCTTTTAGTGAAAGCAAAGAATTCGTTCAAATTCTTAATCTAGCCCTAACCTATTCTGTGTAGTGTCTAAGAAGGGAGAGTGGGAAAGAATGGATCAAATGTCTCTAAGGACATACATTAAGGAAAAAATTATCCATGCTCATTAGGCCTTTTAACATTGACAATAATTTAATTTTTAATAAATGAATTGCTGTTTAGATTGAAGTTAGTTGTCTCTTTCCCCTTCCAAAAGATTCACACTGGAGACTGCAAATGAAAAAAGTTATTTCTTTCTGTCCTACTCTCTTTAAGCCCACTGGTCAAAGTGACAGAAAGACTACTAAAAGCACATGTGAATTCATAGTAGTTCTTGACATTTCGTGCTGATTTTAGCATCAGACAGAAATTAGACTCCAAATAATCCACTCCCCTTCGCTCACCTTTTCTGGTAAAGCAGAGAATATGGGTCAGGGTCACAGTTAGTAAATTGTGAATGCACAAAGCTTGCACAAAGCTTTCTGCAAGCATGTGCACAATAACAACAGCAACATTAACATCAAAACCTTACAAACAGAGGAGGTGTTTTACCCCCAAAAGGTGTTTTCCACTGGGAACAAAAGCTCTGTGGGGTCACCATTTTCCTACCACTCCCATGTGCGCCGCTGGGCTCAGCCAGGCTCCCTCTTGGCTCGGCTGCTACCAGCACCACTGCTCTTAATCCCTTCATTATTACACAAGTGAGACCCATCCTGCACATCAAGACCAGTCTTCTGTCTACACTTTGAAAAATACATTTAGTTGCATAAAGGTTCTAAACAGCAACAGTGCAATTTATTAAAGCATGGAAAGAAGTATCTTAAACCAGCAGCTGGTTCATTTTAATCCTTTGTCAAGATGTAGATAGGCTACAGAGCCAGTTCTTTAAAAATGAAGTTTGTGTCCCATAAAGTCAGATAAGGATCTTTGCTGTTGTGCTTTGCTTTCCAAGTTTGTTCTGTGTAGCCAACATCAAGCAGTGTCTCATGCTGTTGGTTTGTAACAGGTTGAAATATTACCACATGGAAAAGTCAACTATTCAAGAAAAATTTAAACATCTTGAGGGCTCATGTCTCATGTCACTTTCTCAGTTATTCTGTATCTTGCAAAAATGTGTGACTTTGACATTTTATGTTGCTTCTTACATCTGTATCTTGAAAATTTCAGAGATGTTTGAACAGTAATGCACAATGATCCAATAGACATCTGTCAAGCCCAGACACACCAGAAGCAATGACTTCCTGTGGCTGGTTCGGGACAGGGTGATTAATCAGATATTCTCTTTTGCTCAGACCTCCTGTAGAATTCTCGAGAAGAATGTCTGAAGGCTACAGCTGCTTGCTCATCCTCAGCCAAATTCAGGTCTCTTAAAATTCAGCACAGTCCTACATGCAGAACAGAGAAAACCACCAAGGTAATGCAGATTCTAGGGAGAATAGCAGCCATATTTTTCTAGTAACAACTTGACAAATATGGTGAAAAAGTAATTATAACACTTGAGCCAATATTCTATCATTAGGTTTCAAGTGTAGGATTTTCAGTTCTTCCTCACTGGCAAAGCTTTTAAAATCTTATCTGACATATCTTATTGTGCCTTTCATTTTATGCAGTCTTTTTCTTCCTTGCTGGTATTGTTGCAGATATGAATCATAAATGTATTTGCATAGTATTAGGAGTCTATTTTTTTTTTATATGCAAGATGGAACAAAATGCTTTAATTCTAAAATATGTAGTTATTGAAAATGTGACTCATGAAATACTCAAGCTCTTAACTTGCACTACAAATTACTGCTAATAAGGCTGTCATTCAATCACTCATTTAGGCATACCTCTAATTTTGAACATGGACCCATTGAACCCAACTCTTGCTTGAAGATAACAATGAAACCCAGAAGAGGTTCATTTCAATCTACAAGTGCAGCCATTAAAAAGGTGGCTAGTCTAAGTCACTTACAAACAAGAGATTGAATGTATTTACATCTGTTCTGTTCTTCATGTACCTAGAGACAAATAATCCTCGAGACATAGACTCCAGCACATGAGAGCCCAGTATCTTACTTGTCCAGTCATACTTAAATTTAGTGGCAGAAACAGGAAATATATCTGTTTTCTCAATATCTGTTAAATACACCATCTCCTTTCCTGTTATACTCCCATTCCATTTCTGTTCTCTCCTGTCACTCCCTCCCACTCCTTTCTCCTGCAAAAACATGAAATGAAAAATATACAGAAGGGTCACGGACAGAGAGTTTTGTTATTGATACATAGGGCTTACAGTTAAGTAACTACAAGTTTAGTCAGGAGTCATCCAACTACATTCTCTTTCCTCAAAAAGAAAAAGATAAAGCATTCACCCACAAATACCTCCTATGGCCTCAGTATATCCCATTGGTGACAGGCTATTAAAACAGCAGTGTAATTTACTACCCTTCATTACTATCCTTTGTCTCACTAAACATTTGTTTCACATCTATAAAACCATTCAGTGTTCCTGTTTCTTATCATAATTAGGATTCCCAGAAAAAATAAATTTATTGTTAATTTGTGCATTATATAGCACAGTCAATAAAAAAACCTCCAATATCTTCTGGATATTTTATTTATTTTGGGGCTGTGTTTGCCTCCATTTCTTTTACTGCAGTTTACTCACAGACTTTGCACTCGAACCACCATGACTGCTGCATTTACAGGGTTGCTCTCTAAATGACTTTTCTTCTTTAGTCAGCGTCTCTGGGTTCTTTAAGGGATCAGATTGATCAGAAGACAATAGAGCTGACACTTTAATTCAGCACTATCCAGTCTATGCTTCTGCAATTCCTTGAAGTGCACTGAAATTCCAGAATATCCTACTTTTGATTAAAAAGCTGACTCTAAAAATATCCAGGTTTGTCTTGGTCTCTGGTTTTGAATAGATCTGAAAACAGGAAGGGTGAGAAAGGAAATATTAGTTTAAAGAAACCCACTCATTTCAAAGCAATATTATTGTTCAGCCATACCACAAAAGGAATAAAAGGAATTTAAGGGAGAGTTTTGATATGTTCACATTCTTCACAAGGGAACTTTCCAATTTTACCTAATTACAAAATCATATGTGATAAAACCACCCTCTTAATCAGGCCAGGATAAGAGGAAAGGGAAGGGAAGTTTCGGGGGAAGGGGGAGAGAGGAGAGGAGAGGAGA
>WBNO01011103.1:162545-170045 GCA_013400575.1 Peucedramus taeniatus
AGAGGAGAGGAGAGGAGAGGAGAGGAGAGGAGAGGAGAGGAGAGGGTGTTAGCAAGCTGAGCAGCTTTTGTCAAGGTTGAAAAAAGTTTTACATGGCCCTAGGAGCCTCAAACTCAGCAGCTGTCAGGCAATTGTCAGGCAGTATCTCCTGTGACACAGAGGTATTGAGGAACATGAGAGCAGGTAATAGCCATTTATGATAAATGAAGTCTTAATCCAATTCCATCTGAGATTAACAGTGAAATCACAACTTCTTTTAATGCTGAAGGAAATCTTCCACACACAACTTAGTCTATTAAGCTCTCCTCAATTGTTTATATGTAAAATTTTACAGTACTACTCCTTCAGACTTCCAAATATACAACCCAGAATAATACATAATGTATATAAACTTAGTAAAACATATTAAAATATTTATATATCAAAAGCATGTGACATCAAATAAAGCCATGATTGGTTGAAGGTGTCCTCTCTATTAAGCTGTGGTGATCATTACAAACCTACTCAAATTTCCCATATTTGATGTCTTTGCAATGTATGTCTTTTTTTAAATGAGAATCTTCTCCCAGTCTCGTGTATTTTAATGTCTTGTGTAGAACTTTACATGATTCCTTCCACAATTTCATGAGTCTAATTAAGGTATTTATTAACACTTTCTAAGAAGGTAATTCCAATACTGTGGAATTACCATATTTTCTTTTGAGAATGAGAAAGATCCCAACTGTAAAACTTTCTCTATCCCTAGAGCAACAAGACTAAAACATTTCCCTAGAGAACTCAGTCCAGAATTTTTAATTCTACAGGGACACAATGCTTTTAGGCATTCAGACTGATTAATTAATAAAAATAGAATCTGGGCTATCACCTGACCTTGACAGCAGAAGTTCTTCATTTTGTAGCTAGCTCTCAGATTGCTTCTACCACAATAAATGAATCTGCAGTGCTTATTGCAGTTTCAGCAACACTAATCATGGATTGTATGCAGTCAGTACCTCATATTAATTTTCTCTAAACAGAAGGCTTTTCCTGAGAACACTATAGTAATGTAAACCATACTCTTTCATACACTTACATTTTTTAGAAGGTTTCAAATACCAAAAAGACTATCAGGGGTGTTCTAATTAATTCTAAAAGCACGAAAATGGGAGGCAAAACACTTGGCACCATTTGTAAAAATGGGATGTGATCAGATTAAAAAAAAAAAAAAACATGGATGTCCTCTGTGTATGTTTGCTCTGCCTTAGAATGTGCACTTGTTGAAAATTATTACTGGTTTCACTAGACTGTCTTGTCTGAAAAAGTGCTCTCTCCTGTACTGTTTTGTTTACAAATGTTTGTGGAGTGTTGTCAGTGGAATGCTTGAATAATACTGTGGACATACTGAATACGAAATTGCTCTCTCACTGGAGAAAATGGGAGCAACTATGCCAAGTCATTAAAATATGTTGGTTTCAAGTAAGTTTAAGGGCACACTCAGGGCCATATAGTGTTTTTAATGAAGACTTCAATGTTGTTAATAAATAATAAGATATTATCTCTTAAACTCACTCTAAGGTATATAGTACCTGTTTTTAAAAATTAATGAATTGAGCACAGAATTGTGGCAGAGTTGAAGTAAATTTCTGGAGGAAGATGATTTGTGCTGATGTGCTGGACTAGGCCTTGAGTGATCTTGGATCCATTCCCAATTCTGCCCTCAACTTCATCTAAAGCCATATAAGCTTCTTTAGACAACACTGCAAAGCTGTTTAGATATTTTAAGATGCACAGAGGTGTCTGCTGGGGTTTTGAAAACACTTAACTACACTTGGCAATTATATCCTCTGGAATTTGGAGACCCAACCTCAAATGTGGCCTGTACACAAATGATAAAGAGCATAGAGTCCTCATCCAGACAATACTTTATCTAAGTCTCAAAGTGATCACCACACCTCAGCAACTGAATCGAAGAGGTAAGTCAATACCTCCTCACTGCTGGGTACAGTTCCCTTTCTGTACCTGACAGAATTTAAATTCCTGTGATTTAGGGTGATTAGCCATCCCATGGTCACTAAGTAGGGAATTCTGAATGGATAACCCTTTGGTTACCAGAATAAATCCCATCATTTAACCACAGATGAGAGTTTCTGGTTGAGGTTTCTACATTTTTTTCCCTCAGTATTGCTAGGGGATAAGTGTATTAATGTCCTCTGAAGAGATTCTAACTGGATCAGACAGTATCATAAGAAAATTTTGAGGAGAATAATTTGTCATGTTGAAGCTAGACATATTCTCAGAGAAAATGTGTAAATAATTGGGAGTTCACAAACATTTTCATTTTACTGCTTACTCACATAAGGATTCTAATTAGTGCAAATCACTAAAGCCCAAATCACTGAAACCCACTGACAATAAGACTCTTTTACGTGCTTTAACCCTTCCTGGCGAAGTGATTTAAAATTTATCTGCATGGCAGAGCAGATAGAACTCTAACCTAAAATCTTTCAAGCCCTAGAACATAAGGCCCAGAAGAGGGAGTAATTCCCAGAGATTATTTTTTTTTAAGAGGGCCATATCAACTTTTCCTAGAAATGTAAAATGGAGATATTTTTCTTTCTATCCTCCTCCCCTTTCAATTAAAAGAAACATCCTTATTTCTAGGTACAAATATATGCAACTGAACTTAGAGTCACAGATTTATTTACATTGGAAAAGATCTAAGATCATCCAGTCCAGCTGTTAACCCAGCACTGCCAAGTCCACCATTAAATTATGTCCAAAACCAAAGTGCAACACCGTCATGTCTTTTAAGCACCTCCAGTAACGGTGACTTCACCACTTCCCTGAGCAGCTTTTTCCAGTGCTGGACAACCCCTCCCTTAAAAAAATTTTTCTAAGACCCAGTCTAAACATTCCCTGGCACAATTTGAGGTCATTTCCTCTTATCCTATTGCTTATTACTTAGGAGAACAGACAGCCCCCCACCTGGCTATAACTTCCTTTCAGGTATTTGTAGGGAGCACTGAGATCCCTGAGCCTCCTTTTCTCCAGGCTAAACAGCCCCAGCTCCCCCAGCCACTCCTCATAGGACTTGTGCTCCACACCCTTCACCAGCTTCACTGCCCTTCTCTGGACCTGTTCCAGCACCTCAGTGTCCTTTCTGAACTGAGGGGCCAAAACTGGACACAGCACTCGAGGTACAGGGGGACAGCCATTGTCCTGCTCCTGCTGGCCACACTATTCCTGATACAGGCCAGGATGCCATTGGCTTTCTTGGCCATGGGGGCACAGCTGGATCATGTTCAGACACTGTCAGTGAAATCCCCCCAGGCCCCTTTCCACTGGGCCACTTTCCAGCTGCTCTGCCCCCAGCCCGTAGTGCTGCCTGGTGATGTTGTAACTCAAATGCACTTCACCTCGCTGAGCCTCAGGCAATTTGCCTTGGCCTATCAATTCAGCCCATCCATAACCCTCTGCAAAGCTTCCCTGCCCTCCAGCAGATCAACACTCCCACCCCACTTGGTGGTGTCTTCAAAGTGATGGAAGGTGCCCTTGATCCCCTGGTCCAGACGATTGATAAAGATATTAAATGAGACTGGACCCAGTACTGAGCCCCGAGGAGCACCACTGGTGACCAGCTGGATGTAACACAGTTACAATCTAATGACTTTTCATGTTCAGAAAGGTACTGGAGCTTTCACACCTGGATGGGTATTCTATAGGAGCTTCTACACGAGTTCTGTTAAAAACAAAGCAACATTAATGGAAATAAAATTCCAGAAAAACCTGCCAATCTCTGATTTACCTCTGTTTAAAGAAGTACAGTTTTACAGTTAGAGTCACTTTTGCAATTCAAATGAGTTTGTACATACTCCTAGCCTGTCTGAAATTACCATACTTAAAATATAAAATGATCAAGAGGTATATGAAATGAGCATTGAAACAGAAAGCTCAAATGATTGAATCTCTTTCTGAAAATGAAAATTAGAACTACTTTTTCATTTACTAATAATCTAAAATACTCTCAAGGAGGTTGGGAATGTACATGGAAAAAAACCTTAAAATTGTGATCATTGAATAGAAGAGAAATCAAATAATTGCTTAAAGATCAAACTCTATGAAAAAAGTCAGTCTCATTATTTCATTATAAGTTTATACAAAAGGTAAAAATATTGGTTTGTAATAGAGGCACAACATACAAAACAGAAAATGCCTTCAGAAAATAGCAATATATTTTAAACCTACCAGAATATTTACATTAAAATCTAACGCTCATGATTTAAAATGTTGTTGCAACCTTTGAAAGGAGCCATAGCTCCAGTTCTGCTCTATGAGTAGGACAAGTCAAAACTCTCACAGTATACGGCCATAGTATATTTAATTGTGCAGCTATTCACTCACTGCCTGTAGGGATCTAACTGTACATTGTGTGGGTACATAGCTACTAATTTAAATTATCCTTACTCAAGATTTGTGAAAAGAAAACCTGCAGTTCACTACAAATTTATTTATGCCTAGTGGCTTGCTTCTAGGAACATCATGGAAATGTTCACCACATCTGATAAAAATTTGGAAAAGAATGTATATGCATGTTTTCCTTCAGGAAAAAAAAACCAGACAGTCTCAACTCAGAGCTCCTGTCTTTATACAGTTAGACCTCATTTCACTCTCATTGAACAGGTAGCTGATAAACACAATCCATTATTCCACAGGCATTAATAATCACTTTAATTCCATTTTTAACTTCCACTGAGTTCCTACTGCCATGTGCAGATTACACTGGTGTGAAGTCACTCACTGTGACACTTTGCTTTTAAGTTCTTGGAAAATATGTGTTCCTGTTAGCTGCAGACCCACACAATGATCTCCCACAGGCCACAGAAACTTCTACACTAAACATCAGGCATATCTTTGTCCATCACTGGACATACGTGTGCATGTCCACCATTGATTCCCAAATTGAGAATGATATTCCTAATAGTGTAAAGCAGGGAAATACTGCTTCAAGCATAAATCCCTAGTATTTAGGACATCAAGACTGTATAACCTCTGGTGCCAAGCCCATGGTCCATCTAAATGTAGTTAAGGTGGGACAAACTGCAATGGCCATAATAATCATAATTTTAAAAGGATGCTCTAGTGAGAGTACATTGAGAGGACATGTACCTTGAGAGGACATATCACTTCAATCTGGGAAGCAGTTAGTTACCAAAATATGACAGGGGTTAAGGAATTTAAATGCTTTTGAATCCTGCACAAATCATCCCAATTGTTGGGATGATACTTGCATATGAACACATCAATATTGCCTGTACACAAGATAAATGAATAATTAAAATATGTAAAGAAAACAGCCTAAGCTGTTTGTTTTGCTATTTAAAACAACAGGTTTACATAGTGCAATGAAATATTTATTCACCATGTTTTCCTTTTGCTGATCTATTTTTCTGGATTGATTACCTCTGAAAGCTTTCCTGACATGAGCTTTTGTATGCTGACAAAGGCGAGGTGAAGTGAAGCATCTTGATTAGCTACAATGCAGATCAGCTTCTAGGCAAGCTTACCAGAGCAAGAAGAACAGAGAGCATGTGGTCAGGGGAAGGCATTGAAGCTAAATTAGGTTTTAAAGAGAAGAGTAATCCACCCTTATATTTTCACAGGAAAACCAGCAGATAATACTTAAACTGAGCTTTTAAATTTTGGGTCGGTTCTTTTGAGAAATAGCAACAAAAAGAATGGTTAGATTTGATTGCTGTGAAAGCTGTAGGTATTCTGACATTGTGATGCCTCATACTCAGCAAGCTTCAATCCACACCCATGCCTGGATTCCTAAGACCTCCTGACCTTGTCAAACTTTCATTATACTGGACTGAAACTACATCAACTGTACATTATCTATACACATGTCCCTGAAAAAATACATTTTAACAAAATTCCATGGTTTTATGACTATTTACTGAAATTAAAAGGCAAATAGACTTGTTGAATTACTTCTGCATATTATATTAACATCCTCCAAAAGAATTCTTTTGTCCTTCTCGTACATGAGATTTAATTCAACCTTCTAAAGCCTATGAAAACCACTGCTTACACTGTGCAGGAAGATGCACAACTGTTTGGCTGCTATTTTAAATACTATTAACCAGGTGCTTTATCTATGCATTATGAGTGTGTTTTTTTCCTCTATTCTCTTTGTTGTTTCTCTCTAATTAATAGGAAGGGAAATGCCTTCTGTACTATGCCTCCCCATACTGTGTGGGAAGGCTTAAGGACTCCAAGCAGTTTGCTCAAAGTCTATTTCCTACCTCTGAACTAAAAATAAGTATAATTGCTCCATCTGTGTCTGTCTGTATGGATAATTACAAACAATATTCATTGTGTCCTCCGTATTACAGAAGGACATGAAGATAAGGACCCTGACAATTCAGTGCCTGACACCTACTCTCTTTTTGCCAAATTGGAAAGATGACTTGAGCATTTTCTTGCCAGCATCAGTCACCTCAAATCTGCACACTCCAGTATTTAATATCTTGCAAATAACTGCTACTTTGCTGTAATAGTAAACAATTCTTATTAGGTGCATACATTTCTTTAACCAAGTAATTTATAAAATCCTTCTAACATAGGATAATTTGCAAAAACTCAAAGAATTCATTGATTTTTAATAGCTTTAGTAGCAGCATTTTAAAAGGTATACTAATGCTTTTATTAATAAAATAATTAACTAAATACCAAATAAAGAACTTGCTAGTTTTACTTTGACTGCTACATTTTTCACTATTAATTTCCAATATTTTGCTATTAATTTCCAATAGAGATTTCAGCTAAATGAATGTGTACTCATTGTTTGATAACTCCATTTGAGAGCTTCTACCATGCAAGATGTATCAAAGCAATTTTCTTATTACAAGACAAAACACATGGATTTTTTTCTCTTTCCCCATCCTGAGAATAAATAAAAAATACAGACTTTAAGAAATGCAGCACAGACTAAGGATGAAGTTGAGTATGATATCAGATCAGATGTGTTGCAGCAGTGAAGAGTCACAAGAGCCACCTCAGCCCTTCTGCCAAAGTGCCTAATTCAAATTCTAGTGCTCAACTAAGTCAGAGTTTATGATTCCTTTCATATTTCTATGAATATTACAGACCCTTCTACGTGATAATTTGACTTCAAAGCTACCCACTACGTTGAAGGAAGAAATGCCCACCTGACCTGATGATGTTGCAGCTTGTGGCTGCAAGAAAGTACTTCAGCAAACCACTAAAGATATGTGTATTTAACATTTCCTAAAGCCCTTTTGCCATCAGTAATTTTTAGCAACTAATTCATAACGGGAATAGATTTTTTAAAAATTCCATTCCTTACTACTGGTAAAACAATCAAAAATATATGTTGGCTGCTTGTTCTCATCAATATATCAGTTCTTTTTGCATACATATAATTGTCACCAGAAAGAAAGAATAGAAGCTTGAAGGTCAAAGATTATAGGGAAGCCCAAAGGAAATATAATGCCAAAT
>WBNO01011103.1:175045-209134 GCA_013400575.1 Peucedramus taeniatus
TACTGAACCAAAAATACTGACCACATGGCATAAATACAAAACCAACTATACCTTCAAAGGCCAATTACTTGCTGTTTACTTGTAACTTGTGAGGATCTTCAGAACAAGCTGGAGCTGTTTTAACATCAGCCCTTGGAGTAGAAAATGGGTATGAAAAATGTTGGACAAGATGATCATTGAACATCTTCTCACTTCATGCACAACATGCTTTACAGGCATTCACAACATCCAATGAGTAAAGTAATACTGAAAAAGCAGCAAAAAAGCCTACCATTTGTCAAATAGAGCAGGAAAGATACAGAGCACAGGTCCTGGAAAAATGAAAAGTCTGTCAAGTTTACTTTTTTGCCCCACATAGTAGCCAAAAGACAACTAAGGAAGATTGGACAGAAAGACTAAAACAGTCTTTAAAGATACTTTAAAAAAAATCTCAAAAAGAATTGAATCCATTTAATTAAAAAATTTATTCAACTGCTTAGCTACAGTTTGAAATAATTTTCTGAGTCATATGTGGGTCAAAATTTAAAACTGGAATCTGAAGACAATCTCTAGTCAATGACAAAATTTAGCCTGAAGCTTTAGATAGAACTTTTGTTTTGTGCAGTAACCAGCAACAGCTAAAAAAAATGTGATAAAGATGGAAAAACAGTAAAGTTTGTTAAGTGGTATTTTAATTGCACCTTCATGTAGGGAACTAATATTCCATTGGTATGGCTAACTCCAAATAACAAAACACCTGGTAGGACTGTGCTATAATAGAGAAGTCCTTCTAAAGGTACGTAAGTGATGGGTTTATCACTGAGCCAACGCCAAACACTGGATAGTGCTAAAGAAAATTACTGTCTACTTTAAGACACCATAAGGCTTTAAGAACTGATCTTAAAATGCAAGAGAAACAACAGATATAATCCATGTTATGCTGAACCTGTTTCTGCATAACTGACATTAAAAAAATTCACAGTAATTTAATTATTTTACAATTTTAATACCAAAAGTAATTATGCTGTTACTATTATATATTTGATCAGAATAAAATAGAACATATTTAATGAATTTAATGAATCTTTGCAGAGAGAAGTTACTAAGACAACACCATAGTAGAAAAAAAACCAGTATTTTGAATAGTTACTGAGAGTGACTGAAATTGTTTGTATAAGGGTATCTATAATGCACTGTAGGCATGGGCATTGACACTACAGGAACGATCACTATTCAGAATGCACATGCTAACTGCTGCAAGAAACGTCTAAAAAGCAGCACTTGGGCCTTAATAAGTAGCACCATGAAGGAGGGCATTAGGTGTGAATTCTCCATAGACAAAATCACTGCCATGTGCTGTGTGCTTATAGAAGTGTTCCAACCAGAAAGTGTCAAAATTTCTGATCAATTAGAGACAAGTGCCTCTCATCCTTGCTTTAAAAATGCACATTTATTTTCTGTTTCCTTTAAAATAACAATTGATTGAAGAACTACTTTGTGATGATTACTGTTAAAGAAGGAGAAAATAAAGATGAAAAAGCAAAAAGGGAGATGACATGTAGGAGCTGATTCACAGACAGATCATGTTCAGTGTTTCTTGTTCACTATAGTTCCCCTGACAGCAGAAATACTTTGTATACTAACTTTTGATTAGCATGAGTAGAAATACAGCATTAATTCCCAGAGGGATGTTAGACATTCAAGGAGAGCAGATGACTGATCATATAAACAGCAGCAGACAATATATTAATAAATCAGCAGTATTTCCAAGAGTGCCAAGTGACACTTGGCAAGTGACATAGTGTCTAACTTCACAATACACATTACTGATGTTTTTGAATTGCCAAAAGGAAGCAATAGTTCACTCATATTAATAGTATTTTCTGCTTTAGTAAGTTCCAAGAGTACCTCTACGGTAGCCAACTCAAGTCACCTTCAATCTCAAATATGACTCAGCTGTCCAACACCATTCCCACCTAATCTTGTAGTACTACCTTTAGTTTTCATTATGATCCTTTTGATATTCAAGTAGTACCTACCTACAATAAATCAGCAATGAAGCTCAAAACATTCTTCTACAGAACTCTGGGCTATGTGCACATTTTTTCAGATGCATCAGGACCGAGACACAAAGGCAATTGGCACTGACTTTACAGAACATCATAACTGATGGAAAAACTGTTGCTGCTCATAAAATCACAACATGAAATATAAAGCCTTTCCCAGACAGCTGGAGAACAGGTTCACTCAGGCCATTTATATCAGATAGCACAGGGGTCGCAAATCATGTAAAAATGATTCTTGGTAGCTACCACACAGATGGTATCCTCCTTCCTTTGGGGTCCAATAGGACAGGGAGAAGTTATACAACTTGCAGTAGGCCTCAAGTGTTCACAAAACAGAGGAGACAGAGAGGATAAAAGTCAAGCCACAGAACAAGTGCAAAGCCTTTATCACTCCCATTTTCACTCATAGTCTGAATGCCAGAAGGGGACCAAGAAGAAAAGCTGAGGCTTAGAAGTCTTCGATCTTCTTTTTGTAGCTTACTTCTCCCGTCACCACTGGGCAACCCCTCGGTGCCGGCTAGCGTGCCCTAAAGTGGCGGTGGAAGCCACGAGAGTGGCCGCCCCCAAGCCTCCCCTGAGACTTCCGTGGGTGGCGGCGAGGGCAGCTGCGTGGGTGAAGCTGCCTGGAGAAGCAGCTGAGAGGATCCTGAAATGAAGAACCTAGGAGTGGACACTCACCTGAAGTTCCAAAGAGCTTTAATCTCAGGGAAGAATGACTCTCTGAAGGGGTCAGGGTGAAGTGACAAGAGACAGGCATTCAGAAGGGTTTATGAACCCTTTACCTCAGGGAGGTGGGAACATGCAGCAACCAATAGGGAACAGAAAGGGGAGGGTTACATACTTAGCAGAACCAACAGGGGTAATACAGGGGTGGAGGAAAGCTTTTACAACAAATCAACAACGGGGAATTGGGTGACTGACATAGAAGTCTCTGAAACAAACTGGGTAGGGCAAGCTTAATTGACAGGGAAAAGGGGCAGCACAGCTGGGATTGACATTGCCATGTATGGAAAGGGAGGGAGGAGCAGGATGATGGGCACCCTGAGCGGCAGAAAAACTTAGTGAAAAACTACTCAGGACAAACCAGGGTGAGGGCAAAAAATAGGGGGAACCTGGGGCAAACCATTGTATTAACTAACATAAAATTATTAACTTTTGAAATACAACAACAACAAAGCTCAACAAAAACACACACCACCACATCTTTTCCTACTAGGAATCTAAATTGATAGTCAGAACACTAATGCTGCTAAGTTGGAGGAACTACAGAGGCATCAAATCAGACAGCCAAAATAAATCCACTATGTTTTGACACACTGCATAAATTATGTCCTCTTATGTACTACCACAGAAATAGGATAAAGAAAAACAAGCTAAACATGAAGCCAAGTCTTATTTCTCTGGAGTATAACACAACATTGTCCCACTTGCCATATTCACTAGGGAGAAGAGTGAAATCTCCACAGTGACCTGATACACTTGTTCACTTGGCGTTTTTCAGGTAAATTGCTGAACTTAGGTTCAATTCAGGTGCCTGTCGCTGCCAGCCTGGAGGCTGCTCCAAAAAACAACAGTTTCTGAGATAACCAAACTTGAAGGTCAGCTAACTGATACTGCCTTCATCAATCAAAAAATGGACCAGCAAATAAACAGGTAGATTTCTCTAAAGCCAACCATATGGTTAGCCTGACAACCCCACCCGTGAATTTGTCACTAACTCATAAAACATTTCACAGTCTTAAGAAAGCAGCTGGAGCTCTGGCAATAAAGTCATGTTGAACAGCTCCTTTCTGTACATGCCTGGATTTATTTCCAAATAAAACAGCACAAAATGCATCAAATATACATAACAGACTGAAAATCTCAGTCCCTCAAGTGTGTCTGAATCCCTTTGTGTTGCTCTAGCCACATAGAGACCAGAAACAAACTCAATTTCCCCAGCCAAAAACTTCCCTGTGTTTGCAGAACTTGTACAGAGTCCCTCTGGCAGACACAAAGCTGGCACTTCTACTCCAGCTTCCAGCCTCAGTACAGGAAGCACAAGGGGCACTGCTGGACTTTCTGTCTTCTCTGTTGGCAGGCTGCTATTCAGAGGACAGTTGGAAGACTTTACAATATCTCCAAGACTGCTGCAAACTACAGTCAGTTGGCATAAATCTAGTCTGGGAATCAAATAGGACTGCAAAGCTCAAATACTCTAATTTTTTTTTTCTCAGTCTTGACCCATTAGTTACCAGGTATTCTACTTCTTGCTCACTCAATCTCTTTTCCTATTGCAGTTTCCAAGATCTTCCAAGCACTTTGAATATGAAAATTCGACATTGGCATTAATAAAGGAGGTCTTAATTACAGTGAATTCTCAAGTTACCTTAATTCAAAGGAAAAATATTAATAAGGAAAAGAGATTAGGTGCCCCCCTAAATCATCACATTTGAGCTTTAATCTCAAAAAAAACAGGCAGACTTAGAGAATACTTTCTTTAGCTAGTTTTAATAATCTCTACATATTTTCTCAGATTCTGTCTCTACATACTGAACTGTTCCCTTTCTTTCTGCTGGAACACTGCTTGGCTCAGAGAGTGGCGGTTATGTATAATGATTATGGGATGCACTGCATTCCTCAAATAGATGCTTACCTTTACTTTTAATTCCTTAACAGCTAGATTGCTTTCTAACTTGCAATTTTTATTGTGTGTGGCTGGCAACACAATATGAGCCTTTTACACCAAGCTTGTTTTTCCTCAATGCTCTCAATTTTCCTAAAAAGCTGTTTGTAAAATGCCATGCAAATTAGAAGAGACTGAGAAATTTCTGTGGGTGGAGAACATGTTAAAATAATATATTCATCCCTAATGGCAATGTGGGAATAACAACTGCGCTGTGCCATTAGTCATGGACTGGAATCACACCTATCAGCCAGTAACATTATGCACAAACATTTTCTTCCTCAATATCAGAGGATTGTAGAAACATTAACTGGTTAACCCAGGGGTGGCTGCTCTGCAAGGGGAGGCGAGCTGCAACAAGCCCAGCAGCAAGGCTGCCACCAGCCACTGCCCCAATGGGAACTAGGAGGGGCAGCAGCAACTCCAGGACAAGGCCAGAGATGATGGCAGGGTCAGGCACAGCCCAAACCACCCCACACTTCTGCAGTGATTAGGCTGGTTCCCTTGCAGGAACATAGAACTGCTCTGAATCTCAATGATCTAACAGCGGGATTATCTGCTTATGAAACAAGAAATGCATCTCACCTTCTGCTGACCATGAAATAGAACTTTTTTACTGTAAAGAGCTGGCCACTCATGCTGCCAACATGCACAGAACACTGCTACCATGCTGAGGGCAATGCTACCATTGTAGAGAAAATACAGTTCCTACAAGAGTTGAAAATCCAGGTATGAAGCACAGCAAGATCTGGGCTACCACTATCTTGTGATTCTGGCTTCCTGTCTCTGGAGCCAGCCTCAACATCCTGTCTTATTAATAAAAATTCTAAATCTATAATAACCTGGTTTTTAAAAACCTATGTAGATAGTTATTATCCAGACAAAAATTAGTGGATGTGATACCTAAAGATTTTTAGCTTTTTATGTATTTTTCATAAATAAATGTATTTGTAGCTTTGTAGACTGTTAATACATAGTTATAACTTTTCCTGCCCTCTCCCACAGTTTAAAAAACCCTCAGTAATATGTTCTTGAAATTCTGTGTAGTCTTACCTTTAGTCTAGCAAGGACACTTTGTTTTGCACCACACATCATAGACACAGTAAAGTCTAGGGCTAAAAGATTGGGGAGGGTTCCAATGGGGCAGAACCCACGGAGTAATAACTTAACAAACTGCTCTTCTAATTGAACAATGTTTGATAGATACAATAACTTAAAAACCTTATAAAATTATAAGCTAAAATTATATCATATATTATGATATATATAATATCTATATTATGATATATGTATCATGTTTGCATATTACCATATTGTGCACCTTGAAAGATTTCAATTAAAGACTTACTATTATATCATAATTTTTACACCGTTTGAAAAGGTGTTTTATTCCAGCAACAAATTAAAAAGCCAAAGTCCAAGGTCTCATCCTGAAACCCTTACAAGAGGGCTGCATTAAATAGGGCTAATATAAACAAAATCAGGTCTTCAGAATACTTTTTTTGCTAACATAAAAGACAATTAGGATAAATGGCATAAAAGAGACAGTTTTTGAAATACCTACCCATGCAGTATTCTTAGTATACAGATGAGCTGATATCAAAGAACAGCAAGGAAAGAAAAAAGACCCTATAAGACATTATTAATGTTATCTAATCACACTGATTCACACTAGACTGAAAAATCCATTAGAAATACTTAATAAGGAAAGATAAAATTAGTTTCTTCTATACTTAATTCCATACACACATTTAAGGCTGCCCCAAGCTCTTCATGAAACTTAATGTCATCTTCCAGCCCTTTCCTACTCCATTTATTAAAACGTGGAGATCTTAAATGTGGAAATCTGTATTAATGATACATTAAGACTGAAGAGTTTTAAGAAATAGATCAGAAATACTTATTTCTCACATATACACTCCAATGACCTTGACATGACATTACTTTTTGCTGTGTGATACAACTCTACCTCTACATATGTAAAGGTAGAGTTGTATCACACAGCAGTCTTACTATCATAAGAATTATATATTATGAACTTTCTGGCTTTCAAAGGCAACCTGAGTCCTTACCTGTGCATTGACATAGACTTCAGATTCCATTAATTTTTATCTTCTTTAGACCAGAATGAAGGAAATATTGTCAGCTAAGTTTGAAGAGACAAAATACATGCTTTCTGTTTTTAAAAGACAGTTAAAATACATTCAGAGTAATCTCAGGAGAGTCTTTCCTATAGAAGCAGAGGCTGGAGAAGAACTACTCAGTTTGAGGTCAGCAAAAGTAAAATGCAACTAGAGCTGGAGAGGAAGCATTTAAGCTGAGCGTGGAGGTAGATAGAAACATCTGAAAGGTGGAAAGACTACACAAAAACTAAATCAATTGACACACAGTATTTTCCCTATGAGTGTCATAGGTAAAAGTCTGAATTGCAAGAGGAGCACAACCTGTCTGCAGAAGGCATGACCCCTAGAATGTTAACAAGAAAATTCTGCTAGTGACATTTCTGTAATTTATTGTTTGTTTTGCCTTGGGGGGAAGTGGGGACACAAAAAAAAAATGGATATTTTATCACTGTACTGAAAATGTATTCAGTTTCCAAAATCGGCATATACTTATGCTCTACCATTCTTTTCTGCTCACAAGAAAGCCAGTGTAGGAGAGAAATCATGGACTTTCACAGCAATGACAGCTACCTGACTCTTAACTCATTAATTGACTTTCTCTCCTTGGTTCCTATTCTCCATATTTAAAGTTCCTCTTGTCCTTTTCACTGTTTGTTTTTTTCTTTTTAACCTTCTATTTTCTTTTTGTCTTTCTCCTTGTTAAAGTGTATTCTCCTAAATTACTAATATTTCATTTTGCCAGACAAGATAATTCGGCATCACTTTCTTACAAAATCATAGAGTCATAAAGGTTGGAAGAGACCCTCAAGGTCCCAGAAGCAGAGATTAGTCTGAGCTGGAAGGGATGCACATGGATCATCAAGTCCAACTCTTAAGTGAATGGCCCATACAGGGATTTAACCCACAACTGTGGCATTTTATCGCCAGGTCAATATTAAGATAATCAAGTCCAAATTCATAATCACCAATTTACTTTGCAATACTTTGCTTTTGTATTATATTTTTTACTTTGTATTATTTTGGAACACAAAATAGTTTGTTGTATTTTTTGGCAACCCCAGAGCTAATTACTCTCTTGGTGAAGTAGGAAGAATTAATTCTGACCAGAGCAGAGAATTTCTTCTTCTCTCCCATTTGAAGATGCAACTGTTCTATGTGTATGAATGGATAATTCATATTTCCAAAGGAAAACATCAACATCATTTCTAAATTCAGATGGCTTTTAAGTATTACCTAAAAGCATATACAAGGTGAACTTTGTGTCCTTTTTTGAGTTCTTCATAAAGTAAGGACACAATCTAAAAACTTTCCTGAAAGACAATTTTTTCCATAATGTAATACTAGATATGGTGTAGGCTTCAAGTTTATTATCCACATGAGATCCAGAACCTATGAATACAGTATTGTTAAAAAATGTCATTCCTCTCATAAACTATATACTTTCCAGCTGGGTGCAAGTTAAAATAGTTTGATATTTATTTTCTTGTGAAACTAAAATGCAGATGGACATAAAACTTGTCATGGAGCCCAGAAAAAAAGACATCTCCAGGGTATTTTTTTCTACTACAGCAGCCACATACACTTCAATATGTGCTCCAGAGCATTTAGTTCTTCTAAAAACAGTGTCAGCAAAATTTCTGGGTCTCTTTCATGAATATTTTAAAAATGTTAATCAGGCTGAAACATGAATGTTTTTTAGCAAGAAAGATGCACCTCATCACTGAAGGTTTAGCAAAAGGAAAGCAGAACAGAGCTGCAGCTAAGTAGATGCCAGCAACACTTTTATTGCACACATAACTGGATCAACATTTTACTAATAGAGTTAAATTTCAAGCATTCAAGAAGCCTCAAAGTCCTGACATTCTGGAGGCTCACACAGAACACACATATTGCTGACATTGCAAGTGATTTGCTCATGGAACAGCTCAAAGACACTCAGAAATCTGTACTACAATATTGATGCCTGAAGGGTGTCTCTCACTTTCAACAACTCCAGAAGCTATATCAGAGAATTTGTCTGATTTAGAAAAAAACAATTTTATAAAGTTTTACTTTTAAAAGCATCCCTTACAGCTCACATGTTTAACATAAACCTGCAGCTGAGAACATCAACAAGTCCAGCAAAATAACCCACCAGTGGTGGGGTGTATGCACAGAGAATGCTACCTGACATGCACAGCCCTACAGACCATACCACTGTATCTCCGTCACTGCACAGCAGTTACTAATTTCAGTAACAGCAGCCTTCTTGAAAAACGTTGCTTTGGCACACTGAATCCTCTGACACCTACTTCTTGACTAAAAGCTCCACTCTTCATCAGTGTCTTTTCCCTTTAGGCATATTAAAGTCAAATTTTGAATTTATGCTGTGTTGTCTCTCTTTCCCTCTAAATTATCTAAATATAGGAGTTTAAACTGAGATTTTTTTTTTAAAGACAGCACACATAACCAGCTTTCAGTTTTTTCTTTTACATAGGAATTTCCTAATGCAGCAAAAAGGAAGAAAAACATTACCTATCCATTGATAAAATGGAAAACAGACATCCTAGGCAGGTTTTTTTTCTGTTTGGGCATCCCTCTCATATGAAGCCAACCAGAGTTTTTTAGCAGTCACATGCTAAGGACATGTTTATTTTATGAATATTAAGTTAAATCACAATGCCTGTAAAAGACTGGTCTCCACATTACACATTATTGGTCTCATTTTATGGTTTCATTTTTTTTACAAAGGAACAGCAAATCAGAGAAACTCCAAGGAGGCTCACAGCAGTTTTATACCAGGCTCTTTACAAACATTAGAGACAGTCTCCAGGGCAGGGAGCTTACAAAAGAACACTTTGCTCCTAGAGGATCTGGGCACACACATTCTGAGTGGCCCAACTGCTGTCAAGCTTTGCAAAGTACTTATTCACATAGATATAAATGCTTCTGATTACAGTTCCACTGAACTAATTTTAAACCACTTAAACACTCTGCATTTAAAAGCACAGAACTTCTGGGCTGACAACAGTCCAAACTTCCCAATAGCTCTGCTGATGTGGCTATTTCTGGAGTCACTGGTAACAGAATGGCTTTAGCATGAGGTGCTGGGACCTGTACAGATGGGAGGGGATGAGGGGGCTTCTTACAACACAAGATGCATCCTTTATATCAAAGCCCTTAACCAAATACCAAATCCCTCTCCATCCCAGTCTGGCTGGATAAAATACACAAAAACCAAACAATCCCTACAGAAAAAGGTTTCTGGTTTCCCATGTGGGGAATGACGTAGTCAGAAGTGTCAGCCTCCTCTCTGTAGGCTGGCATGGGGGTTCTCCTCCTGATGTGCTACTGCCTTTGTGGGTGGGGATGGCCAGTCGTGCCCCTCATCACCAGGACAGATACAGGCTGTAATCTGCACAAACCAGCAGCAGTGCCACACAAAGGCAGCCTCGCATGTGTGAATAGGGCCTTCCACATCTGATAACCTCTGGGTAAGCTGGTAGGGTTTTTTTCACTTGAAAAAGCTGCACATCCTTGATTGTTGGCAGAGACTATGCCCTTTTGCTGGTTTCAGATGGGAAGAGTTAATTTTTGTCACAGAGGCTGGTAGGGAGCGGTATTTGGATTTGTGCTGAACATGGGGTTGATAATATAGAGGTGTTTTGTTCTTGCTGAGCAGGGCTTGCGCTGAGCCAAGGCCTTCTCTGCTTTTCATACAGTCATGCTGAAGAGGAAGTTGAAGGTTCATGGGAGGCTGGGAGGGGACACAGCCAGGACAGCTGCCCCCAGGGATATATCCCACACCATATGGAGTCATGTTCAACATACAAACCTGGGGGAGGAAGGGGGAAGGGGATATGTTTGGAGTGACAGTGTTTGTCTCCCCAAGTCACTGTTATGTGTGGTGGAGCCCTGGCTGTCCTGGAGGTGGCTGAGCACCTGCCTGCCCACGGGAACTGGTGGATGAGTATCTTGTTTGGCTTTGCTTGTGTGCACAGCTTTTCTGTTACACATTAAACTGTCTGTACCTCAGCCCCTGAGCTCTGCATCTTTTACCCTTCAGTTCTCTCCCCAATCCTGCTGATGGGGCAGAGAGCAAGTGGCTGGCTGGGGCTTGGCTGCTGGCTGGGGCTAAAGCACAACAGCCCCTAATAGGACAAATGGTTGTCACGCAAATACAGGACTAGAAATACATGATAAAAATTACCAAATTCACCTGAAAATATTAAATCTTAATGCCTTAGATATCTTTCACTTTTAAAAGCTTTATTGAATTATGCAAGGCAGACTATTATTTTTAAATTCTTAAGAGAAATGCTCTGGTGTATTCTCTCTGCCACAATCCTCAGGTAGCTGCTTACCCTAGTCTGTGAACAACTTGAGTTGAAAGAAAAGCCATACTGACAGAATTATTACTTTTTCCTTATTTAGTATTCTCCCTATTAGTCTTCTTGTTGAAAAACTGCTCTGAACCTAAACCTTATTAGAGAAAATAAGGAAATCTGTAATAGATTTGTGTGAATCCAAACATTTTGTTTTTCCAATTAAACAAAGAGGGAGTGCAGCAATAAATAAATAAATAGGCACTGTGGTGGGGACTGCCACAGCTGACAAGGATTAGGAGATACACTCAAAGCACAGCTGCCTCAGAACAACATTGCTGCCAATCTGCATGGTTTGGGAAGGCAAGGAAGAGCAAGAAAGGAAGCCTTGATGCATGCTAAAAATCCTAATCCTGATATCAAACTCTTCTTGGATTACTTTTAAGGTTTCCTTTTAATACCAAAAGTAATGCTAATGTCTGACATGATGTCCCCATGCACTCTAAATAACAGCCCTCACATTTTAAAAGAAATCTGAATCCCAGCAGGATCACTGGCTTCACTGTAGCCACATTAACACACTGCAGAAAACTCATCACATTCTTGTAAAAATCCTTTTCCTCCAATACAGAAGGAGAGTTGAAAGGAAAAATACCATGGACTGGCAGTAAAAATGACAAAGAGCAGATTGTGAGGCCCTACAAATGAGTTCATTCATCCACTCAGTTTTAACTCAAGCCTATACAGTCACCACCCTGAGTCTGTGACGTGGGAGGTCTTACAGAAAATTAATGAGACTGTGGATATTATTTCATGACCTGCTTAAAAGAGAATAACTAAATGCTGCTTAAATGTTAGGCTCAGTATTCCCTCTACCTTCAGTTCTCAAAGAAACATTCATTCTGTGTAAGCAGAGACCAGAAAGCACTTTTCATGTCTTCTGTGGGAGGCTCTAAACACATGTAATGCCCAAGGATTACCATCTCCAGTTAGCACTGTCCTTTTCTTCTAAGGAGGCTTTTCTGCAAGAGTTCACAGAGTACATCCTCTCTCTCCCTTCCTAGCACCTTAATTATCTTGTGGTTATAGAGAATTAATATTTCATTGGTGAGCTAACCAAAATCAATTAGCCATAACTTTGATTAGTAAACACAAAATAATTTGCCTTCTTAAGAAGAAAGAAGTTGTTATTGTGGGGTGACACAAAAATGACACGGGCAGTTCTGTTCAAAGCAAACTAAAAAACTCTTTATTAAAACATCTGACTCTATATAAATATCTTTCTGAAATGCCAGTGACATTGGAGGGTTATAGTGCTACCTCCTCAATGTCACTGGGCAACCCAACAGTCCATCAGGTTGCTCATCCCCCATAAAGGAATGAAAAACAATAAGCTAATTACATAAAGTTTGTGGGAAAGTTATGTGTAAAAATACAAATATCAGAAGGCTTAACAAAACTTCAAAAAATTAGAGCGACAAGAAGTCATTGTCCCTATAATTTTTTTAAATTAGAAATATAAATTAAAATTATGAATTAGATTACAAGAATTATTATTGCTTTTCTTGACAATAAGGACATATTAGGCTTAATTGACAGGAGTATAAGCAGCTTCTGAAGTTGTAAATTAATCTCATTCAGAAAAAACATTGTACATCATTGCATATACTGGAAAACAGGCTCTCTGTTAGAGCATCACCAGCATGCAAATATACTGTGATTTATGATGAAATTATTCAATGAGGAAGAAGGTGAGGCAAATTACCTCCTAGGCAGGAAAGTGAATTCAGTGGCATTTCAATAAATAAAAAATAAAAAAATATATCTTTAGAGAAGTTTAATGGAAAGACACAGTGAGCAAATACGCTCCCCACCATGACCATCTAGAAGGTGCACAAACCCTGTCCCTTCCATTGAGATAGATTAAGTAATGAAGCAAATTAAACTAGATGCCTTTATGCCCTTTTTTGACTTTGTTTTCTTTCTTGACCTTGTCTTTAAAGTCTGTCCTGATACTAATACGTCATTCAGATCACTCTCCTATTGCACAGATGTTACCCAGTGCACTTGGACTAGCCTGTCTTAGTCTTTGTACTGAGCTTTGGGGAATTGCTTAGGTCAGCTCAAGGCCTGTCCACATTGATTTCTACTTCCCTAAAAAAAAGTGGGACCTGTTTAATCTCTTTTTAAATCATACACAGTATCAAATTTTAAATCACCCAATCATTTTCAAATTGTTAAATATTGTCAAAACTGACAACCAAGGCTACGCTTGTGTTGACTGATCCCAGCATCCCAGACTGGAACACACTGAAGCTCCCATCTGCTGAACTGTGGGAAGAATAAATACAAAATGCATTTACTTCCTGGAGATACTCACATGCTCATCATAGTAATAATTTGATGCAATAATAATAAATATTCATATATTCAAAAGAGTAATAACTGCTCCACTGAAACCTTTGTTTTCCCTTATGAAGGCAATACCTATTAAAAGAACAGAAATAATGTAAACAATAAATATTACTAACACTGTCTTTCATGGGGAAAATCCTTCTCATGACAGTCTCAGGAAGATGGTTGAGATAACTACAGTATACTTGTTTCAAGATCCCTCAGTATGGAACTCCCTTCTAGCTTAGATGCAGCAGTATTATGAATAAAATCAATCATGCTGAAAACAATGTCATACATCATTTCACCAGCCATTCCTTAGAGATGTTAAATGCAAAATTAAGGCATCCTAAATATTTTTCTCTATAATGGAGGGTGAGTGATTAAGCACAGTGAGCTCTGGTCTCTTGAGTTTGAGGGGTGACCATCCACTGTCACCAGCTGTGCTTTTAATGGATGCCACCATCTCTTGCAATCACATAAGGGTTATTTTCAATGAATTATACTAATGGAATTATTATTAACATAGTCATAACACATTTTTCCCAACAAGCTAGCCAGTTGCAATTTTTCAATTTGAAAATAACTGACCAATTAGAGAGTTATCCAATTTGAGTAAATCATACCATAATCCTGGGAATTTCACCCAGATATGTAACACATGTTGCCAAGGCTTGCTCTGCTCACAAGTTCATAAAATGATACTGCTTTGCATGCTGATTCATATATTCCTGCCAAGATGAAGCTGTAACAGGTACATGTGGCTGCAATTCAGGGCTCCCAGAACACTCCTACAGTGATGAGGTTATAAACTCCTTTCTTCCATTTCACTGGCTCTATCTATGTAGGAAACCTGCCCCCGCCCCCAGAATCTTACTTTGAAATCTAACTCAGAACTTCTTATTTAACTCAAATATCAGGGATTTTTTGTTTAAACTCAACATTAAAACATTTTTTTTGGTGCACCCTCCTCCTGCAATATATTCCCAAGGACATTTATTAACTGTCAGCTGAGTACAAATGTAGAACAGATGGTACCCTAAAGTAGACACGTAATGTGCATCTCTGGGTCACCTTTTATCATAAATATGAGGAACAAGTCACTGTAATTCAGGTTATGTCATTATAGATTTCTTTTTCTGGTTCTCTATAGAAGCAAAGAGGTCTATGTAGGATTTTTCTTCACTTTCACTTTTGCTAAGAACAGGTTAATCAAGAAAGCCACTTTCAGAGGACTGAAATGTATTTTAAATAGCCTCACAATGACTGTGCTTGAAGACTTATCAGGAATGACAGAAAGCTAATACTGATCAAGAAAATTCTTATTTTAAAACATAATCCTATTGTTAAAAATGTAAGAGATTCAATAGATTTTCTTAAGCAAAAGCTAAATGCAATAAATTGCTTAAGTTCCTCTGTAGGTCCACTTAGGCTGCTCAGTTACAAGAGCTGTAAAAGTATATAGGAACATTCTACCAGTTCACAAGGACAGACCTGGGGGAGTGAGTAGAAATTATGGAGGTGTAGCAATGAGATGGATGATCCTCAGAGCAGGGATTTCACGCTCAGAAATCTTTGCCATGAGCTTTCTGAACTTTCAGTTTAAAACACGCCATGAAACAAGAGGCCTAATTCCCCATTGCCTTGTAGTCATTTAGCCATGATCAAACTTGAGAGAGGGAAAAAACCTGCCCAGTGATTTGGCAATTCTGTGTATTAACTACAAAGAAGCAAATATAAGTAGCAAGGCAGGATAGAGGAGATTCTACACAGAGATTTTTACCCACCTCTCATTAAACACTAGACTGAAGCATGAGTCACATATAATCAACTAAGTTTTATGCCAGTATAAGTTTTGTCACTATTTCTAAGTTATGGGGAAAAACTGAAAGAGTTTTTAAATATTTCAAATAAATTTGTTATTTCGTACATTCTACTATTTTTAAAGTAAGATTTCTTACCACTTTTACGAGTTACAAAAAATGTGTCACAAGAGTGGAACAAGAGGGTGTACCCTTTACTTTGCTGAAGAGTCCTTTAAACTTCTATTGGACAAAGAGCTTTAGGCTGCAAGTCAAAAAAGCTTCAATTACACCAAAGCATAGTCCTCCCCAAAAATATGTCCTTAATGACACCAAGTCATTTGGGGAGAGGTTGCAGAACATGTTCTGTCCCTGTGTGTGTCCTCCTGGCTGCAGTCCTTGGAAAAGGAGTTCTGAAGGTGAGGTTGGCTGTGCTGAGGGGCACATGCTTGCCCACCAGGTCAGCAGCCCAGAAAACCCAGCATTCAGCTGTGTTTTTCTACAGTGCTAAGGTGGGTAAATGTCAAAAGGCAGCATCTGTTGACCACAGTCTTCACCTGCTAACTTGCAACTGGGACAGATGTGGACTGGGACAGGAGGGGAGAAATAACACAGAATAGCAGCCCTGGAACACAGCAAATGAAAACAGAGTAAAAGATCTTCGAAAATCCTTCTAACGTTTATCCTGTATGACTTACACTCTGTGTTTTTGGTCCACAATGAAGCTGTTTAAAAGCAATTCTGTTTATTATTAAGAAAGCCAGCTTTGTGGGAATGTGGTATCTTTAAATGGTCTGAATTATACGAGTTGACTTGATTAGTCAATAGTACTTGATTATCCATTTGACTTACAACTTACCAATTGTACTTTTTCTCCAAACCCTTCCTAGTACTTAAGAACCAACAATTTTTTTACTGGAAGCTGCTTTGTTTCGTGCCAAAGAGCACTGAAACAAAAGCTGTTGCCTGCAGCCTTTGCCAGCACTAAGCAGTGTAAGGTGAGCAGACACAGCACAGGCAGAGGCACGGCAGAAAGCATACCTTACCTCCAGGCCTCACTAAATAATACATGGGCAACGCAAGCACGCAAGAGATTTGGTGTCTCGTAACTACTATCAGACCTGTGTCTATCAAGCCTCATGTTCGTTAGTCAAATGAGACCAATGAATTAGAGAATGTTCAAAATTGTCTTTCTTTAAATACGCTCAGAATGAGTGCAGCACAGTCACAACTGGAAAACTTGACTGAGAAGAACACAGCGGTAAGAAACTCACTGCAAATATGCAATTTGGGCCTTTTTTGTTTTTTTTTGTTTTGTTTGCATAAATAGTCTGGCTAGTGGGGGGCCCAATACTGCTCATGCAATAAATGAGAATGATGAGATAAAAGATAAAATAGTAAGCATGTCTTTCCTCAATCCTATGAATATGAATTATGCACTTTCTAGTCTTCTCTTATAGATGATAAAATGTGTTGATTTTGCTGGTAAGGTATGAGAAATTATTGTTTCAGTGTGATTTGCCTTAAAATACTGGAGCCTTGTTACACTAGCTAGAACAGCACCTGTCATAATTCAAAGTTAAAACAACATTTAGTTTTATTATTTACTTATGCATATTTGTATCAGGATAAAGGTTGGCATGTTAAATGATAGCCCCAAATAACGTATTTCCTCAAAATATGACTAAGAATTTGGAACTGCTTTACATTTTATTGTAATGAAGAACTGTTTTAGCTCTTCATAAACTTGTCTGAGTTGCTTTTGTTAAGAAGTGTCTGAAATGTAAATGAAGAAATGTTACAGATACTGGATACTCTGCTTACCTGCAGAAGAAACTGCAAGCTTTTCAAGCAACAGCGTCAGAAACGTGCCCATGAATGCTATACAGTCCTCATTTGCAATGTGCTGCTTTTTCATAATTCATCCCAAGATGTCCTATGGAGCTTCATGCCAGGGATTCCTGAGAGTGCAGATTAATTGGAATCAGGGTGAAACAGAAAGGAAGGTCTCAGACACAAGAGCTGGATGAAGTAGTATGGCAGATCATGAAAAGGACTTGTCACATCCTGTCTTCAAAAGACTTTTGGGTTTTTGGTGTGAGGATCTTTTTTGTGTTGTAGTTTGTTTTGTTAGCGTTTTTTGTTGTTTTGTTTTGTTTTTTAATTGAGAAGGAAATCCAGCTCAATATGCAGTGACAATTGCCAGTTATTTGACAACAAACTGTTTTCTAAAGTTAGGAGAGAACTTACCAGTACAATATGCATGATGGCATCATCCCATGGGGATACAAGCAACACTATTCACCAATAGTTCTACAAGTAAACTGTATCAGTTTTTCCTTCACTAGTGCACAAATGAAAGAGTTTACATGTAAGAAACATTTAAGATAGCAAGAATATGATGAAAATGCAGGTAGCCATTTTGCCAAAGGAACACAAAGCAGAACTTTTATAGTTTTCCTCAACAGCTTTCCTTGAACACATATGTTCATCTACTAATGGAATACACAGTCTGTGAACAGTAGAGGAGGGCATGTCTCATTGACAGTGTAAGAAAAACAATACCAATTCAATATCCTACTGTGAAGACAGATTTATCAACAACTTCTGATTTTAAAAAATCCTGAAACTTACTAGATCCCTGCAATTCATGAGTCCACAAAATCTACAGGCCTCAGCAATCTTCCCATTGCTGTTTGTTCAAGAAGAGTACACATTTATCAGATTTATAACACGAAATGATGAATTACTGTAGGCCTCTTATTAAATTAACAGGAGAGAGATACAAAAAACCCCAGAGAACAAACACAAAAGAAAGAAAACCTACAGTTTGACTGCAGTGTTTGAATGCTGTACCATCACTGACCTCATAAAACAAACATATTAAAGCAAAATATTTATATGCAGCAGCCACAAAGACCTACTTGTGAAGGTTATTTAGCACTTTAGGTACTTTCTTCACAAAAATTCCACCATCCACTTCTGCCAGAATAACTGCTCACTAATTAGTTTTTTCATACTGTAATCTTCACTTTTCCACTTTCTGCCATAGAAGCACACTTGAGTCTCCAAACCAAGAAAATGGAGAGGACAAAGCTCCCTACAAACTTTTCATCGGACTGAAACCTTTAGTCTATCACATTAACAATAAATATGTTGCTTATTTTTATGGGCTCTTACTTACCTGTTATAAGCAGGTGTGACAGGACTGAAAACATGACTGTAGCAGACTGTAAGTTCTGCCTTGCTACCAGTCCCATTCATGGGTGGGCTCCTATTATGCACCTCCTGGGAACAGGAAAGTCACAGACCCACAGATCCAAATTTGCCTTCATTTCAGCTAATTAGATCATGTAATAAGTCTATTGTCACTATGAGATAGTAAATCCAGATATGCTTGGGGGAGAAATAAATAGGCCAGAGGACAATTATAGACAGCTGAGAGACAAAAATAGCAGACACAAAAGAAAAAAGCTCTGATACTTGATAAAAGCAGCAGTATCTGTTCTCCCCATAACTTAAGTAAGATAATTTTACAGATGGACAGTAAAAGTTAAAAACTACAATCAGAAGAACCAGTATGAAATGATAATAATGACTTAGGTCAAAGTCAAAATCTATGCTTTTCTCATGTCTTCTATTTTCTTCCTACATATTCAGAAAGGCACTGCATTTCAGAAGGATGCTATAAAGCTCAGGTAACAATGAAAATAAATTACAATCCTAGATATCAAGTATTCCTCAAATATTTTACTTGGCATAAATTACATTTAGTATTCTACAGTGGTTGAAACTACTATGAACAAGTAGGGAAAGAAATTAGAAGATTAGAGACACCAGTAATAAAAATTGTGAAAACCTCAAACAACCTCTAGAACACACCCAAACCTGGTTTGGGGTTTTTGTTTTGGTCCTCTCCTCCTTCCTCAAGTTTCAGAGGTACAGTTTCATTAAAATACATATTTAGAAAGTGGCTGAAAGTTTGGGCTAAATTCAAATTTATTCTGGACACAAATGCAGATATTACAATGAAATCTCTTTTGGGCTGGGAATCCAACTTTATAAATTACTGAATTTCCACACAATTTCCCTTCATCTAACACATGCATGTGAACAAGGCAGATACTCGTTTTATCCACTGTCTATCAGCCATGGGTCCCACACTAAAGAGTAAAAGAAGCTACCACAATTAGTTAGCAGTATTTTGAGAGCTGCAAGGGAGAGGCAGGTGCACTCCAGATTATTTTTGAAAGTCAGCATAACTCATACCCTGAAAATTACTGAAGCCAGCAGTAAAGGACCCACCAGCAATGAAGCAAAATAAAGGAGAATGAGGGTATTGCATAAGCACTCTCAAACAAATTAGGAAAACCCTTCTCCACAGCCTAAAGTGATGCAGCATAAATCAGGAATACATCTAACCTACAGCTGTGAGTTAGAATGAACATTCTTGCAACTGGGGAATTTAACAGCTGTTCTTCATTTTGGGCAAGAAGCCAGACCTGTTTAGGATCTTGATGAAAGAAACACACATGGTAGGGGAAGGAAGGATGTCACTCTTTTGCTTGCAGGAAGGGTTTGGGAGACAGTTGGTATCAGTTAAGGAAACATAGCAGGATGTTAACCATGATCACAAGGTAGTTCTGACAAAAAACTAAAGGAGAAACAAGCCTTGGGCCACCTTCTGGTTATACAGAAGATGAAAACTGTGAGTGAAGAACCTCCTTTCCATATTGCTCAAGCAAGGTGGACCTTGAAGTCTCCTTTTAAAATTATTCTTGGGATACATCAAATACCCAGCATTCCTCATGTGTTTTTAACTCCTAAGTAAAACATTACAGACCACATTAATTCTGGTTGAAAAATTACTTTAAAACGCTGAAGTGCAACTCCCAACAATATAGATTAAATTAAACTCTATCAAACATGAGCATATTAAAGGACAGCTACACACATACAAGAATTCCTTTCCAAAAGAAATGGACTCATGTATTGAGATTTTAGTTACTAGCTGGGCTGCAGTTTTCATTAACATTTTTTTCTCATTACTATTTTAAATTCATTTTCTTTTTACTTAAAATGTCCTTTAGAATGCGATGTGAAAACTTACATTTGAGTATTTGCTACAGGGCAGAAAACAAAATCAAACCTGTTGGGAGCTGATTTCAGGAAAAGGGGAGCAGAATTCATCAAGTGGTGCAAAATAACAGAATGGCAATTTTCCTTCCCAAGTGTACCGTAAGAAAGACAGAGTAAGTCTTTGTGAGCATGGTCAACTGATCAGAAAGGCTGGATATCAACACTTAGCAATTTACCTGACAAGAGTTACAGTGCAATTAGGAGAACTACCCTGGGTTGTGTTTCCAGGCTACCCAAGCAGTCTCTCAGCTAATGCAGTAGCCCTTCTCTCCCAGCTGCTTTAAAATGCTATGACTCAACCCACAACACAGACAGCTGTATCAGGTCTTAAAGAAATCAGCAGTCACCTGTCACAACAGCTTTCATTCAGCACACACTGATTACCAGGCACTCATTCATTAACCCCACTTTGTTTGGAATTCTCACTAATTGCATGCTTGCTCCTTTTCCATGCATGATAGACAGCAATTCTGCTGTCAAGCTTAAGAATAAAATGTCTGAACAGCACCTTTAATTCACTCTATAATTCACATATTCCTCTTGTATGAACACACTGAACCCTTTCACTCCTACTGGATCTGATCTTACCGGATCTCACATCTTCCATCAGGAAGTGGCTTTTGTCCCAGCCAGCAGCCTGTGTCCCAACCTGTCCTGCAACCCTCGAGGGCTCCTGAACCACTCTGTGGTGGCCTCTGACCCCAGGTACATGTTGCATTGGCAGGGCGTGCTGGAGCTGCCAGACTTGCCCCTGCAGAAGGGCTCCGTGGAGCTCCTCAGACAGAGATGGGAGTCTGCCAACGCTGCAAGACCAGGCCTGATGTTCCAGCACTCGCCACTCCCACCATCCCTGGTGCCAGATAAGATCACCCTGGAGAAGATGCCATCAGACAGCAGGAGGGCAGAAGTGTTCAAGGAGGAGCCCCTTGGTGGATCTCAGCTGGAGCATGTCCCTGTCACTGTGGAGGAGCTGCGGAGCCACTTTGAGGCGCTGGGCGGCAGGAAGGTGAGTGCCTGGGCAGGAATGGAGAGGGCCCAGAGTGGCTTCCCCAGCCTCACACCACCCCTCTGCTGTGCCCTGCTGGGAATGGGAGGCACTGCCCACAGCTCCCATGGATGTCCTGTGGACTGTTTGCATTGGTTTGTTAATAGTGGTTGTCATTACCTGTTATTCTCTACAGCTCTCCTTACTGCGTAATTTTATTGGTATGTTTCATTTAATTTGCCAAGCTATCAGGTAAATTAGTGTGCAGTTGTGTTTGGCTTGTGCTTTTTAGAAGAGGAAATAACCAAGATATTTCACAGAATCACAGAATAATCTGAGTTAGAAGGGAACCAGATGGATCATCAACTCTCTAAGTTAATGGCCTGAGCAGGGATCAAATACACAACATTGGCATTATTAGCACCATACTCTGACCAACTGAGTGAATCTCAGGGTCCCATATTAATGCTGAGAGAAGAATCCCCAAATGAAACTATTTACAAACACTCCAAAACTTTCTGAAGCATTTGCTTCTTATTTGTAGAGCAGTACTGGTTCCCTTTCGATGAGGAACTTGCTGTCATTTTACACACTGGCTTTCATTGGCATTAACATGACAGGCCTAGCCAAATTGCAATCTTTATTTGGCATCAGATTTTTGTCTGATAAACGTTCCTGATTTCTTTGAACTATCTGGGGAGAAGCTAGACTTCTTTTGGAACTAAAAAATGCTTCATAGAAGTAAAGGATACTGAAAAGGTTAGTAATCTTATGTAAGATAGGGTGACTTCATTCATTATTGTAGCTAGAAAGTCTTTCACCAAGTTTTACCTCTTCTGCATGAAACCTGAAATGCCCCTGCAAGGTTTGGTTGCTGATGGAGTACTTTATACCCTCCACATTTTAATTCCTCACTTTTTGTTCACTTATCAGTTTAAAAACAAAAATTTAATAAAAAATCCCATTAGAATAACCCCGCCTCAAAATTAAAGACATACTAATACTTGATTTCATGATGTGCTCTGCTGCAGGATGACCCTGCCAGTCCATGCAGTCAAGTCATTTACCCATTTCATTTTAATGCCCAGGGTGATTTAAACATGGCTTTCTGGTCCAGAAACTGCAGTTCAGAATAATACCTGCTGACAATTATACAATTCATACACAAAATTGAAGTACTAAAAGGTATTATAAAGCTTTTTTATGTGAACAGTAAAATAAAAATTCATGTGATTCATGAAAAAATCTTTCCATTGGCTTTAAACACAAAGAACAGGAACCAATAAAATAAAGGTTAAAACTTTATAGGGTTATTGAGCACTTTAAAGACCATAAAAATAGCCATAGACTGCTTCTAAGTGGCATGCTCAAATGCTTTTAAGGTGGAGTCCTTTTTAGTTGATCTTAGAAATTTTTTTAAGGTAGTAAAATAAACTTTTCTCCCTGTGAAGCAAATCATTCAGTATTTCAAACATGATCAATCTTGTAGGAACAAATTGGTTCTATTATTAGTCTTATTGGAACAAAGACTTCCTTATGGAGTGAGAAAGAATAATATTTTGGACTAAACATTATTCTCTTGAGAGAATTGAAGACCTTTCTTTAAACAATTCTGAAGATATTTAAAGGTACCTATTAAACATTTGATGTGTATCACACTAATGCTAAAGACTTAACAGTGGTGTTTATTAATATTAATGATTGCTAAGTATTTTAGCATTGAAATATTATACCATGAGATAAAACACTTGCCATGAAAAACAACAGAATTTGTATTAGGATGCCTTCAGAAGGCACATCTTGACCATAGTTCTATCATCAAGTAGTGACTGACACAAGAAGAGACTTATATGACAATATAATAAAAGGCCATGGAAAGGTTTCAGTGCACTGACTGCTTAAGATTCAATCTCTTTCAGCCATAGTACATTTCCATGGGCAGGAGGAGGGAAGAATGAAGAATGAGATGATGCATTTTCCTTGGATTTTTCTATTAGTTTCATCCAGAAGCCATAAAGAAGGTTAGAAAAAAATTAGAAATAGCAATGTGTAAAACTCAGTCAAAACCATAGAAATCACAGTGAAATCGAAAAAATTAAACAAAATGTCTAAAAAAATGCCAGTGAACTACATCAGTTACCTTATGCACAAATGAATATCTTTACTAACTTTATACTCAGGAAAAGACTGCCAAATGTTGGAACCCTGCTTGGACTATCTCTTGACTAACCAGACTTTCAACACCAGGCCCGTTTTATTACATTATTCCATAGGAAAACCAGATTTTATTCTGAGGCAAAATACTGCTGATTAAATATTATAGTCTCTCATTCAGGTTTCATACTCACTACAGTGCTATTATTTTTATATGTACAAAATTAATAGTGAAAATTGGATCACTTAAATCATGCTAAACCATAAAGCCACTTCTAAAGAACTACATCAATCATATGAAAAACACTCTGCTGCTTCAGAAGCGAAAGACATCATTATAGACAGCTGCAAATGTATTAAGACTTTGCCCAATCCTGTTTATTTGGATGAAGTTAATGCTTCATATTGCAATAAATAACACAAAAAGAGGAAATAGTAAATACCAAGTTCAGTAATTTTGAACTAAATCACCTGAAGTTATTCCAGAGGAACTTGGATTTATTTTTTTCTTAGGAGTATTAATAAGTTAATAATCAAGTCTAGTTTTGGAGCCTTTTAATTCAGGCCTATTGTATCAGGCCTGTACGTATCTTTTCATTACTTAGACATAAACTGTTAAAATAATCCCATTCTGTTAAAATAGTAAAAAATGTTTCTTAGGAAGTAACAATATATTAAAACATCAATTTACTATACTGGTGTCTCACTCATATGAAATAACTAGTTTATTAGCACACAAAGGCATGGAAATGCTAAAGCAACTAAGGTCCATGTTTTCTGTAAAGTGATTACGTATGTTTTTCTTAAAATATGTGGAAAAAAATCCCAACTGAGGAAGTAATTTCATGCTTACTTCTTAGAAAAACCCATTCAAAGAACTAATTAAAACCATTCATTTAAATAATCTGGTATATGGTCATAAAATTGTGTCCTCTGCTGAAAACATGTGAACTGTTGCCAGAAAGTAAATGAAGGCAACTGATGCTTAATGTAAAAGGTTAGACCTTCATTAAAATTGTCTAAACAAGCAACATCTTTTTTTTCCCTTAGCACGCTCAGAAACATTTATATTAATTTAGCATAGCCATGTAATGTGGAAAAGAGTAGAAACCCTGTGAAAACTGTAGGTCAGTTTTGTACCCTGTTAGTACTTGCATCATTTCTATTTTTGCTATGGATGAATGAAAGGGAATGAGTACACAGAATGGCCCTAAAACTCCCCTTGTTGAAAAGCTTGCTATTCAAGGGATCTCTGTATGGTCAGCCATACAGCATAGATGGATTAGATAGAAGCATACAGATGGATTTTGGCTTCATCTCCTCCTTAACTCATTCTTTTTGTGACACATGCATTCCCCCTTTTGTTTTCATCAACATTTTCTAATGTCAAAGTATTCCACAAGGAAAGACCAAATTAAAGGAACTTTAATTGCAGATCATGAAGAACAGCTTTTGGTAAAAATTCAATTTTGTTTTCTTTTCCTTCCATTAAGAGGAAAACTCCTGTGCCATTAGTTTCTAAGTAAATGTATCGGTTCTTTACAAGTAACTTACAAATCATCTGAAGAAACAATTCTCATCTCACTTTAGTTATTCTTATTTAACTCATCTCTCAACTGGCCTGGCTTTTCACAGTTTGAAAGATTTGTTAAATTTTTGCCTTTCTAGAAAGTGTATGTCAGGCTTCTCACTGGTATTTACAATGCTTTACACTGGAAAAACAGCTGCTCTAATGGTAAAAATGAAGCTTCCCAAACATCCTTTGTTCAGAAGCAGTTCCCCAAAGTATTACAGTATGTTATGCATGTGTGTATATATTTATAGAGTCACACAAAGGTTTTCTGTAATGTACTGCTGTTCCTCCCTGTTTAATCAGAGAATTGGCACAGACTCACATTCCATCCCTGTTCATCACCTGCAGTTCTTCAGCTCCTCTGAGCTATTTTCTACGTGTTAGTTACACCATTACACTTGTTGGTATAACTTTATGCAAAAATGAGAACAAATGATTCACACTTGGGACGCATCAACATTTCAGACCTTCTCCTCCACCATACCTGTTAACTGGTTTCTCTAGAGGTCCCTGCAACTTGTTTCACTACTTGCCTAATTATTAAACAACTACGCTTCGGTCAAACATTTGAATGTGCTCCAAATAAAAAGTGATAATATTTTTCTTTAGTAGATCCTTAAGAACGCTTTTGTTCTTCTGCCTTCAATTCAGCTTTACCATTTTGTGCTTTATTTGGAGGTGTGGACAGCAGAGGAAACAACCTGTAATGGGATCTCACCTTACAGGGGTGGAATCATCCCCTTTTCCTCAAAGTGAGAGAAGTTACTGTTTGAGCTATGGCTCATGACAGTGCATCAAATGCCACTTCCAAGGATGACTGAATTTCCTAGGAAGGCAGTCTAAAAATCACAGTTATTTCTGGAACAGAGAAGTATTTAAATAGGACTATTTAAAACCACAAAGCACATTTTTCTCTAGGAGATTAGGTCCAAATTTTTTTAGTGCTGTTAAACACCATAATTACATGGTAACATGGTGACAGATATCCCTACAAACTTGAATATATATACAGGAGATTAACTGGTATTGTAGAAGTCTAGAAAATGAAGAGTGTATAACACAGAAGACTTTTTAGAAATAAAGCACTCCTGACAGTTTTTGAGATTTCCAGGACTTCTACCCATGTCACTGCAGATATGACAGAGTTTTGCCTTTAGGTCTTTCACTAAAGACCATTGATGATAAAGAGCAATATCATTTAATTTTGTAATAATTAAATTGAGTAAACAGAGAAGAATCTCATTCACTTCAGGAAAACTGAAAAAAAGAAAAGCATCAGGTTGGGTTTTTTCTCAATATGCTGGTACTGTAAGATAAATCTACTTTTAGAATAGAAGTATCTGTGTTTGTTTCTACGTGAAACATATGAAAGAACAATAAGCTGTATGGAAATAAATACAACCATGTTTCCTTTTGCTCTCCCTCCTTGTTTTTTAGAAGGATTTAGGAGATGTGTGATTTTATTTTTTTTTTAATTTTTCACAGTGCACTCTAAGCTGTGGTGCTTGCAAGAAACTAGATTTTTCAACTAGCTAACTGCATTTTAAAAAAATGTTAATGTCATTCCAAACAGAGAGGAGATTTGATATTTTTTCATATTTCTTTAGGGCCTGATTTAGGAATTACCTTCTGTTAAGTTCAGGATTATAGAAGACTGACTGTTCTTTGACTCAAGTCTCCAGAAGGCAGAAAACAGCAAAGAAGCTCTGCCTTCATGTGCAGATGCTATCTTTTATGTGTTATTAAATAAGCACACCAAGAGGATGGGGAACTGAGGAATACAACACTTGAGACTTCTTAAGAAAGGTGCACACACACACAGAGTCATGAAAGCATTCTTTAAAGATATAATCATTTATAAATTATCCAAAAACTGGGTGTTGTAGAAATAATCATTAACATTTTTAAATCTGAGGGATCAGTAAAGTTAAAACCTTTTAGCTTAGAAACAAATCACCATGTGCATTGTGTTTTGTACAGTTTGATCTTGAGGATGAAAGACTGAGTTTGCTAGGTCATCAAAAAAAATGACTTCTTCCCTTTCTGACACATAAGTCAGTAAATACCTTGCTTTAGCCAAGTCTATTTCTGTTGTACGCTTTCCAAACTATTAACCAGCAGCATCAGAGCTTGATAACCTCTGTGGGAAACTGACCACAGAGCACTTGGAAAGGCACAGCTCCTTTCCACACTGAGTGGCCAGAAAATGATGTTTGGAAAAGTATGTTTTATTTATAACATGTTCTTTCACTTCATCTCCACATTTAGTTTAAACTTAGCTTGTAATATTTTATAGACAGTACTTCTTATCCTAAATAACTTTTTGAGTATTTGTCCTGTGTGTCAGAACAAATCTCAAAATATTTTCACTTTTATTCTGTTTGCTCTATTTGGAACATTTTACCAGCCTGCAGTAGCTCAATCAATTCTTGAAGCATGAAAGTGATGTGGAAAGATGAGAAGTAAATATGTCATCACTAGCATGTCTTTGGAAACAGCACTTGTAGGAAAACATAACACTGAGTTGATTAAGAGGGAAATAAGCTCGTGACCTAAAGCCTGAGAAATCAGGCATACAGGCACTGGTATGCAGGAGAGAGCATATCCATAAATTAAACAAGAGTGAAAGAGACATTGCTTGCAGAGTACAACATGTAATGTGTCAAATGAACATGATCAAGTTAACCAAATAAGCACCTGCACCATACTCAAAATTAATATTTCAACAGGCTGTTACACATGTAAAATAAAATCTCCAATATGTATATTGTGTTATCTTTCCTCCACCCTAAACAGCATTTGTGAGAAGAAACTGTTAACAGTTCTGTTATTCTCTGACATTATTTAGTACAAAGAAAAATGGACTCACCATGTTTCTTAAGTTGTGAGGTTGAAGTGAATGGGTCCAAACAAACCATACTCAGGAGTTGCATGTTACTGCTGTGAATCTTCATGAAAGCAGAACAGTTTCTGTGTTTTCAAAGTACAGCATAGAAGACTTCCCATCTTCACGTGCCCAGGGCACAGGTAGTTCCAGCTTGTGGGTAGGTGTCAATGTTGGCCATTATAGGGTAGAAGGTACAAATCACCTGCTAAATACATTTTACTTCATCAGTCTCTTAATAGAAGAGATCCTTCAGGAATCCTTTTCACTATAAAGATCTCACCTGTGTGCTTCTTCACCTGTTCCTGCTCCTTTAGCTCTGTCTTTTCCTTGCTGGTAGCAATTCTGCTTGCTCTGTTGTCTCTCAGAAACACGCTGTGAAGATGCTTCCCAGATGTTCAATGCCTAGACTTAAAGCAACATGGCATGTTATCCTAAAGCTTAGCAATTATGAGGCATTTAGCAAATGGGAAATGAAAATTAAAAAGAAAATGCCACTGCCATACTTGAACACACTTTCCTCTTCTGTCATGATGTGATGGTATGTTTGTTTCAACTGTAACACCTGATTAACAAGTTTGGAATAACAGTTGTTACTGCAGATTAGGCAGTCTGTGAACTCTGTATACCCAGGGGTGTTCAAGCTATGCACTGCATTTCTTTAAAGCTGTTTACATGAAATTCTGTCACAGATATTAAATATCACTGCTGGACAGTGGATATGAAAATGGTCCAGAGTAATATTAAATTTGAGACTCTCCCTAATTATACCCATTGACTCAGAAACTCCATCATTTATAGCTCATCTTGAATTCCCTGGAGCTACATCTCTTACATAATAACCTCTTTATATGCTCATTGTTAATCATCCATTGTTGAGTATGTTTCATTTTTTCTTATTGCTCATTTTCAAACATCAGTCCACTATCTGAACAAATAAAATGCTATTTCCTAAAAAAGTGGATGCTGATAACCCATAATTTTACTATCTTTTATAGATAGTAATATTGTGGGAAAAAAAACTAATTTGAAAACACACAATGAATATTAGACAAAATAACCTTTGCTAAAGATAGTTGCTATCTAGACCCTATACAACTATTCTATTAAAAATAATAATTTAAAAAAGCAGTGGGCTAAAACTTAATTTAGCTCAATGAGAAAAAGTTTACAAGGAATTTTAAGTTCATGAATGCTTTGACCACCAAAATTCCCAGCATGCAGTTCTCTGGTGACATACAGAGCAAATTATGTTGAAGGTGCCCTGTATAATTCCTGAACAAATGACAAATGCCAGGCACTGGAACATATATTACTTTCTGTAATTTTGGAAGGAACATCAGAGACTGCACCACATATTTAATTATCGTATATTTAATGGAAATAAATACATTTAAGCCTTGATAACGTGTCAACTCCTTGGACCTTGTACTAAGAGAAAAACTGCAGCTAGACTTAAGCCTGTGCATTTACTTTTGGCTCTTGACTACAACACAGGGATCTGCCTCAGTTGCTTGAACAACTAAAGGAAAACACTTCTGTCCACTTCAAAAAGTGGTATCAGTGAAATCTGGGAACCAGCTTTACAGGAAATTGTCAAATCTTAGCACCCGGGCAACATTTTGGAAGGAAACAAAGAGGAGGTTGAGGAAAGAGTGTATGTGCAGCTAAAGCAGAGTGCCTACCAAGAACAACAAGTACTGGCCATTTTGTAAACCATTTGCTTCCCCACTCTGCTTTTGTTTCTGTTTTGTATTTTTAGTTTCTGTTTCACATTACAACATACGTCTAATAATTTGCAGCTATTTAAAATAATTTTAAAAATCATGAAATAGCAAATGACTGTGGAAAATGACAATAGAAAGAATGTAAATGTGTGCAGCAATATTAGACACAAAACTATTAGGTTAGAAAATGCTTTCACAATTATTGCTTTGTTTTGCTGAAAGGCTGAGACACACACTGAGACATTTTAAGAATGTTGAGAGGTCTAAACTGATAGGCCTCTGCATCTAAGTAAATTTCAGCAAGAATGTGCAAAGAAAAGCAAATATTGTCTGTGAATTTGTAAGAAACAAACAAAAAGCTGGATCCCCCACCTGCTGTCATGAAACTCCCAAAAGATAATGTTTGTTTCATACTTGCATATATTCAAACAGTAGCATTGATAAAATAAAGATTACTAAATTTCCACTGTACAGGTGAAAACACAGAGATAAGAAATTATATCCCTAAACATGCTCTTTACAAAAATACAATGAAGGAAAACAATGATAAACTTAAGTTGACACGTGAATTTAGTATACAGCAGTGTTCCTTTTACAACTGCAATGCAAAGAAGATAGTAAGTTTATTGTGGACGCTTAAAATAAAACTTTATTGCAGTAAAAAGGACCTGAATTCTATAAAAAGGCATTGGTGTGGATTTTATTTACTATTGTGGTAGACATTTTTCCAATTACTTTGGAATTACATAAACAGAATGTGCCACTTATCAAATTTGATTCAAATGTTTGGTATAAATCTGTACATTTTAAAAGGCACTCTTTTGTTGCTCTTCTTTCCAATACATTTCATATTAAACACAGCTGTTTCAGATCCAGACTTCTTATTCTGCATCATTTTTCTGGTAATGTACTGCTAGCTAGTTATATAGACTCCTAGTACACACTTAGTATAAATTCTCTTTGATTTTTATTGCAGTAAGTTTAACTTCTACTGAGTTGGTGGTTTATTAGTTTTTAGTCTTCATAAATTTTAATCTTGATTTAGTTTTTTTAATATTTTACCTGCTCTGCTTTAAAAAATGTTATTCAATCACTATACTATCATAATTCTTAAAAAAAAGCTCATTCAAACTTGTTTGACTACTGTCAAATGACTTGACTGTGGCCTCAGTTTCTTTCTGTGCTTATAAAACACACAAGTATTTTGACTGCCAGCAATACCAGCAGATATGGACCACTGCACAGGATTGGTTTAGGCAGGGAAGTTTCTGTACCTACTGTATGTCCTCCAGTTGTCTATTTCATCCATTTTCCAGCTGCTGATTTAGCACCAATCTTCATTATCATGCTGTGAGAAGTGCTATAACATTTCAAATCAATGTAATACAATTGGCTGCACATAACTGTGTGTGACCCCAGCAAAAACTGAAACATCACATTACCCAATACAGTTTACAGTACAAATTCAAAACATACCAACTACTGGGAAAAAAAAAATAACTTTATCCTAGCCAAAACCAGCACAGATAGCAATTCTGCAAATAGATCTTCTGTTTCCTCAGGTTGACACAAGCTCTTTTCAGGGCCTTTGTTTCATGTACACAGCACAGCTATTTTATACCCTTCCTTCAAATGAAAATAGTCTTATTTTAAAACTGTCTCCAGCTGAAAAGATTACGCATCTCTGGATCTGGTCTGGAAATAAGATGAATGAGCAGGTTCCAGGCAGCTACAGGGATTCTTTTCAAAGCCTCCAGAGAAATTCTGTCTTAGTGAAATGGAGCATTGCAGAGCATCAACCAAGAACCATGGCTTTGTCTCAACAGTTTCCTTTACTAGCATCAGAGAGCTTATGTAGCAGGTGTTATTAGCACTCCTCTCTAATAGTCACTTGAGGGGGTCTGTCATCAATCTTAATAATGCCATCAGCATTCCAGCAGATGGTAAACATGATTCCATGCACTCCCATTGCCCCAGAATGGATTCTCACCACAATTTTAATTACAGATGAGAAATGTATCAGAAAGAGGCTTGTCTCATGCTGGTATTTCCAAAGGCTTTTTCCAGACAGGACAAGATTGTACTGTTTTATCTTTGGGTTTTTTGGGTTTTTTTTTTAATTTCACTATGATTGAGGGATTTACAGATATTATCAACTTGCTCAGCACAAGAATTAGCCTCAAATAATTTCTGTGTACTCTCCAGCAAAGCAGTCTCTTGTTTTGAATTAGAATTTGAGATGCCAACTTTTTGTGGGCCATGTAAATGTTAGTAAATGTTAGGAGTCAGTTCTGCAAAGTGCAACCTGAATTGCCATTGAAATAATTATTTGAATAGAACCCTAACTAAAATTAAAACCCAAGTAAAATGCATTAACAGATCAAGATTTTATGTAACTTTAAAGCAAGAGATTTGGTTTGTAAACACTTACCTACTGCTCCACTCATTTCCTACCTCCTCATACAATTACAGATTTATTTCCTTTCAACTTACACTTTCTTCTTTTCTCTTTGGGCCTATTCCTTCTACCTCTCTTTGTCCATTCTTACACATGCATCCTTTTTGTAGACATCACATATAAAATGAAAGTTAGGCGGTAGACAGCTTTGCTTTATGTAGCAAATGTAATGAATGAAGACAACACACACAGGATGAGGAAGAGTGCATCTCTTGAATACATTTAAAGATGTCCTTTAAAATATTAAATACTTTGAACATTAATCATAGATCTGAAAATCTACTTTATATGCTGAATGTAAATTCTTCTTGCAATCCAAGGTAGTTCTATGTATGCAGAAAAGGTAGCAGTAATTTGGTAAATAGTTTTCCTCTATTTAAAACTTCATGTGTTCTGGCTTGCTGACTTTTAGATTAGTGCAGGACTGGATAGCAAGTGGAAAATTCACTATCTAAATGAAGCATAGCCACTCAGTAGGCCAGTGAAATTGGAATCTTTACTGTTGGCATTTCTAAATGTAATGATTGTACATTCCTTGAAATTTGGCACTCCGGTGCTTTATTCTTTTCATCATGTATAGAGTATGAGATCAGAACATAAAAATAGCTTCTTGTGTCACCTTTTTCTGAGAAGTGCAAAAATAGAATATAATATCAGAGGCAGTACATAAAACGGAAATAATTGCATGACAGGAAGTTACTTGAGTATGGACAGACTTCAACAAATCATATCCAAGGAAAATGAAATTGTATCATTCTTTTAACAGGGTGCTCAGCAGAACAGTTTATATCCCAGTTAAATACCTGATGCCACCAAGACCACACCTTTAGTTACAAAAGCTTGATATGAACAGAATGCTGCATTAATCAGAAAGAAAAAAAAAATCTTTTACTTTTCATTTGGCAAGTTTTGCAAGAGTTGCATGTATTAGCCTCTAATTAAGTACCTCTTAGCACTACCTCAGTGGCTTTTCAAATGTTAATTTCATCCTTATTATGAAGATGTCTTTGACATCCGCTGTCATTAGGTTATCTGTATAGATACCCCAACAGAAAAGAATGTAAATTAAATTTATCCTGATTGAGTTTATGGTAATCATAACACTCTTCAATAATTTTTTCACAGTAGGAAATACTGTGAAATTTTGAAAATAAATCTGAGCTCTAGCATTGCAGCTGGAGCCATCATGCAAGAAATTCAGTTGATAAGTCACAGCAGAACTGAAAATCAAATTTCTGAAGTACAAATCCTCATGTACATCTGATTTCCAAGACATCATTTGCTGTTTTTACATATTCTTACATAATGATAAGTGAAGTTTATAAAATTCCCTCTATCAACTTTTATATGCACAAAAAGTGTTTAAAGAGCAACTTTTAATCCACTGGCTCTCTGCACAATCCATTTGCCCCAAAATCCACATCTCTTTCCTATCAATAACTTGTAACACATATCCTGTTTTTGATGTCTTCTAACAGGAAACAGAAAGTGAGAGAAATTCACTTTCATCACCATTGAAGAGTCAGCCTGGGAACCATTCTGCCATTTCTCAGGAGGAGTCTAGTGTGAAAAGAGGGAGAGCAATCTTTGAAAAGATGTCATCAGAAAATGGCCATAGCAACAGCTCTGAAGGTTAGCATTACCACATTGACCTGGTACCTTGCTTTAAGGCAGTGGTCTCCAAACCTTTTTGATGGTCACCTCTACCATTAAAATATTTATGAGTCTGCCCTCCCAATTTTTGTATATTTATTTACGAATCATGTACCTGTACTACTCTACTAGTACGACCTCAGGGAACCAAAATAAAAGTGAAAGGAGGATGGATGGAAAAAA
>WBNO01011106.1:0-20797 GCA_013400575.1 Peucedramus taeniatus
TTATTTAGGGATGGTGCTGGAAAAAGGTTATGGTTTTCTTTTGATTGGTGGAAATTAAATAGTATTTTTTGTTAATGTGCCATTTAAAAGCATATTCTCAGCTGTCATGAGTAGTAATAAGAGCTATTTTGTTATGTATATGAACTGGAAATATATCCAGGACTACAGATAACCCTACAAAACAGCAGGTTTGGGTTTGATGCAGAACAGATAGAAGCTAGAGCCAATTGAAAAATTCAAATAGCCAGAGCCAGATATGTTTCCTGCGCTCCCACCTCAAAATCCTCTTTTGTTTTGCAGAGGAGTTATAGCTTTACTCACATTTTGAAGGTGAAAACAACAGTCTTTACTTCATCTTTTTGCTCTCTCATACTTGCTTTGGAAATCTGAACAGGTACATTCTGTTACTGTCCTTTTTATCTTCCTAAAAATTCAAGATTTATCAGTGCTGCATCTTTTAACAGTCATCTTTATTATGCAGGGGCCAATCACACTTTTTCCTACAAAGGCCAAATAAAAAACCCTGTGCACTGAAATTTCATTCCATTTCCTGATATGCACAGGCACAAACACCCAACTTAAATATGTTTTTGCATCATATGCTTCTTTCATCATGCAAAAGGTGCAATAAATGCTTGTGGCATTTTACAGACATGGTTTTTGAACCAGTAAGTTATACTAGGGAAATAGGAAAGAAACAACCCATGCTTTTTCAATACATAAAAGCCATACAGATTTATTTGGAGCTCATTACTGTTGTATATCCGTTGTTAGTTCATATTAGGGCAGAGTTCGTTTTACCCAATGTTTCTTTTTTCATAATAAAATCTTGTTGACTGATGAATCTCACAATGCTTCACTTCAAGGGAAGAAAAGAAAAAGGACAAACTCAAATTCCATGTTTAATACTCAAATTGCAAAATATCATGAAAATGAAATAATAATGCTAGGATTGAATAGAAAATAGATTTTATGCTTGAATCAGATTACAAGAACATCTTCCCCTCAGGAACACCTCACAGTGTATCTAGTAATATTTTGAGAAGTAAGAGAAATATTGAAAAGTGTGTTTGGAGAAGGATCTGCAGAGAAACAAAATTGTAATTAAACCCAGTTGTCCCAGGAGGTGGTGGTTGTTTCATCTGCAGCTATTGACTGAGAAAGGATCTAGCTAAATAAAACTTGAATGGAGTTCAAATCCATTTACTCCCCTTTGAAGTCAGTTGGGCTGTATGTGAAAGTTTATGTATAGGAAGTGTATGCATAGTCTATGCATACCTATGCATAGGTAGATAATAGTTTAAGACTTTAGTGAAAATAAGTAAAAGAGGTGTCTTTAAAGGCTTTGGAAAAACTCAAACTCTAGAGTTGTTTTGTACACAAGGAAGACTATTACTATCTTGAAGACTGCAAGTGGTCTTCAGGGGACTGTAATGCTCAGGCTCTGAATCCCAGCATTATATTGCTTTTGAAGGGAAAACCTTGAGATTTATACAACTCCACTACCACTTCTTTGTCTTGTTATCAAGACAAAATGAATAGGTGTGTGGCGTGGGCTGTACATGTTTCTGTGTGTTACAAACAATTTTGCATATAGAAAGTTTGTCCAAACTCTTATGAGTACACGGGCTTTCAGCAGAGTACATGAACAACCAAATGTGTATATATCTCTACTTTTTACAAGGAAAAACACATCTCAATGTTTTGCCTCTGAACTGATTAAACTTCTGTCCTGAAAGGGACAACAGACTCATTTCTTAGATTGATGTGCTTGTTGCCCTACACTGGATATAGTTTACTCTTGATTTATTAAGCTTCCTGGTAAATATGACTTAACTAGTCCCTTCTGTGAATATTTTTCTTGTGCCCTTTTGCTAATTGCAAGGATGCAAATGCCACAGAGATCTTTATATTTCTTGTCTCATTTGCCATATATTTTTGTAAACTCAACTACTGATTCTATGTAGATATTATAGTCAAATTTTGACCATCTGAATTCTATTGTTCTAGATTCTCAGAAATGAGAATAAGGAGTATTATGTTATCTCAGTTTGCAGAAAAATAATATGAAGTGTAAGGTTTTTCTTGTGATGAGGCAGAAATTTAAAAGCTGATGCTTGTGAGTCTGTTTACATAGGTATGGCTTTGGCAAAGAGGGGTTATGTAGAGCAAAGCACTTTGGTATGTGGGAAAAGTTTCACAGTCCAGTATAACTCAACAAAAATGAATCTTGTAGTGGATTTATCAGGTTGCTTTTGAGCAATGAAGCTGTGCTACTCCATATTCTCTGTCAAGCAAAATGAGACATTTGCCAGCTAAAACACAGCTAATGCATGAGCAAGTTCATATCCCGTAACTAACAGGCTGTTGCACTTCAGGGCTTCAGCTTTCAGGTCTACCTTTTGGGTCTGCAACCCAGGCAGTGACCTATGGATTGTCCAGAGTAAGAAAAAGAGTTCCTCTTGCCTTAACATTTGAAAGGAGCACTTTCATTCCAGGCTGAAATAGCTGGCAAGTTTTGGTTAAAAGGCTTATATTCCAGAAGGCTTCTGTTTCTCATCGTAAATGGAATGGAAAATAGATGGTATTAACTTAAATCCATAGTGCTGGGATTAAATGGAAAATCTATAACAGGAGATTCAAATACGGAAAATATGACCAAATTATTTGGAAAAAATTGATTTCCAGATTCTTCAGAAACTCTTGATGTCAGCATGAGAAGGGAGGGTTTTCAGAAAGATCTAGCACTTCTCATGAATCCTTCAGTGGTTGGTCCTCTCCTTGAGTGTATTGACAAGGCACCAAACAACTTTTCAGTGCCACTGTGCCAGAGCAGAACCATGGGCTTCATGTGTATATTCTGGGTATTCTAAGAGGAGTTAGTAAGTGGCAGAGTAAAAAAGTTACAAATGATACATGTATAAACAATATGATTTACATAAAACCCTTGATAAATTCTAAAGCTTGCTGGAAACTGGTTGAAGATTGTTTTTGCTGTCGCATTATAGAACTGTTATTTAAGAGGTACAGCAATATGTTGTACTCTTTGGATGTTGTGTACTTTCTGTGTTAGGAAAAAGTGTCCTCTGTAATAATCAAGAGAGGTTTTTTGATCTCCCCATGCTCAGTTTCTTACAATGGGTGGGGGAGTACGTGTCAGAATTTGATTAAACCATCTTGGTCTTTAAAGTTGTTTTGTATATATACCAGCAGGTCATCTCATTAACACTTGGACAAAGTACATAGTAAGTTTGTAATTAAACATCCTCTTCCTTCCCATGGAAATCAAATACAATCACAAATTCTTCCTTCCATGTATTTGTTTATGTTAGAGCATTGCCACTGCCTAAATTATGTTAGTTTTGGTGCATACTTCAAATGAATTTTTTTATCATTATGCTCCAGACTGGACAAATAAACATCATATGTGTACTTATTTTATGTAGCACCATGCCATGATACTGAAACAGAGCTAAGTTCCCTCAATGGAATACTGAGCCAACACAGCTCTTTTGTCCCTACTAGCCATGTTTAGTCATCAAGAGATAGCAAGTGTGTCTGTGTAGTACTACACTGTCCCAGGTAAATGTATGCCTCCCCATTTGTTTAGCTGCTTGCTCAAAGTTGTGGGTTATTAAATAGGACTTTCTTTTGTGATCTCTTACTAGCATAAATATCAGCATAGGAAAGACAGAAAGCTGAGTGGGCTGGACATAGCTGTTGGCTTTAATGATAGGTGGTTAGAGAAGTTAAATTCCCCTGCACCATCCTCAAGGTGCTATTAGCATCTGATTTCTGCATTTAAGAAATGGCAAGTGCATCTTCAGGGATGGCCCCTGGTTGGTCCCAAGCATAAGCACCATGTTAGTATACCTGACATGACACTGTGTGATTATGTGTTTGCCAGGAACTGGAAACTGTTGGAGAGGGGAGCATACCTTGCTGTCACATTTTGCTTTTTCAGAGCCATGACTATCACTGGTCATGAGATGAAAATTAATGAAAAATTAATGCCTCTGATTTGAAAAATACTTTCAGTTAGATATCTGTGTGAGAATAATGTTGACATTCTATAGTTCTTCCACTTAGGTTTGCAAAGTCACATTGATTTAGTGGTAAAACTGCTTTTTTTATAAATGCATTAAAATTTTCATCTCTACTAAATTCTATTAGTGGGGAAAATATTTTTTCTTATTTTCTTTTTTTCTTTTTTTTCTTTCTTTCTTTCTTTCTTTCTTTCTTTCTTTCTTTCTTTCTTTCTTTCTTTCTTTCTTTCTTTCTTTCTCCCTCTCTTTTGCTCTCTTTCTCTTTTTCTTTCTCTCTTTCTCTCTTTCTCTCTTTCTCTCTTTTTTCTAAACTAATATGTAACCTAATATGTTTTAGTAATTCCAGAATGACTTTTGGATTAATTTACTTTTTGGCTATGTTGTGTTTGGAATCAGTGGCTCACATTTTAACTCTTACTGGCAGAAAGAACTCACACATCAGGCCTTTACAGGCACAGTTGAATATATTGTATTTTGCAGTTTCAATTATCTATATGTTTTTAGTTTTATTTCATACAAATAGATGGCTTAGTTCCTCTACTCTTACACAACTTTTAAAATCTATATTAACTAAACAGCTTCTTACTTATGACCTAAGTTCTGGGGAGGTTTTCATACTGGATACCCAGAATTGCAGAAATTCTGGTGTTTTTTCAATGTGCAAATTTCTTTTAAAAGGTCTTTTCTTCATTGTAAGTTTTGGTAGTTCTGCCCTTTTTCTTCTTGCCTTATTTACTTTTTTCTCTATGAAGTACATAAGATAACTGTAGCTTTGCTAAAAGGTGATTTATAATTCATTAGCTTTCCCAGTTCACACTCCTAAAAGATTGTGTCATCAGAAGCATTCCTAAGTTTGTCCATTTTATTAGTAATAGAGAAAAATATCTTAAACTAGTAACAATTTCCACATTGGCCGGAATAAATGAAATGTGAACCCTGTTCTGCAGTCTAGAGTTGTTTTCCAGCCTTGGCCTGCTGTATATTCCCTGTCATATGCTCTTAGGAACAGAATCCAGATCAGTTTACTTCCTATTACATAATCTAAGTAGTTGTCACTGAGACTTAAACATTGGTAACTATTTCCACCCATGGGAGTCATGTGTTGTGCGAGGATAGAAGAAAAATATTTTCCCAGTATGTAAGAGACAATTCTTTTGGGCTGGGATTTAAACGAGTGGAAGGACATGTACAAAAAATACCCTGGGCCATAACAGTGGGGCAGAGAACACAGCCAAGGGTTGAATTCTGATTGCAAGAACCCAGAGTAACTTTCATAAAGTTTACAGAAATAACATCAGCAGAATTTAAATTGGAATCTATTGCATCTTCCTAAAGTCAAATATTCAGCTCATAGATGAATGTGAATATTATCTCCAGCAATAAATGAATTAAATATTGCCATTTCCAAAAAACATGTTTATGTAAAAAGATACAAATTCAGATTTAAAAAATATTAAGTAGTGCCACAACCTAAGAATAGACTAGCTTTTTCCACAATTGATATTTTTTTCCTGCAGCTTAGTATTTGAAAGAATGGTATTAAAATGAATATCTGTTATTATTGATAATGAAAAATGTACTGCTTTAGAAAGATTATGCTATTTATTTTTCAAGCAATGTTCAACAGCTGTGCAGATAACTCCATTAACACTGACTTAAAATCTTAGTTCTTCCTTTTATAAAATATTACAGTTGCATGAATCTATAACTTCCCAGTTCCAAACATCAGAATTCTTCAAATACATATCAAAAAAACAGCTCCAAATTTACCTGACTTCTGTTATTCTGGGAAGTCTTCTTTTTAAAATATTTATTCAAAGTGAGTTTTAGAGAAGACGTAGTTGAAAGATGTAGTTGAAAGGCTAATGTAATCAAAATTGTCCAATATTGAGAGTAATAAAAAGAGTTAAAATATCAAGAATCTGTAAGTTGTCAAGCTGGTAGCCACCATACTTAAATATGAGGGACTAGTGCTAGAATTTAAGAGATGGTGTGAGTGGTTAGAAATTAATTTGTAAGTTTATCAATACTCTTGTAGGGTAGGGAGCTAAGACTTAGACTTATAAAGGGTTTAGCTGAGCTTATTAACACTAGTTCTTTAATGGCAGAAGAAAGTTTTGGTTTAGGTTTTTTTTGAAAGGTTGATTAGTTTGGTGGTTTATTTTTTTCAGGTCTGCAGAATTTTTCATCAACTTCAATCAATTTATTGTTAAATCTGATTAATTCTTCAGACTGGATCACTGGCATTTTCTATTTAGCCGTCAACAGTTCATTTCAGTGCTCTTCAGTTTGGGTGGAGTGACAACCTTTTTAGGTTAGATATTCTATTGACTGTCTTTTTTAAGTAATTACAACAGAATTGCAATCACTTTGGTTGGAATTCATTTCACTTAACTCTAGTCATGCAGGTGTTTAGTCATCCAGAGTAAGCCAGTCATATAGGTTTCCCTTAAAAACAGTGAAAAAAGGCAATAACAGAAGAGGTGATGAGTGGAAGTCCAGTTCATGACTGTGACTGTGAATACAGATAATGGATTCCCAGGAGAATGCGGTAGCACAACATAAGAAGTTTAAAAAAAAAAAAATAACCAAACCCAGCAACAAAAATCAAATTAACTATAAATACTGCATTAATATTAGTTTTGACAGATTATGTTAGTTCTAAGAGGAGAAAGGAATTCCGTGATGTGCCTTTGTTCTTGGTCAAACTGAATTAGACCTTCAAATACACTCCACACTGGTGTGGCCTCAGCTTGATTATTGTGTGCAGTTTTGGTCACCACAATATAAAAAAGACATTAAACTATTAGAGAGTGTGCACAGGAGGGTAATGAAGATGGTGAAGGGCCTTGAGGGGATGATGTGTGAGGAGTGGCCAAGGTCACCTGGTCCTTCTCCAGCTTGGAGAACAGGAGACTGAGGAGAGACGTTTATGCTGTACAACTTCCTCATGAGGAAGGGGAGGGGCAGGCACTGATCTCTTCTCTCTGGTGACCAGTGACAGACAGAGGGAAGGGCCTAAGATGTGTCAGGGGATGTTTAGGCTGGATATTAGGAAAGGGTTTGTCACCCAGAGGGTGGTTGGGCACTGGAACAGGCTCCCCAGGGCAGTGTCACAGCACCAGCTTGACAGAGTTCAAGAAGTGTTTGCACAATAATCTAAGGTGCAGGGTGTGACTTTTGGGGCGTCCTGTGCAGGGGTGAGAGTTGGACTTGATGATCCTTGTGCATCCTTTCTAACTCAGCATATTCTGTGATTCTGTGGATATTCCCACAGCCATCAGAAGCTCAGATCTGTGATAGTGTAGCTCAGCAAACAGTTTTTGTGTAACATCCAGTTATCTGCTCAGTTGATGCTGTTCCTAAGAATCAGTCCATTGAAATGCTAGATCCTAGGAAGAAAGAAAGTTATGGGTATTTCTCATTTAATTTTATCTTGCAGCATGGCCCTTTCACTCTTTTCTGCTTCCTTCCATGGAGCCTGCCTCTGCCAACCTCCTAGACAGTTGGAACAATGGTATGCATATGTCTGCCTTGGATGTGGGAGGGGCTCTCACTTTCCCACACTGCTTCAAGCACTTGTTTTGTTACTGCTTCAGTGGGATGACAAGTATACCCAGTACTTATTCTTAACTGCAAATAATTCCATATTTGTTTCATAGATAGGAATATTTAGAACTAGTTCCTTCATCTGCTCTTCAAGAAAAATCAAAATGTTTTGTTTCTCAATAAGTTAGAGATTTAGACTTAAAATACCTGTAGATATATTTTTAAAAATGAAGTGAAATAGGCTTTAAGTAACAATACTGATTTTGGGATTATTTTTGCTTAGACTTCTAGCAAGAGTAGCAAAATCTAACGTTAGCCCTATAAGTACAATTTATTGTAATATATTATATGTAAGCTATTTTATTGTCACATAGAAGTCTAGAAAGCGTTTACAGACATGACCCTTAGAGTCAAGCCTGCAGGAGAAACTTTACAAAACCCAGCATCTTTCTAAAATGCTGTCTAGCCTGGGTGCATTTTTAGTAGCCTTGGTCTCACATGGGATGTATTTGTCCTGAAGATTAGACCCTAGTGGAAAAAAGGCTGTGAATTCTGACTCTGAGTGCATCTTTCATCTACCTGGGTTTTATCTATCACATACCCTTTAGTCTCTGAACACAGACAAAAAGGAGACTATTTTCCCATTTCAGGATAATTAGCCTGTTCTTTAAGGCTAGGTACCAGAGCTCCTTAGGAACTACTTTGTCTCCAGATCTAAGTAGTTAGAGCTAAAAGCAGAGAACAGACTCTGTTGCTACCTTACAGTCTTTGCACATGTTCCCTTTCTCCAGAAAAAAAAAAAAATAGCATTGCAAGTAGGAGCAAAGCCTTCTCAAAAAACTAAGATACATTTTTCTTCAAAAGCTCAAAATTGTTCCCAAGATTATGACAATAACTTATAGAATTTGGTGAGGCAATACCATTTGATTAGATGGTACCTGCTATTCTGCCATCCTGCTTAGAACTCATTAAAGAGGGGTTAATGAAAATTGAAAAACGTACAACATTTAAGCAAGGATCTTTTATAAGACTATAATTCTTCTTTAACTCATTATGTTCTAAGGCTACTATAAAGTAATTTATTTCAAATACAGCAGAGTAATTAACATGTGTTAAGGGTAAGTTGGAGCAGTAGACTATTCAAACCTATAAAGCAAGCATTGTACCCCACCTGAGCTCCTAGCTCTAGTATTAAGCAGTACAAATAATCTGCATTGGCTACTTAATGAGATTCTAAAATACACACATATTTAAAAATCTCAGTCATAGCTCACATCTTATATGGACGTTAGTCTATATGCCAGCGCTGACACTGATCTGGGTCAAGACTCAGATCACTCAGTCTGTTATCAAATTTGTTTACCATGTCTAAAAGTGGATTATATTCCTCATTCACCTCACAGGGCTGTTATAAGACTGATTTTGCTCAAGTTTGCAAAGGTTTTTGCAATTGGCTTACTGAACTGTCTGGAACTGGAGAGCAGTATGCAAATGTGAAGTATTTCTACTATCCTACAGCAGCTGGGGACAGATTTTCCACATGCCGGTTCTTATACTCTGGGACATGTAGCTGCTGAGTCAAGTGGTGATGGGGCACACTGAGGACAAGGCAGACAAAATGCAAGCAGGAAAACAAACAGTTACTCTAACTTTGCAGAGAAACAAAACTAAAACTCCCGGTAAAATCAGACTCTTAGTGAAGAAGAGAACAATATAAACCCTTCTCAGAAGAGTCTTTGACAAGCTGTTGTATTGATAGCTGATTCTGGCAGCTGGCAGCTGCAGAATATTAATGAACCATTGGTAGGCACATGAGCACTTTGAACAGGTTGATTATAACTGACTGAAGTCTACAATGCATGGTATCAAGATGCATTATTTGTTTGCAGCATTTGCTCTTAGTTTGACCTTGTTGCTTGCTGGCTACTTTTTTCCTTTTTTCTTTCTCCCTTTTTCTTTCCTTTCACATCTGTGCTTTCTCCCTTCCTTCCTTCTTCCTTTTTTTTTCTTTCCCTCTTTTATTCACTAGTTCTCATATGCCCCATTAAGTTCAAATGTGATGAAAACTGTAATAAAAATGTTGTTTATCAGATATTATAAAAGTGTCCTCTTGTTTCTGTCCTATTATTTGTTTGCAGACACATGCAGTTCCTATTATAGTAAACTTGGATTCTCGTTCACTAACATAAATGAGATTTATACAGGGGAACTAGAAGGAGCTTAGGAGAAAATGCTTGTGCACATCTGACTCAGGGTATGTAAAGGCTGAGGAATCTCTGTGTATTTGACAGGGAGAAGTGAGATTGATGGCTTCGCTCAGGACCCACTCCAATCACCATTCCCCTGCTGCTTCCCTGGGAGGGGGCAGGCCGTGTTCCTCGCCCACTGCTTGCCTATAAAGGCATAGGTATGAGCAGTGCTCTCTTGCTAGCTTTAAGCACATGATGGAATTCATATGACTGACTAAGAGCACTGGTGGTGATCTTTATTTACTCAAGTGCTGTTTCTTTTTTTCTTATTTTGGTCTAGTACCACGTCCTTCACATGAACATTATCACACATGCTTGTTTTTATGATTTCTACCACATTTCTTTTTATTCTTCACAGCCCATAATAAGTCATAAGAGTTCTGAAAAGGCGTTTTGATTGTCATTACTTCATTCCTTCTTCTTTTGCTTCTTCCTTCATCAACATTTTTGTCTAATAATGTAAAATCCTGGGGTTTTTTGTTTGTTGATGGATTTTGCACTTGTCATAATACTACCTATGTTACACAGATCTTACTAGTTAGGCTTAGGTTAGAGCTAGGTATATTAATGGGTTAGACTTCTTTAGGAGGGATTCAGTTTCAGGGATTGTGGCAGGACATTAAGTGCAGATTTTTCAGGATAATGCTGCTTTAGGTCCTGGGCATGTATGGAATGTTTGAGATGTTGGATTTAATGTTTGTGAGAAAATGAACACTTATTTTCACCTTGGTACAAATACGTATTTTTTATTTTTTTCCTCTTCACCTTTTATTGACTGGAGCCAATATTGACCATGATGATCGTAAAGGAATATCAGGGAAGCTATTCTTAGCTCTACTTTGTGGAATAAACAGGAGGTGTGAGATACTATGATCAAGGCTCCTCTTTGTGACAGCATAATGCCACTGTAGGTTGGCAGACAGGACCATGCAGTGGCCTTTGCAACCATTTGCCTCGAGGCTAAGGCACAGGAGCAGCCAATGCCCCTTTGCTTGTCTCCTTAATGCTTCTGTAATTTGCTGTGAAGATTTTAAAGGGAGGAAAGCACTGAACTGTCAGAGCCTGTTCTTCTACCCTAAAGGGGTGGATATAGTGGGATCTCTCCAAACTATTAGTGACATTTAGGAACCTTCAGCATTTTTTTAACTAATGTGGTGGCTGTGATTTTTCAAAGTGCTTTTGTATTATATTTAGGAAAAGGAGTGCTTCCTCAGTAAATTGATAAGCCCCTTCCATTTTTATGAAGAGCAATGTGTTGATGTTGTTTGCATCACAAAAATTTATAATAGCGATAGAAGTGTTGTCATGTGAATATTAAGTATGAAAACAAATATGCTCAAGTCTTTGATGTGTTAGAAAACAATAGTTAACTTTTTTTTGTGAAACAACTAAAAGTTTTCCAAGATGAGCAGAACAACAGCTTTTTTGGGCTAGATGGCAAACTCTTGTTCTTTACTTCCACTTAACTCACAGAATTCTGCTTTTTATGGCAAGTTTGAGGTTTCGTGCTCTTGAACATGCAGTGGATAATTTTTATGTGTGCTCTAAGTTACAGTGGGCTTTCTGAGATACTCTCCCTTCTTATAGAGCTTTATTAGCAAAAAGAAAGTACTATTTAACAGTGTTGACAATCTGTAAATCTCAGCAGCCAGAACTATTTCTGTTTGTCCAGCTTGTTTTAGTGGCAGGCCCAGGTTTTCCTCTCTGAGTTTTCTCAGTGAACTAACATTAAACTGAGACTTTAAGCAGAAACAAAGAACATCCTAGAGGTTCTTTCTGGACATGTGTATAAAAAGATTTATATGCTCTGTGTACAGAGCAATAGATACCTATTGCTGCTAGCAGGAAATCTCAGTTATATGATGCAGAAGCCAAACTACCTGGGGTTTTAAAATTTTGCCTAAAAGCCAGATGTTTTAGTCATTGATTTAGCTTCCCCCAGAGGTGTGCCAGCTACATGAGATTGTAGCTGATGTCTACAGTCAGCTTCAGTGAACTGGAGAATCAAAAGTACACTAGGTTTCTATCACAGGGCTAGCCTAGGAATAGGTAATCTTAAAAGCAACATTTTGCTTGTTTTGTGACATGTATTGCCTGCAGTGCTACATGGAATTTACCCAAAAAGTTCTTCAGGCACTATCCCAAGAGGTAAGTATAAGCTGACACAGTTGGGTTTTTTTCATTTTTGTTAAGGTAATAATCTCACTCCCACTGCTAATGCAGTTTACTGTGAGAAATTGGAATATGCTGTAAGTGGTCCAGATGAAAGCACGTAGAGGCTTGCTGGTAATCATAAGCATAACAACAACCTACTCACTGTTATCATCCACAGTTTTCAATACTAGTATGGCGGGAGACCAATCAAGAGTAATAAGTTGCCTAAATGCCCAAGAAAGAAACAGGGAGGAAAGAAGAATTTGCTGTTCATACTGTATGTGTAGGCTGGATTACACAGAAAAAAACACAGTGGACTCCAGTTCAGTGTTTAATAATAACGGGATTTGTTAGTAAAAAAATCTCAGAAATAAAAAATGTATTTTCACTGCTGCATATTTTCTAAAAAAGGTAATGCAAAATGTAAAAATAGTAAGGTTTTAGATATCAAGAAGATATTAGCAATATGAAATTTATTTCAGGCCTTAGAAGTTTTGTGTGGATTTGAGCTGCCTGAATGTGTTGGCTGCACATCTTAGAACCTCTGTAATGTATCATTGCCGTGGCAGTTCTTACAGTCAGTTCTAAATTACAGAAGAGCTGTGGAAAGCTTCCTGATGTCTTCTAATATGTGGAAACAGCAAAATAAGTGCCATCAAGTCCCACCTTCTTCCTGCAAGTAATATCAACATCAAAATATCGAAATCTTTAGAGTAAAATATGGTATTTTAATATTGTGTATTTATTTTATGGATACATAGGGAATTTAAAATCTCCACTTAGATCTCTGCTTTTCAGATGTTTGCAATTTGTTCCTCTCGGTTGTTGATGATGATTTTGCTGTGGTACCAATAAATCTAACACTTTTTCCATTGTTTCTTCTCACACTGTAGATGGTAGAGCTTCATAAATTAACCTACACAAACTAATCACTTTGCAATAAGTGGCTAATTGCAAATACAGCTTCATTGACTGAGATCAGTGCTTTTTAACAGTTGCCACATATTGACTAGGCTATTGGAAATATTCTTGCCACAAGTTTTTTTTTGCAGAACAGCTTTTGCTTCTAAAAACAGGTGCTCTTATTCTGTGGCACCATGAAAGCTGGAAATTGATCCTTCCTCCAAGTGTTTTTTATGTTCCCTGCAGATGACTATTGAATAATGTAGTTGGATATGGAAAAAAGAAAAAAAAATTGACAATCTGTTTCTTTCCTTGTTTTTCAGTCTAGTTGGAGAAGAGACAGAGACCAAAAAATGCCACCTGCAACAGGAGCTCCAGATTACCCACCTCCTGATGGAGGCTGGGGATGGGTTGTGGTCTTTGGGGCTTTTATATCCATTGGATTTTCCTATGCCTTCCCCAAAGCCATCACAGTGTTCTTCAAAGAAATACAAGAGATCTTCCACACATCATATAGTGAGATAGCTTGGATATCATCAATAATGCTGGCTGTCATGTATGCAGGAGGTAAGACATTCATTAAATTAGTAAATAACTTTGCTTGGTTGCTTTTTTTCATATGGTCTTAAAGCATTTTTTCCCCTTAGGGCCTTTTCTTTGTTCTTCTACCAAAGATTTAGGTAATTTGGATAAAAAAAAGATATTGCAATCTTTCCTTAAATTCACATTTTTTGAGAGTATAATTTCCCAACAAATCAATGCCCAAATAATTTCTTCTGGATCTAGGGGCAAATTTGGTCAGTTTCCACTGTGTTGGTGAGATTTCTCAGTACATCCAATGATGAAGCTTAATCACAGAAAATTATGGCAGCAGTGAGGATTCATTCATGAGACACAGGTATTCCTAGGTAGACAAGGGGATTTATATCGGGTCCTTATTTGTCCTAAGAGTGATGTTTCAAACCTGCCATCTATGACAGCTAAGATGCAGACAATCTTATTCTTGTGACTGAACAGTGAACATAAATTCTCTGATACCTTTTTCTTTTAAACAAGCAAGTAAAGAACAAGACAGATGTAAAAGGATTTTAAAGCATAAAGGATATGTTTAAGAACTAGAGTGTCAAATCTGCTTTGACAGGCTTTGTGTCTATCAGCGCCAAAGACTAACTTGTTAAATTCTGTATGGTTTCTTCATTAATTCAGAATTTTTTTCTGTTTTGAGTATTGGTGAGAGGTAGCTGCTGCTTAGGCAAAACACTTAGCTCAAGGGTGTGAATTACGTTAATTCAGGCAACAGATCTGGTATTTCCCTTTCTTTTAATGTTAAGAGGTAACCACGTGGAGCATCTGACTATTCGCACTGATGGAACAATTAAATGAATACATTTATAAACGTGTATTTATGTATATGTACATATGTGTGAATGTATAGGCATAGAGACTGAAAACATTGTGCTGATAGCAAACTGATACTAAAACTCTTTAATCGCTGAAGAGTGTCACTGTAGTATTTTTCAGAAGTGGTATTTGTGTAATAGTAAAGCACAGTGTTGTCAGGTCCAACAAATGATCTGTTGAAGGGTGAATGAAGTGTCATTTCCAGCATGGTATTTTTTTTATTTTGGTCTCCCTAAGCTCTGACACATGAATGGTCCTACCTTACTTAGCAGTCAGGGCAGTAATGAGCATGCCTACATAGGGGATCAGGCTATCTGGATAGTTCTCTCCAACTACCTCTTTTTCCCTGTCTGAGTACAATCATAGTATTAGCTTTTGCACCTCAGTTGATGGAATGGAAAAATGGATCTTTTTTCAAATGCTGTCAATCACAGAGACCTTATGAAGACATCTTGACAAATGGCACCAATATCAACAAAAGTATGCTATTGACATATTTTGATACTATTATTCATATACGAATAGAAAATTGTGAATTACTCACAAGCTGGTGGAGAAATATAAAGGATTTTATAGGACCAGTGACAATAGTCAAGTGAATTCACTAAAATTCACCAGGTGAAGAAATAACTTGAAGCAATCAAGAGTGGAGTGAAAGAGAGCATATCTCATCACATGCAACTCCCCCCTAATGTAGCACTTAAGGATGTATCAGCACTTGCACTGTGGAGTGTACCTGTGTAACTTTGGAAGCCTCTGAACAAGTGCTGAACCCATCTTCCCATCTGCATGGGAAGAACAAAGGTGTTGAAAAGCTGGATTTTTTTTCTGCTTTCTGTATGCTGTGACTTGCTGACCCTGAGCTCCTTTAACAATGTAAAGAAGGTTTGCTCTGTAGTGCAGGTGTTGCTATGTTGTGTTCTCTGCATAACATTTCATTTATGCCATTTCTGCCAGGTCAAAGTTCACCCAGGTTTTATTAACAGTGCACATGCAAATCTCGCCATGGTCATTTTTATCTGTGATGTTCAATGTGCACAACTTTTCCTATTAAATACAAAAGATTTAGTATTTCTGCCTTTTCTCTAATACTTCTTTGACCGTTATGATTACCAGTTACTAACTGCACTTGTATATTGACATTAAAAACTACAAAATTGTTTGCTATTCATTCTGCTAACGCCTACCCCATTTACTACAGAGATTATCAGCACAGGAGCAGTAAGCAGAGTTGTTTGGATATCTTGTTACAGACTCGTGGTTTTAAAATGCTGAGAATGACGACCCTGCCTGATATAAACACTCTTTGAAGCCAAAGCTTCTCTAGGACCACTTCCTAAAAACTAGGCCATTTAGACAATCACTGGCAGAATATGAAATAGCAATCCGGAAAAACATTTCTGAAGGAAATCACTTCATTGTTTTTACTGTCTGAAGGTGGTTTGATTCTTTCTTCACATTTGATGTGCTGTAATGTGAAATACACGTTCAGGCCACTAGTACAAGGTGCGTTGTTTACTATGAAGTGCGATACGTGCGCCTGCGATGAACACTGTTCATCATACTACTAATGAAGGTAACCTGGAAACATCTAAGATCTGTCATCCTCATTACATCTTAGCATTCAACCTATTAATCATCACAGTGGGGTCAGTGAATAAGTTAGACTCTGTGCAGACACTTTTTGCTTTGGAGGCTGCAGCCTCTTGCAGTAATTAGCTGGCATCTGTGTTTCAGCAACAAGGTATTAACTTACCTTTCAATACCTCAGAAAAAAGCTCCAGTAAGGAGCTAAAAGAATGTTAATTATATTTATCACTTACTCCATACTTAGAATAAATGGCATTAAATTATAGCAGACCATCTGGCAATCCATATGGTCTCCTGCAGTCCTGGTTAATTCCAGCAAATAGGTCAAGCACAGCATTCACCCTGTTAGGAAAGCACCAGGCAGAGGTGACAAATCTGATAAATCAAATCAATATGAAACTAATTTTCTCTCTCAATCTGGCACAATATGCAGTTTCATACTGTTTTCTGTTGTGTTTTAGCGAGTTGGTTTGTTTGTTTTCTTAAGCCCTCTCTTCCTTCTTCCCCCACCCCCCAACCTTTTGATATTTGTTAGTTTACTAAAAAGGCATCCCAAAAAGCAAGATCCAATGATATGATTAAGGTTACAAGTATTGCACAGCCTCTACTGTTCAGGCCATGCTTGATAAAAGCATCCTCTGGAGAAGAGCAGCCATTCAGTCTCCATGGTAACTCCTTCTTCTGCCTCTCTTGAGCAGAGGCTGTCAATCGCATTAAATTAAGGGTGATGGGTTTGTGATGGATTCCTACATCCAAGGGACTGAGATTGGGACCACCAAACTTTTGTTACTGGAGGACAGAAGCTGGGATAAAATGGAATTAGTCGAGTTATCCTGACAGCACAATCTGTGTTCCTGTATGTGTATGAATGGATATGTGTATAAAATGCATGTGCATGTATGTATTCTTATGTATATAAAATATATATGTATCCATATACTTACAGAGTCATATTTCTTCTCCAACACACAGAGAAATTAAGGAATTAAAGAAAAAGTTCAAATATATTTGACCTCAATTTCTCTTAGTTCATTCTTCTCTTTTTCAAAACTTTACCTCTCACTTTGTGCAGTGTTATCAGCCAAAGGTGATTAAGGAGCTTCTTATCAGAGCTCGATCTGTTTCCAGTAAAAATGTTTTCATTGCTTTCAGTGTGGGTTTGATAGGAGCCATAGTGGCAGCTATGAAAGCCATGTGACAGGTCTGGTGATTTCAGACAGAGCTAACCTTGAGTTTTAGATTTCCTCAGGGAAAAAGCAGCTTGTTCACTCGCTGGTCCTTAACTCTTTTTCTGTCATTTTTCCAAGACAGTCTCAGTTGTGGTTTTTCTTTCTTTCGTTTGTTCGTTTGTTTGTTTTTTTCTCCAAAAGAACTTTTTGGGTGTAACATTGTGTTATGAAGATTAGATTGAGAGCTGATAAATCCTTCAAGCCATACCCAGCTGTCAAATGTGGGACAGTCTTGCTGGTCTGAAGTTCAGAAAACGTAAAAAATTCATTTAAATTCTGGATAATGTTTCTGAGTAAATAGTTGAAAATGCATCTTTAGACTGCTTTTGAAGAAAGATGCTATGTAAGTGTAGGGAGTGGCCTTTATAATTTTTAAAAACATGCTTATACTTAAAAATGTAGCACTTAATATCTTCATTTTTCTTCAGTATTGCATAAGTTATTCAAGTCTGAAGTTAAGTGTTTCCAAACAGTAGCAAACCCTTGAAGGATTTTTCACTTTTGTGTGGCAGCACAAAAGTATCCTACAGACAAGTCCTCATTTTGACTTTGTCTAATATTAATTTGGAAAATAACGTATCATATGGTATGTTCAAAATATTTGTGATTTTGTCTTAGTGGGTGTTTTGGTGATATTACTGTGAAGATGAAATGGCGTGCACAGTGGAGATGACAGTTGTGAAATCCATGTAACACAAACAACAGATGGTTATGGATTTTTACTTTTGGGTAGGACCTGGGTTCCCACACTTTTCTTCCTCCCTGATAACATTTTCTAATTTTGGTTTTACAAATACTGGCACAAGGAATTCAGTGGCCATCAATATGGAGATTGAGAAGCTTTCTTGAATTGACCTATCTCTTTTGTTGTCAGGGGCAAGTGTTTTTCCCCATCAGAATATGCAAAGTGTTGCATTTTAATAACCTCATTTAGAGTGCCCTTGAAAGCAGAACTTGCTAACTTTCTGAGTTCCTCATGGGCATAGGGGAATACTTCACATTTAGCTGAGATATATGTAAAACATCTATGTCAAGTTAATTTGAGACTCACAGATAAAGGAAAGGAGTCGTAATGAGGTTTCACAAGAACAGAGCATTTTGACTCTTACTTGCAAATGGAGATAAGAGTAACAAAATATTATAAATATACATTAGTTCAGTTCTTAAAAAACAAGACCTGAATGCTAAAGCCTGTGAAGGGTAATACAGCCAGGTCTTGTATTTCTTGGAAGGCTTTAAGTTTTAGTAAAACTGGACACTGTAGGGTTGTGTTCTGCAGAAGCAATGTGTGTTTTAAACAGAGATGTTTTAAAAAGAGATATCTTCTTAGATGTTTAGAAAGCACTCTAAAATGGTCAAGGGAAGAAAGGTGAAAAATAACCCAAAACATATCTGTTTTAGGTGGTTTTATACATTTTCTTTTCAAACAGGTTTGTCACCTTATGTAGAGGAACAAGATGATTTTTTTACTCTGCAACTTGTTACATTTTGCTGAACAGATAAGACCTAATTGCTAAATGTTCAGTGCCTTTTGGGATCCAATTTTGTCGAGTTTTCCTGAAAAAAAGGTTTTGCTGGGATCTGGATACAGTTAGGAAGCCAGTCTCAAAGCTAAGGATATGCTTCCACTGAGAGAAATAATGAGTTTTTTGTCTTTTATTGTATGCTTGTGTTAATTTTGAGTAATTGTCAGAAAGACATTGCATGATACAGAGTTCACACTGTGTTTCTATGAACCTGTTTTGGTGTTCCAGCCATAGGGTATTAGTCACGGTTTGATACCTACCTGGGGCGTGCTTTAGAGGTGAACATGGCATTGCTGGGTTAATGATTGTACTTGGTGATCTTAGAGGTCTTTTCCAACCTTAACAATTCCATGAGTCTATAGAAATATTTGTGGTAACTTAAATGTAATTAACTTGAGCCTTTTACTAAAACAAGTCTATGGAATTTACATACAAGTAGGCAATGTGGATTACATAACGAACATGAATAAAAACTCTTTCCCTTTGTAAGACTTCGTATTTGTCTTGATCTTAATTGCTTTTATAGACAGGGATTTCAATAACTAAATCAATATTGACAGGTTTTCTATCTGCAAAAATTATGCTTTTTTGATTTCCACTTAGTTTCAATTAATAGGTCAAAGTCTAACAATAATAAATAACATGCATCATTTTCTAAGGGGCTAAAACTTTGGGTTTGTTTAAGAAAGGTATCAAGGGACAAACTGAGGCCTTTGATATGATCATTGAGCTTGTAAAACTTTGAGGAAAGAATGCTTATTTTGTGAGTACTGCAAATGTTGGATTAGTTCCCGTATAGTTTTTCAGTGGATCATACAATGGCTGTGTTCGTGATGTGTGTTGGGTAATTCAAAGGTAATGGAACAATGGTCTAGCACAACTGGGAATCATGAGACATTTATGCAGATACCAGAGAAGAACTGTGGGGAAGGAAAAGTCTGTGTATACCATTGTAGTCACTCAGCACTTCAAATGAAAGAATAAACAGAATAAACCCAGCACTTTACAAAGAACTTATTATAGAATTTTACTGGTCCATTGTTTTGGAATGTCTAAGAACTATTCCCTTGTTTATTTTGGAGAGTATATTTAAGGAAAACAGAGTTGTACTGATATGTTTAGAAGATATTCTAAGCCAGTATCAAATGGCAACAGCTGAGATGTACTGTGATTCATAAGGATATGTCGTCCTGCGGTCATTAGCAGAGATTAGTGAGCCAGGGACTTAGTGACAGATTTATGGTGATGCCAGAGGAACAGCAGAAACAAAAAATGTGATGGTTTAGAATATATTTTATGATTATATTGGGTACTCTTTAAATTGATTTACTGATTTTGAAGATTTTTGCAAAGACCACATGGCACATGGGTTTAACTGCATGAACCATATAAAGAGTTTTTTAGGAGTCAGACCTTTTCATCTAATAGTGATATTTTATTGAGATTCTGTACGTCAAAGAATACAAACAAATGCAGCTTAAGTAGGTAATACATGTCTTTTTGGTGCATAAAAGCCAAAGAAAATCTTAGCTTTCTTTTCCACAAATTTTGGCAGGTATTTTTTCATTGTCAAGAAACAGTTAAGTATTTGCATTGCAGTTCTACCTGATTTTTTTTGGGGGGAGTATCTATTATGACATGACATCCAAATGAAATAATGTGATTAAAACAGGAACTCTCTTGGGAAATAAGATGTTGATTTCCTCATATAGTTCAAAAACATTTTTTAACAATCTCACTGATGATGGGAATGTGTGTTTGGTTTTCTATGTGTAATGCTTTGAAACATGTACCATTAAGGGGTTTAACTTTTAGAAAACTTTGAAGAAAGTAATGGTATCCTTACAGCTTTTTAGCAATAGTAACTGGAGATAATATGAACATTCATGTGGGATTCATGTGTCTTCCTCAGCATAGGCACTGTCATCTGACCAGTTGTGTAGATATCTTCTGTTGTCAGTCAAGAAAGATCGGAATTTCTGATTCATTTCTTCTGAAGCTAAATGTCCAAAACACATCAAATATAAAGACTACTTTGGCTTTTGAGTGTTAAAAGAATCTAGAAGTAAAGTTCAAATTTTGCACAAATCTGAGTTGATGCCACACTGTGTGATTGTTGCCCTAAATTATATTTTGCATTTTATTTATTA